>BSBM01000298.1:4165000-4175000 GCA_027924585.1 Larix kaempferi
CCTCCTCCTCCTCCTCCTCCTCATAATCATCTTCGTCATCATCAGCATCATCATCATCATCCTCATCATCGTCATCATCCTCGTCATCATCATCATCACCATCATCATCATCATCGTTATCACCCACTTCCTCATCATCATCCTCATCCTCCTCCTCCTCCTCATCATCATCTTGGTCATCATCTTTGTTAGGACTCAGAAATGTCGTATTTTCATCCACCTTTCCCTTCACTATTCCTTACATTTCACCGCCCTATTAAACCTTCATCATATCATTTGCATAAATACATTTGGGTTTCACATTATTATTTTCCACTTTATTCATTTTAGTATTAAGAGTGAATTTATGATTAAATATTAGAAAATATACATGTTTTCATATATATCTCAATTATGTGTGAGCTTTGTAATGTGTAGGAATATGTGAATGATTAAATCAAAGAGACTTCTCAAAAATCTCTTACACCATTCCAAAGGAGATAGTTATTCAAGCCTATTCTTAAAGGAGAAGATCATGGAAGATTTGGTTGGCATATCTTATCCAGGATTCATGAGAGATATGTGGAGGATTTGAAGGAACCATATCTTGTAATAATAGGAAAGTGGTTGAGAGTAGTTGAGAGAATAATGGATCTGTAATTAATGCATTCTTATCTTTTTCTTAATGACTCTCATGTATAAAGAAGAGTGCTCTCTCTCCATTCCATTAAGCTGTAATTAAGTTAGATTAAGCTTGTAAGAGGGTTGTAATGAAGTTGGATTGGATTGGATTTTGTACTTGTTAGATTAGTCTTTGATTTGAGATTCTTAATTTGATTTAAGCTTTCATTGTTATGCTTCCATGTTTGTCATTTGATTATTAATTTATAGATGTGAGCTCACTTATGTCATTGTTGTTAACTCTTCACATGTTGTATTTCTCTTACGCAATTTCAATGCTTTTCCTAATTAGTGTTTCAATGCTTTCCTAGATTAATTTGATTTCAGCAAATTAGATTAAGTTAAATTAGATCTACTTCAGTCCTGCACAAACAGTGCACGTGCTTCGTCAGTTCACGTACCCCGGGTTGACAAGTAAATAGTTGGGCAACCGCACTGCAACGTAATTATTACGACATATAACTCACCTAACATTTTGGCGCCGTTGCCGGGGAAGCACACGGGATTGAGGTATTTTTATTTTTTATTTTTTTTCATGCAAGTGTGATTATTCATGCTCCTAACTCTGAGGTGACATATGGGTAAGGGCATGAAGGGTGTGTTTCAATTTCTGCAAATTAGCGTAAATTTCAATTTCTGCAAGCATGTTTTTGCAATTTCAATTTCTGCAACTATGAAGAGGTTTTCATGTGTTTCGGCAAGAGTGTTTTGTTTTCAGCAAGAGTGATTTTCAGATTTTGATTTGGGTGCTGTAAGAATCCCTTTTACAATATGGTTTAACCATGAGTATCAGCTTGGAAGAATTCACTCAGATCCTTGCAAAAGTCGAGATCTCCTCCTCTCACGAGGAAGAGATCTTGACAGCGGCCGAGAGCTTAATTACTCCTCCACCAACGAATGAGAATTCTTATGCATCAGAACAGGAAATCGAGGAAGATAATGAGGAGCTACAACATGATCTGAGCGAGGCGAATTGCGCTTATGAAAGTCTTATGGAACAATGGTTTCAAGCACGCACCAGGTTAGACGCATTTAGTTTTAATTTTTTTTAATTTAGTGTTTCAGCAAATTTCGCATGTTTATACATATTTCCGATTATTATTATTTGCGAACTTGAAAGAGAACATATTGTTGTTGCTGTTACATGAATGGCTACATTGGATATTTAACTACACGTAATTTTATTTTTATTTTTATTTTTTTTTCTGAATTTTAATTAGCATAGTGTAGGTAGGACATTATTTTCAAGTTTTTAGAATAAGTATGCTCTCCTCCGCGCTTCATGTGATCTGAGGATCAAAAATAGGATGCGTATAACGATTTTCAGAAAGAATAATGATGCTCTAATTTTTTAGATCTCCGTTTGCTAACAACAAAAAAAATTGAATAAATGGCCTGCAAAAACTACATGCTGAAACTGTAAAAATCATGCTGTTACAGCTGTAGCTGAAACAACGCCCAAACAGTGTCACGTCTATAAGCTTCTCATTGGTTGGAGTCACAACAATGCCATATTTTTGCTTTTGTTATGTCGATGCCTGGAACTAAGCCTGCAACAAAACATGAAACATTAATTCTGCAACAAACAATTGAATAAAACTATGAGCGGAATAAAACAACAATTAAAACGTGTGAGAGAAAAGAATGTGACAGGAAACTATGAATGAGAGTATAAAGGGATAAGGGATCAATTTCTCTAATCATTAGGTTGTCCAAAATAAATCTCGAAATCGGTATGGATTTGTTTGGAACTAGATCTTCGATTATTTGTCTTCAACTGAATCTTGAATCTTGAAGCTACTATTTTCTGATCGTCAAAACTCTTAGTCCAGCGGGGATAGCCAACTGGAAATTATGGGCAAATCTAATCTAGCATAAATCTCTAAGACTTCAAATGCCATGCACTATCATCCAACGCGTCTTTGCAGTCGATTTAATTTGTCTATCGTTATGTTTTCACGGTAATCTGCTCCTGGGATCTTTCCTTAGAAAATTTTAGTCAATTCGTCATAATATCAGAGCAATGAATGATGAACGTTGCCAAACCGAAACTCATCATTACAATCCTAAGCATCCTCCTTGTAGGCCACATCTGCTAAAAATAGTTGCTGATAGTCCACCAAAAATCGGACGGGATGGAAATCAATTGTTTAATACGCATTATCCTTTATTAATAAACAACCAAGATAGGCATGATCTGTGTGTCTAATTCCATCCATGATTCACCCTTTTCATGGCGGTTTCAACTGCCCACAATTCTTCACGTATCTGTTAAGTTAGGTTGGGGACTGTCCATCTCATTTGACCAAAAATTTTCGAGCTGAATCACAACCACTTTCCATTATAAGCTAGACGTGATTTTCTCTGGATATGTTTCCAAGTTTTATGGCTTCAAGCCACTAATTATCGCCCACACTCCACTATTTGCTGGCCATTGCATTTACAAGGATCCTTGTTGTTGAATTGTGACTATCCATATGGAACATATCCCTATCTGGTGGATGTGCTTGGATTGCATTACACTCACAGTCATTCACCCTTTCTGCTGAAAACCCTAATCAAGTGATGCGAAATTAACAGAAGTCGATCACAACCTAAAAGCCATCGCCACCATTGTAGCCTAAACCATGACGAGCAAAGCCTGAACAAAATCCAGACTATCATCAATGGCAAGGTGTTGATACGTGTATCTTTTGATCACTGCCTCTAAGCCGTATAAACGGCCATATGTTCCACTTAGGTTTGATTAAAGTTTATTGTGGTTAAAACACGAATTCTGATGGCAGTTTTGGTATAACAATCTTGTGAATGAGAACATGAAGAGTTGGCAAAGTAAAGCGGTCCAATTAAAGACCTTTGGAATGTCGAGGTAGAAATATTACCCAGCTAGGAGGAATTTTCTTTGTTGGATGACCGCTTAATTTAGTTGATATGCACGCAATTGATCATGCTAGCCAAACTGCTGTGATTGGTGCATTAGAGAGATTTTGAGGTCAAAAAAGGGCCTCCTAAGAGATGTACTACAAAAATATGAGATATATTAAAATATTATGAATTGGGGGTTTTATAGGGTAGGTATATATGACAAGTCACCTCCCACACTATTTTCTATGCACAATATAAATAACCATGGTTGAGTTACTTTTCAAAATTCACTAGAAATAAAATTAATAAAATAAGACTACATTGATGTGACTAAGATTCATTGTAAATTCTCAAAAATGTATTGTCCTTTAACATTTATTTGTCTTGAACTTGCAAATGAAATTAAATAATAAAAAACATTTTTAAGAGTTTTTTTTTTTAATTTTATGTTGACTTTTTATATTTAGTACTTTTCTCATGAATTTAATAATGTAATTTAATTGAGAATTTATTTACATGTAAAATGTCAATAATATTATTATAATCCACATTGCATTATTATTATTATTTATTAAATCTATTATTCTTCTTTATTAGTTTGACATTATGTTATTAGATAGAATGGAGTGAATATATAATTTAAAATTAAAAACATAAAAATGATAATATATTATTTTATAAAAAAATGTGAAAGGACTTTCTTTATGAATTAAGAGTACTTCACTTGAAAATGACAATAATATTATTTTATGTGAAAGTGTGAAAAGACATTCATTATGAGTACTTTATTTGAAAATGAAAATAATATTATTTTATGAAAAGACTATCATTATGAGTACTTTACTTTATGACTTAAAAGTACTTACACCACTACCTTGGTTAACTATGTGTTTTCATCCACCATAGAAAATTTGACAAATAAGCATTCTTAACTCATGCAATGCCACCTCACCAAGGGGGATGATGTCATCTACTAGAATGTGATTGGTTGTATTTTATAGTACATTTTCTTTGTTTTGAGGCCATTTTTTGACCTCAAAATTTCTCTAATGAGACTAGGGGCATCTGCCAAGGCTGGATCGCAGGGAAGGCATCGTTTCTGTTAGTTGACATGTTTTGTTATTGTGCTATTGTTTGGTCTATAAAGAGCATTATGGTGGCCTGCTACATTTATTTTACACGTGTTATAGTTTATGCTCTGATCACCCTAATTGTTTACCAGTACCAAGGAGAAAATTGACAAAGCCATGGCATCTGCACATAACACGATAGAAAAATGATAGCACACTAGAAGAAGGATCAGGTGAAGATAATGGTTAGTGAGGTAAATCACATTATCAAGATGGAGCATTACTGCTTGAAGAAACCCCGAAGCTAATCTGCAGACTAGCCGAGACCAGGGAAGAATCATGCTATTCATGTTTTTACATTGGTTTTACATTGTTGATTTACCCATGACCTTTTCCATGAACAGATCGAGGAGCGTAATCTTTTGCTAGTGGTACATAGTGTCAAAGGAACTTTTATCAGTGTTGGTGACGTTGAGGTGTTAGTGTCAAAATACAGTTTATTTTGATTTCCCCAAGGACATTTGGCTTCACATATATAGAAATATAATGGGCTCTTCCAAATCAGACGGTAGCCCAGCTGCTCCTGGAGCTCCTGACGGAACCAAAATAGACTGTGATCTCAGAAGCAGGTTAATGTGCGCCTCAAGTGATTCTATTCGATGGAAATTTAGGGATGCATCTCTGGAGTTCAGAACTACAAAGATTACCAATCCAAACTCCACGTCTATCAACTCATCTTCACAGAGCTTCAGGAAGCTAGGGTCCGCTCCAATGATTTTGATGCCCTCAACATATATTGTGAGAGACATCAGGGATCCCGAGCACCCTTACTCACTCGAACAGCTTAGCGTTCTATCTGAGTAATCTGTTACAGTGGATGAAAAACTTGGGCGCATATTGATAACCTTCACACACACTATGTAGTATTGTAGTATGGCACCAGTTATTGGTTTGTGTTTACGAGTTAAATTGATGCGAAATTTCCCTGCACATTACAAGGTTGACATCTACGTTGCTCCTAGTTTCCATGCCTTTGAGGCTGCTGTCAACAAGCAATTCAATGAAAAAGAACGAGTTGCTACAGCTTTGGAGAATCCCAATCTTTTGAAACTTGTTGATGAATGCCTCGCATCAAATGAGTTGTGAATGAAGCAAAATATTTACAGAAATCTAATGGGCTCTTCCAAATCCAGATGATGGTCCAACTGCACCTAGAGCTTCTGATAGTACGCCTTTCAGGCTATCTTTTAATACTGAACATGCAAAGTGCCTTCTTGAATATTATATGACTGTTTTCTTTATAAAGTGTCATGTTTACACACTGAAGCTTGACGACGTACACTATGAACCTATTGTAGAGCAAGAGCAAAATCCTCCTTGAGTTATAATCATTTTTTTATGGCATGCACGGAGCACGCAGTGTTGACTAAGCTAATATAACTATGAATAAATATATCTCAATCTCGCGTTGGTCGTTGATTATATTCATAGAAATTTTTCTCTCATTTGTGATATGCTTCAGTCAAGCTTTCAAGTGCCTTCTACTCAGTTACTCAGGGGGATAATACATGCTGATACACGTCGACCGATACACATGGAGAATTACACAATGTTTTTTGTCGCGACTATACAATCACATGATGAAATTTTCAAGGAAAGAGCTCCGAATACTCAATAGCCAAAGCAACGTCACATTGATATATGAATCCATTAGGCTAAGAGGTGTACTCTTCCAAGTCTGCAGCAACACAAAACACCCATTGAATGAAGGAGACGAGTATTAATGAACCATTTTTATCATTCTGCATTTTGGTTTTGTGTGTTTTTTATGATCGGAAACAGTATTTCGTTTATCGTGTTGTTCTTACAATGGTATGTGGCCACAGGTTGAAAGAAGGAAGCACGCCTGATCTCAAAATATTTGTTGACTGATCCAATCTCCCACGATCTTGGCGATTACTCACATGCACAAAACTGACAAGCTTAAGGATGAGACAATTGCTAGGAGAATCAACAAACTGTTACTTATGCCCATGGGAAGATTTGATGAAGCTGAGACAAGCAATGGTTTTGGAAGCTTTAAGGATATGAGGGCATGCAGATCTGCAGATCAGTTCTTTGATTCTGAGTATTTTTGACATCTTGCATCATTTTTAAATTTCTTTTTGTGTGAAGAACAAAAACAATAAAAATCATAAAACTATCAAAGAGGAAAAGAAGAAGAAATGCACGGTTTGCTATGATTTTCATGATTTCGATAGTTATTTTTACTGCTTCACTTTGCATGGTGCAATTTGACAATAACGACTTATCTTTTTCTGTAAAAAATGTTAAAAATTCCCAGGAAAGAAGTCTATCGATAAACACACACCTTTTTGCTTGTTTTTACATGTTTGAAAAATCTAAGATTTACTGCAATTTGGTAATTTTGAGTGTTTTTTTTTAGAAGAAATTCAAAAACAACAAGGAATGCAAATTTGTCGATTTTGATTTTGAGTGCTTTGTTTGCCATTCTTTTTCCTTTAATATCATTTTTTTTAAATTTCTTTATGCGTTTTCCTTTGATGTGTGAAAAATAAAAACAATAAAAATTATAAAAACCATGATCAGAAATATAAAAATAAGAAAATAATTAAAAAAAAAAAAAAAAAACATTGTAAAAATTAGAAATTGCAAATGGACATTCTATCATTCCTGAAAACAATACAAATGCATGGATATTTACGCTTCACACTAATTTGTTTTTCTCAAGTCACTTCAAACAGGAACCAACGAAGAAACTAGATTCGCCACGACCGCCAGGTAAAAATGCATTTCATTTTATTTGAATTTGATTTTATAAACACATATTTTTCCTGCATTTTATATTTTTCGATGCTCTCACACAAAATTTGCAGCAGGATTAGTACTCACATTTTTTAGGTTTCGGAGACAATCACATTTCATGCCAAAATGATTTTCGAGAATCACAAAAAATTTCAAGACACATGCTTTGATTGAACAGCTGCGCGTTGAATAGCTGCGCATTGAACAACCATTTGAGTACAGCTGCGCATTGAACAGCCATTTGAGTATAGCTGCGCATTGAACAGGCATTTGAGTGTAGCTGCACGTTGAACATCTGCGCATTGAACACCTGCGCGTTGAACAGCCATTTGAGTATAGCTGCGCATTGAACAACCATTTGAGTGTAGCTGTGCGTTGAACAGCTGTGCATTGTATAGTTGCGCATTGAAAAGCTACGCATTGTATAGCTGCGCATTGAACAGTTGCGCATTGAACAACCATTTGAGTATAGCTGCGCATTGAACAATTGCGCATTGAACAGCCATTTGAGTGTAGCTGTGCGTTGAACAGCTGCGCATTGAACAACTGCGCATTGTATAACTGTGCATTGAACAGCTGCGCATTGAACAGTTGCGCATTGAACAGCTGCGCATTGAACAGCTGTGCATTGAACAGCCATTTGAGTATAGCTGCGCATTGAATAGTTGCACATTGAACAGCCATTTGAGTATAGCTACGCATTGAACAGCCATTTGAGTATAGCTGCGCATTGAACAGCTGTGCGTTGAATAGCCATTTGAGTGTAGTTGCGCGTTGAACAGCTGCGCAAGTGCAACGGCAACAGGTAACAATGTCTTTTATTTTTAATTTGCCCCATTAATACTTATTTCTGCATGTTATATTTTCGAAACTCTGACAGTTTTCATGCAGGATTGGTACTAAGTTTCTTTTCAGATTCACAGACGATCAATTTTAATGCTGTAGTGATTCTCAAAAATGAAAAAAAAAAATGAAAAAAAAAAAAGAAAAAAAATTAAAAATAAAAATAAAAATAAAAGTAAAAATCAGAGAAGACATGATTTGTTGATAGCTTGAAGGAGTTGCTTCTCATCGCACATTTCATGACATTTGCAGTTACACAGAAATCAATTGCGTCATGATTTGTTTACCCACATTTCTCCTTCAAATCACATTAGTCATCCATGCTGGAGTCCAATATTCCATTGCCTTATCTGTCATGACTTCACACATGCCTATTTTTCTGAATTGCATATAGTTTACCCCATTTTTCAGTTCATCTTTTTCCTCGCAAATAAAACCATTCCTCTCCCTCTCCATAATTACATTCCCTTGCCATAAGCATTGTTGCTACTGAGATCTTTCCTGAAGTCCTACCAATTTTTTTTATTTTTTTTTTGTAAAAACTCGTGTTGACTGATGTGGGATTCCTTAAGGCCCACCTTTCAACAGTCTTGCCCCATCGACTTTAGCACCTTATCTGGGAGATAGACTAGAGTCCATTTTGAGTACCTAGAGGCTTGCATGCCTTAATGGCAAGTTCTCTCGCTGAAGATCATGGGAATACATCAATGTCCCTTGATCATCAGATCTTGCAAGTGGCTCGACCTCAGCACATCCATTCGCACTTTGCAAGATGTACTCGGGTACCTTGGCACTCGTTGACATCAATGGTGAGTTGCCTCGCACTGGTTAACGACATTCATCAATGGTCGATAATCCAGTGATTTCTCTTCATGCTCGACATCGACACATCCATTCGCATGATTAGAATTGTACCATCAGGTTTGTAGCGGATGAAGACTATACACTTTTTCCTGATTCCCTCAGCAGTTACAGCAGCTTGAATTTACCTATGAGAGTCTGACAGTTCCACAGCACTAGTTCAGATTCCTCCACTTCCCATTCTCTGATTTAGCAGTGATATTCGTTGCAGTTCCTGCAGTTGTTGTTACAACCATCATTGTTATAGTAGTCGCTGTTACGACAGTTACATCAGTTCCGACGGTTGTTGTTTTAGCAGTTCTAGCAGTTCTAGCGGTTTCCACAGTAGCTGTCACATTTCACATGGTCTTATATTCGTGACATATTCCATGTCCCAGCAGCAGCGACATTCACAGTTACATTTTCATGATCCTACACCAGTGACACCTTCCATCTTCCAACAGTCGCAGTCACATATTCTTTGTGCCCGCCGATACAGTAGTTGCAGCTACAGTACCAATCACGATTTCCTGATCCAGCAGCTGCAACAGCTACATTCCTATTACATAGTTCATCTATATTTTGGGTGAGTGAAGGTATGTTGTTTTCTAAGCTTTAATCATGTCATTCCTTATATGCTGAATTGAATATTTTGGAAAATTTCCTCACCATACCCCATTTCGTTTTCCCTTCCATGACCTACACTATGTTGCATGAGGGCATGCAACCGATTCAATTTGGGGGGGGGGAACTATCGTCATAATCACCACATTTTTCCATTATCATCATTCCATTTTCATCCCATTTACCATTCCCAAAAATTTCTTTTCCAACGATCCCCTGATGCACTTTACTTCATGCATTGATATACATTGGCATGATTCATACCAGATTGA
>BSBM01000299.1:2240000-2687500 GCA_027924585.1 Larix kaempferi
AAATGAATCATTAGGGGAATTTTGAGGTCTAAAGTGAACCTCCTAAGAGATACAATAAAATATTATGAGTTAGACATTTTGTAGAGAAGGTATATTTACAACCCATCTCTTAAACTAAA
The DNA here is from genome assembly GCA_027924585.1 of Larix kaempferi. Taxonomy (NCBI): domain Eukaryota; kingdom Viridiplantae; phylum Streptophyta; class Pinopsida; order Pinales; family Pinaceae; genus Larix; species Larix kaempferi. The sequence continues at coordinate 2,240,120 of BSBM01000299.1, forward strand.
ATCAATGTAAATACGGTTAAGTTAACTTTAATATATATATATATATATATATATATATATATATATATCTATATCTATATCTATATATCTATATCATAGTTGATGTGATTAGAAATATGAGTTCTTTTGAATACATCACTTTAAATATCATATATAATGAATGTACTTTGTACTTGTAAAAATATATATATATATTACTTTTGAATTTTTGAAGATAATTCACTTATTTAATATTGACAATATTTTTATAAAATCATATATTCATAATTTTTAATTTTTAATAGAAATTAAATTTTTATAAATAATAATAATAATAATAATAATAATAATATTTTTTAAGATTACATATTTATTATATGAATATAAACATAAAAACCAATAATACATTCATATAACTTTACTTTATATTTAAATGTTTAATATTTATAAAATCAATTTATTAACTATTATGTAAGTTTAATATATATTAAATTAACAAATATAACTGTCACTAATTTAATATATTATATTTATATTAAATTAATATAAATTATATTATATTTACCAATAATCAAATATAATTTAATATGTGATATATTATATTTACCATAATATAACATAACTATTTGGATGATTTAACGTAAAATACCAATAAAATAATTTTGGTTTCCCTTTATATCGGGAGGCTTAGGAACCATAATGAATATTATAAATAAGTGAAAAAAGTTGTGTTCTAGTAAATTCTCTATTATAGGGATAGTTTAATGGGTTTGTTAGTTGGTTGTAGTTTGGGTAGTTGGGAGGAATGTAAAAGAAATTGCTCAATAAAATTAAAATATCGTAAAAAATGTTTATAATTATATACAAAACCTGGAGTGCGTAGATGTAGGAAAGCAAAACCAAGGTGATACGAATGATTAGATTTTTATGCCAATAAGTTTCCTTATTTAATGATTTGACAACCTTAATGCAAATTCTAATGATAATTCAAAATATATGTTTCCCATTCAAAAAGATAAAAGAAAAATATTCTAGTCATCAAAGAACTCAGTTAAAGGTTTCCATCTTCTCACACTTATTCTTCGAAGCTATCTCTAAGGATCCACCATAAAGAGCCATTGTCCCACCATAACCGACAATGTTTTCGACAAGTTTACATGCAGCCATTATCTCATACACAATTGCCAATTGTGCCACGCATCGAGGAACAAATAGATAATGTTAAATGATGTGTGATGGAGCTACCTCAGTGTTTCTTATTTCACCTCTTGAATAATTATTGCATGCCAGAGCAAAAACAACTTTGACAACTTCGTCACTTTATTTTATAAGAAAAAATTATTTCCATTGTATTCTTTTTGAAATGTATGTAACGTGCTCTATTAAACTCAAATCTACGGGGATTTGTATATGTTCCCCATGAATCAAACATATTGAATATTATTCCATATCTTCAATAACAAATACTCTGATAAGATAAAGGAGCTCCTTTGCAAACCAGTAGATACGAGAGGCAGCCAATGGCTATCGCCAGACATTGGCCAAGGTAGGATTTTAGCACAAAGGCCGGTTTGCAGCTTCATTTCTTTTTATTTATCTCTTTTTGCAGAATCCTGCAAAGAGATTGAACATATTTCTTATTCTTGGTTGTCTTTGTCGATGTGAACGTATAATCATGAGAACGAGTTTTGCAAAAGGGCAGCAGTGAATCCTGCGTACTTAGGCCTGACCTCCACTGGAGACGGACCGCAGAGTCACAAACAAACACAACTGTAATCTTAGTCAAATTTTATGTGACACTTTTCTAGAGGTGCAAAAATATACTCTTTCCCCAAGCTTCTTTTGGCCTTTTCCAATGCCTGGTCTCACAACAGAGTTGATGGGAATTAGTTCTTAATTTAGCAATAAGTATTTTGGCTCTCCAAGATATATTGGCCTCTATGTACGTATTTTGATGATGATTGTAAGTGGGGTTAAAATATTCAATATAATACCTTTTCTTCTCCCTAAACCTTTATCCCAAATTCGCTTGTGGAACTTATCGATAACAAAATATTTTATCTCTTTGCTATTCGTGGGGCACATGTTCAAGAAAATATCCCATTTACTAAGCCATTTGATATTTTTCTGCATCCAAGTCTTCTTTCTTTCGCACAATATGTCATTGAAGACGACCTTAGGCCATCTGTCGTCTTCCATTTGCTCAATTCTTTTTAGATATCTTATGAATCGCACCATAGCAATTGCTTCAATATAAGTAGCCCCCATTTCACTCAGCGTGATTTCATATGGGACAGAACTTTTAATTTTGAACTTGTTTGTAATCAAGCGCTTTTGGATCTTCTCGATTTGCTTCCACTGTAAGTCAGAGGTACTATTGGCCCACACTTCACAACCATAGAGAATAACCGGGATCACTAACAACCCAAAAAGAGTTTGCATAGTCTTCCGATCCCATCGTTCTGCCTCTTTGCATCTATTTTGAAAAGCATAGAAATCTTTCCAACCTCCCAAAGTTCTTTTCTTTCTACAGCCTTCCCAACTTAGATTTTTGTTGAAATAAATTCCGAGGTACTTGTTGTCTACCACTTCTTCAAGAGTGTTTCCTTCAAAGTAGAACCTATGTTGGTTATGTTTTCTTTTGCTAGAGAAAATTACCACTTTCGTCTTACTAGTATTGAATTGCATCCCAACCGCTCTATAGAAGTTCTCAAGGGAAATTAAGTGCTCTTGCAAGACAAGGGAAGATTTAGCAATCAAAATAAGGTCATCTGCATACAAAAGAAACCTTATCACAAACTCGCCCAAAAGGGCACCATCACCGTCCTCTAGGTTTAACCACTCTTCAAGTTTGTCAATAAATAGGCCAAAAAGGGTAGGGGACAATGGCCCCCCTTGCTTAACCCCGATGTCACTTATAAATATTTCGGAGATACTGTCTAATGTTCTTATTTAGACTTTAACCTCCTCATATAGTCTATGAACAACTGCTCTAAGATTCATAGGAACCCCTAGTTCCTCCATTCTATTCCAAAGCTTATCTCTAGGAACCGTTTCAAAAGCATTTTTGAAATCAACAAAGCAACAAAATGATTCCTCTTTTTTATCCCACGCTTTTTCAATGATGTGCCTTAAGTTATAACGTCATCAACCATGGAATGTTTAGGTCTTAAACTTGGTTTCCCTTTAGCACACTTATCTCTTTCTTCCGCCCACTTGATAATTCTATTTTATACCATGCTTCTGAATAATTTTTGAAAACAAGGGATTTATCATTATGGTCCTATAGTTGGAGGGATCATTGACATCATCGTTCTTGAAAAGAGGTATTTCCAGGCTAGTTGTCCAATATGTCACGGGAACCCTTGTTGAATGATGTTGTTGAAATTTTTCATAATGTGAGGTGCAAGAGTTTTCGAACCCCACTTTAGATATTATGCTTAAATTTCATCTAAATCCTTTGCTTTACCAACACTCAACTTCTTAATACCCACCTCAATCTCTTGCATGGTGAAAATAATAGTAGTAGTGTTGACCAAAGGAGGGGGGGTCAACCTTAGGATCCTGCTCATAAAGCTTCCTTGGATACTCAAACCATTGATAGGGTGCAATATTATTTTTCTGTTTGCTTTTTGCTCGATTGAAGTTCCTTCCAGAATAACTTGGGGTTATTTTTCCCAAGGAAGATTAGTTCTTCCCTTCTTGAGACCATAAAATCATCTTTTTTCTTTCTTAAAATCTGCTTGTAAACTTTTAAGTTTTTTTCTTTTGGTTTGATTCGCTCAAAGTTTTCCTTGCTTTTTTGTATTCCTCTTCAAACCAAACATTTACCGGGAAGCAATTTGTTTTAGATTTCCTATTTTTTGCTCTTTTGCATTTTGTGAGTGCGCTTTGAATTAAGTTTGTTAGCTGCTGACTATGAAGGACTTGGGACAACATGTTCTCCTTCTTAACAAGCCTCTCTAGCGCTGTCTCGAAAATATTATAGTTTTTTTTGAGTCAAAATAATTCTGCGGGCTTTGGAGGAGGACACTGAACGGACTAATTTATTGTCTCAAGCTACTGCTTTTCGGTCCAAGAAAAAATTAAATAGTGGAGGTAGAGGGTAATGGGAAAAGCACTATTGAATAGTGTTGCGATGAAAAGTGTTAGGTATAGCATGAACAATGAACAATGAGATGACCATTGCTTCTGTAGGCATGATATTAGAAGGGAAGTTGTATATGTACTTAACGATCTTGCAAGATGCTCACAAAATCTAGCCTGGCAGAGTGCCCAATTCCTCAAGCAGAGAAGTCCAAACGATCCATATATGGGATTCACCATTTTCAAATGCCAATCAACTCTGTAGTGGAGTATTAGTGCATTTTAAATTGTATTGTCTAGTACTGTAATTAATCTTTAGGATAGGTGATGTTACCAAAAAATTTTGTTTTATAATTTTATTTTATTTTTATAATTGAAACCACTCCTTCATAGATTTATGTCTCATCATAATCTTATTAAACTAATTAAAAATCATATTATTGAATTTTTAGAATTGTTATATTTATTTTAATTTTTGAAAATATTATGTTTAATAACAAAATCGATCACAACTTTAGAAAGCTTTGTAAACTTTTTATGTGAAAATGTAAATTAATAGAAGTTAATCAAGTTTGACTAATCATTGATTAGTATAACGTGAAAGGAATAATAATGAATGTAACGTATTCACTCTTTTTAGTTTTGAAAAAGTGTTTTAGTTTCATGCCTTTTAAATAATTAATATTATATATTCATTTTTTTTATTTCAAAAAAGTGTTTTAATTTTGAAAAAGTAAGAATTGATTTTGAATATAAGTTTAGTTTGAAAGTTGAAATATAAAATGTATTTTAAGTAGTTTATTGCATTTATATTATATTTGTGGTAGAGTTTGTAAAGTTAAATTAATGGATGGTAATTGTTGATGCTCAATATATATATGTTTTTGAAGTTTTCGAAGCATGATGCTAAAGGAGAATTTACTGAATTTTTTCTTATAGTCATTTTATCTATACCATCTTATCTATGTTGAAGCACTGATTGTCTCTATATATCGTTTGGTTATGTTCGCTTCCATATGATCCATGCGACTAACTTGTCAAATTATGCCTTGTGCGTCGTCATAGTCCAGTAAATGTCGTGTCTTGGGGATTTGTCGTTTCTCGCTTTGGGCATCGTCATGTCATAATTTTTATGTCGTTGCATGCAAGTCGTCGCGTTGAGCACACTCATATTTTGTTTCATCAAATCTGAGTTTGTTGGACCCTTTCGATAGACTATCAAAGTCTCACCAAGTACATACATTTTGCGTTATAATGACTAAAGTTGTCAAGTTCACGTCCTCTGAACTCCATTTTTCTAAAAATTAAAAGTGACCCCACCCCTATTTGCATTATAAAAAAACCTCCTCTTTTGTAAATTCCCTATTATCCCTCTTTTTCCTAAACCTAATATTTTTTTTTTTAATTTATTCCCCTATCCCTTTTAACCTTTTTCCCTATCCCATTCCCAATCTTAATAAGTTTCCCATTGCCCATGTATTATCCTAAACACTTCCCTAACATAAAGTTATCCCTCTCATTTTATCCCATATTAAAGCACTCTCCCTTTATAATTAACCCTAAACCCATTCTACCGTTTTTCCCATATTACACTATTTACCTTATTTATACCTTTAATATTTTCCTATACCTTTATGGATTAAAGTTCTTTTTTTTATTTTGTTTTCTCAAGAACAAATAATCTTTCCCTATTCTTAGGAAGTGACATTTTAGAAGGGGCCATTGGAAATAACTCTACCCATTAAAGTTTTATTTGACCAAAACCTTCCCTTTCCCTTTTTTTTTTCACATACCCTAAGTTCCTACGCTCATCCATTTCAAAAATTACCACAAAAAAAATGGAAAATACAAAAGTAAAGAAGGAAGCTTCACCACCAAACACTACACAACTGCAGACTTAGCCATTGAGAAACGCACATCCTCCAAGATAGTACGAGAGCAGAGCAGGTTAGGAGGATAAGGTAATCACCACCAGGAAGGCGGACACGTCCCGTCGAGAGATGAGACATTTGCAAGAGGTGCAACACATCTGGAAGAAGGGATCAGTAACCAGTCTGCATGTCTAACAAGAGGGATGGACAGGCCCGTAGGAAAAGACCACCATGTGGCCTGGTCTTCATTCATCAATAGGCTGTCTGCAATCACATCAAGGAATGAGCCTTTGGATTTCAAGCAAAAGAAAAACACATTGACAGAGCACATGCAGCCTTGGTACTTGAACGTTGGGAAACCGAAGTGATGGCAAAAGAATAATAATAAAAGCGCCAAGCATACGATGGAACTGACATGCTGCTGATCGAATGGTGCATACACAAAAACAACATATAGACAGGGGGCATCCACGTAGATTCCATCACCGCTAGTGGACAAGGTTACTGCATGAAATGCCAACCCTGCATCTTGCCACGACATACAACCAGAAGAAGGCAGACATGACAACCATAGCACCGCAACGCAGACGCAGGCACCCTCTTACCAAAGAGACCGGTGCAGTTTAGATTCCAACGCTTCATTTTAGATAATGAAAAAAATGAACAAGAGCAGAGAATAATCATAGCTGAAAAAACAAATGAAAATAACGCATAGGGGAGGTAGGTGATGATGGAGTGAGAACCATTCCGCACACAAAACGCCTGGCAGGCATGAAGAGACTGCCCACCAAACCTCCACACAGTGAAACGCTTGGAAATCCATGCTGGTGAGATGGGTGGCCACCGAGCAGTGCGTGAATGATAGAGAATCCAAAAAAAATGCAAAAGGAAGACACAAAGATTTTGAGCAGATGAGGGTAATCAACGCCTACTGAAACTGGTAGGCATGGGAGAAATATCCACCAGCCACATCATGCAATGGGAAAGAAAGAGGTATACAACAGATACCAAAGAAGAATTAAGCATAAATATCATTTGAGAGCTTGAAAATTTGGATTAAAGGCCTAACAAAGAGCAAGGGAGGCCTACAATTTTTTAACACTCGCCAAAAGACCATGAAAGGCTGGGAAACCATAAGGTTGAGGAATTCGTAGGAGAGTTTTTTTTAAAACCATGGGAACAACAACCTCCCAAGGGTATATTTAGCCGTCAGCAAGCCAGATATACCAGAAATTTGTGACTTAGCAGGGGCCGAGAGGTCAGAAGATCCTTTATCTCAAGGGAGAGCCTCTATCCCAAGGGTCGCCTACCCTTCAAGCCTTGTCACAATGGACCAATGAACAACCCTACCTCCGAATTGATCAAAAGAGTTAAGAGGCCACCAGTAGACTATCTTTAGGCATATATAAAAACACAGAGCGCATGGGAAGAAGAGGATACCTAAAACAATTAAAAAAGCCAAATGTGATCGACCTTCAGAAGGGCCATGTTAGTTTCGAAATGCAAAGAGAATCGAGGCTCGAATTGAACTTAGGACTGCTAAACCACATTTAGCAAAAACATATCCTGATGTTCCATTTACACACTATTAATGATTATGTTGGGCATTAATTAACTATAGTATCCTCGTGTATCGGTACAGTTCATTGGGGATACCCATAGTATTTTGGGTTATTGATCCCATATCTGTCAAATCTGTTATGAGGTAATAGACTTTGTTTATAAAAGGGAAGTCATAGATGAGAACAACCATCGAACAAAGAAGTAGGCTATTCGAAACCCTTTTTTGGGCTCATGTACATATGAAGAACAAGCAAAAGTGCACCTGCGTTTATCAGCATTATGGTTATTCCATTATTCCTTCCAAAGGATCACCATAGACTCGTGAATGAGGCAAATTTCAAGTTTTCACAATCGCATAAAACAAGTTATGTTGCAAATCTAAAACTAGGTGCATTAAGAAGCCTCCAATTTTGTTTTGTCCTTAGCACTATTTATATTTTATGCACAACCTTTTATAGACCCAGATTGCAACGACATATTGGAGGAAGCACTCAGTTTTGAAAGTCCTTGTTGAAGATTTTCTATTAATAACATTCCTTACACAAGAATTGTTAGAAGGTCGTGTATTTTAGGAAGCAGAGGGAAGCATTTACCAAACTGTAAAAACTCATAATGTGACCCCAAGTGCAAAGGTAGGATGCTGACTCATGCAACCATTAAAGGTGAAGACGACTTTCAAGCTCCTCATACCTTTGTGTGTTTCTTTTGCATATGAGGGTGAGCATGGGTTACTGCAGCTCACCCTCATTTATATGCACATGAAGAAATCTGAATGCCAAAAGACGCAACTATGTTTCAAATCCCGGAAATTACCGAAACGCTTTGCTTCACCTCACAGAGTTGCTGAAACAGTTTACCTCCTTTGCCTCAGCCTTTAAAAACTTGACTAAGCTGCTGAAACAATCATCTCCCACCGGAGGTAAGAGGATGGTACGACTAGCTTCTGCTCTGCATTTGTTTTTCCATACTCATTCATCCATGAGCCTAACAAGCGGTTATTGCAAATCTATAGTCTAGGTCCATCCATTAGAGTGAAGCTAGAGTGTCCTTGTGTTGGAGGTACATTTTGCTATATTTTTTCTACTAATGTTTTCATGCATGTAGGTTACCGCAGTAGAGTACTCTTATTGTCTCAGTTTAGTGAATGAGCTTGATTTATTGAGAGATGTGTAAGGTCATGTAAATATTTTTTTCTCAAGGGTTGAATTAGAAACAACCTATTGTGCTAATGACTGTCAAAATCCTATCTTTAATAAAAAAAATCATTTGGGCATATATGTGTATGCCTCTTGGTTTTTATCTTATGCCATTATTTTTCACATTTTTACATTAAATAAATGGATTGTACATATTTTTTTTAGATTAGATGTTTGTATCTATTAGTTCAGTTTTATGTACTAACATGCCTTTAAGTTTTATGATTTTCCCACGGGGGGTTCACTCAGTGAACTTGTTACCTAGCACGATCGTTCGCAAGCTATTAAATAATATCCCTAATTTCACTAAATATTGGAAAAAGCCTCCTAAAATTGTATTGTTGAAGCCCCCTCCCAATATACCTTTCTAATTAAGAAAACCCCTAGTTTCACCAAATATTGTAGGTATCCATTTTTATCAACCCATTTTTAATACCCCCTTTATATAATATTACAAGTTTTAGCAAACAAGATCCCTAACGCATCTTAGTATAAGCAAACATGATGCTAAATAACATAATAGTATAATGCTCATAATGATCCCACTAGGATTGCAGGGGCGACATTGGATATGGAAAACCCAATGAAATAGTAATGGGAAAACAGGGAAAATTTTAAGGACCCCTACTAAATTTATGTATATAATAAATGGGAAAATCCCCATGATACATGGGAAAGTGTGAAGGCTATTTTATCAATAATATAATATGTATATATAATTTCTTATCAAAACATTCACGAAATTATAGAATTTTGTAAAATATGGGCGAATATTTCATGGAATTATAAAATCTTGTAAAATCATGGCAAATATTTTATATAATTATAAAACCTTGTAAATTCCTTGGCGAATATTTCACAAAATTATAAAATCTTCTAAAGTATTGGTGAATCTTTCAATGAATTATAAAATCTTGTAAATTATTAGCAAATTGGTTGAAATTTGACAAAATAAAATTCCCTAGATGATTTTGTATTCACTTGGGATTTTCCATGTACTCTTACAATCGAACACCTTCTAAACAAAATCCAAACTAATTTGTTGACTTTACTCATCACAACTACTTATGCTAGTAAGTTCATACCTCCTTAAAGATATAATGTAGAGATAATTTCATAAATATTTGCAATATAAAATTGAGCACTTGGTCAAAGTGTGCAATTAATTTATCCCACGACATTTGGTGTACAATCAATTTTCACAAAATATGTGGGACCTAATCATCCCCTTCAACTGAAATTACTACGAGAAAGAAACTAGTTTCTTGAAGCACTACTTGAAATAACAAGCTTCAATAAATGGAAATTTTGAAACACAATCTTGATGGAGATATTGGCTAAATAAATGGAAATTTTGAAACTCATTCTCGTTGGAATTGTCTCCCTTGTCTCATTGGCCTTTTCTCCTTTCTTGTGATTGTGAATGGTTTGTGTTGCTTTCTAGGGAAAAACCTTCAACATTAGTATTATCAATTTCTAGTGAAATTGCATTTATCTCACTTTGATCAATAGGGGAACCTATCTTATCATCCATTATATGGATATTCGATCAATATTTCTTAGAATAGTTGACGGCTCTCTCATTGATAGATTACTCAAAAGAGCTTCAATCATGAAGAGAATGTAGATTCTTTGATTGAGGCTTTTTAAAGTATGATAATTCCTTTGTTTTGATGCTTTCTTTCTATGATTGTTGTTTGACATCTCACTTATAATTTTTTTTAATAAATTTAAACTTTAAGAGTAAAATAGTCGGCTAGGAGGGTGCTAAGATGAAATATGAAACCATAGGAAACCCTAATGGCTAGGGTAAGGAAGGCGCTAGATGTGAGTAAGAATGACTAAATAGGCCAACCTTGGTATTAAGACTAAGTGTTTGGAGCACTTAAAAGTCATATAACAAGGAAGCCTAACTATCACTCAATCATAGGGGTCATTTCCTTAATTATTCGACTCAATCGTCATGGAAGTTGTGAATTTTATTATGGGATATGATTGGCTTATGCTCCTTCACATGAAAACCAAGTTTAACCTCCATATAAGTCTTTGTGCAATTCAATCATTCTTTGGCAGCCTTGGCATTATGAATATATAGGTGAATCGACGTGATAGTATGTGTGGGATTAACCAAGCCATTCCATACAACCTAGGCCTTCAATCATTGCATCTTATTTCAATTTTAAATTAGCTCTTCTTTGGTGAAGAAGTAGAGGGGTATGTCGATGAGCTTTGCTTATCTCAAAACTTTCTAACCCTTTGGTCCTCACTTATTCATATGATCTTAGGGTGATTTAAATACCCATCCCTAGCTTCTTCTTTGGAACATTAGCTCGATGAGATAGGCACTCACAAAAATAAAATGAACATGGTAAAGATGTGTGCTTCTTGTAGCCATCACAATATGTGTTTCTACTGCTACCAGGAGATGTGAAGCTCATCGTGATTACCGTGAAGACAATATAGCTTCAGCATTAAGATAATGGGAGAGTTGGAAGAGAGATTGGGATGCAAATAATGACAAAAATTTAAGGTGATCAAAAGAGAACTAATTTAAATGCAAGGATAACTAATAGAGTATAAAAGTAAATTGGTTCTTTCAAAAATTGATATAGAATTTCAAAAAGAAATAATAGAGGAAGAAATGAAAAAGTGAAGGAATTGCATTGTATAATCCATTACTAAGCTCCCCTTAATAATCTACTATTAAGGAATAATCATACTATGGACTCCATACGACAAAGGAAAACATGATTCATCCCTCATGGTTTCATTAGCATGTCAAAAGACAAGTAGAGATCATGGACTATAGTAATTTCATCAATTATGCCATGTTATAGTTTTGGTTTTGTGATAGCATGAATTCCACTTCGATATGAGGAGAAGCCAAATATTCATGGAAGGATTCATGAAACATTTATGAACAATAAGTGAATCGCTATTAAAACCTATGTAGGTGTGCACTGCAAATAAACTATGCTAAAATTGAGTAATTAACAATGAAGAAATGGATTTGATTGACAATATTGCTTTTACTATTTTATAAAAAAACACAACCAAGATTCATGTTTTTACCAAACTTTTATGTATTTACATATTGTAAATAAGATTGTAACTATTTTATTTTTTACTAATATATCAAGTATCAATTACTCTTTAAAAAAAACTAAATTATATAATTTATTAACCATATCAAGTATCAATTACACTTTAAAAAAACTAAATTATATAATTTATTAACCAATAAAAATAAAAATAAAAATATTTTAAATTTGAAAATATAAAAAAAAATAATTAAAAAAATAAATAAATAAATCAAAATTAATCATATCAAACATGACAACCATTTAAGAAATAATGTTGTGAGAGCAATTTAAGAAATAATGACTTTTTAGATTGAACAAAAATATGTATATCTTTTCTATAATTTAATTAATATATAATTATCAATTATGTTTTTAAATTAAATTATATAATTTATTAATAAATAAAAAGAAAAAAATCATATTTTAAATTTAAAGATTTTAAAAATCATATAAAAAAAATTTAAAAAAATCAAATATAATCATAATAAACTTGTAAATCATTGAAAAAATAACTATTTTTAGGTTTGGAAAAATTATGTAGTATTTTCTTACCATTAATTCAACAACCCAATAAAATCTGGACTTAAACTATGAAATCAACAACATGTTAATAATAAACAATGTTGTGTATAAATTAAAAACATTATTATCTTAAAAGAATATATATATCCATCATCACGAGGACTTAAACTATGAAATCAAATAAACAAAATAAGATTTATTATAAGATTAAACCGTATATATATATATATATATATATATATATATATATATATATATATATATATTAAATCTTACCTTTTATCCCTGAAAATGATCTAATCTTATATATTAATTAATTAATTGCTATCATTTACTTGAATCTTGCCTTTTATCCTTGGAAATGATCTAACATTTCCAAGGTCTCCACTACCGTAGTCCCATAAAGATACAAACCCTAAATATTGACACGAATGAAACAAGTTCTATAATGCATGGATTGCATTGCTTGGTTGGGAATGTGTGAACTTACCAAAAACACATTTCAAAACGGAAGAAATTGTAGGCTCTATATATTTTGTCATGAACGTCATCACATAAATGGCCATTGAATTTTGGCTCACGGCATTAAGTCTCACTGTTTTTTCAATCGAGGAGGAGACTTTCATTGTGTTTAGGCTTTGGAATTTTGTGAAGTTTACAACAATCGTAAATAATGTGTTGTTCTTCAAGTTAATTTGATTGAATCTAATGGCCTCACGGCTCCTCAAAATTGTAACCATCAATGAACCAATCCCAATCTCATACTGGTAATCCCCACGATGTGAAAAAAGATTCCAAGCTTAAAGGTTTGAGGTATGCTACAAACCACTTAGATTAAAGTAGGTTAATTTATGCAACAATAAATAAAGAACCGTCAATCTCATTAGTTTTCATTTTAGTTAATCACCTAGTAGTCAAAAAGTACTACGAAGTTCATTAGTAAATAGTTGAAGTCATCCCAGAACTAGTGGGACTGTTCATGGGGCTCATCATAAATCTGAACTACTGAAACATTCACAGCCTGCTCGTCCTCAAAATCCTGAAAAACCTACAAGGTTTCTTCATTTAAATACAACCATTTCTTGTGTGAAAAATCAACAATTTGATTGCACAATGCCTCAGTTGACAAGCCATGTAATTAAGAATACCTTTGGAGCATGAAACCTAAAAAAGAAAGAGGCATAGGAACAGTACATGAGGGTTCAATAGTAGTAGTCTGCTGTGGAATTGGTGGGACTTCCTTACTATACTAAGAGGCTTTATAATCACTATTTCTTCAGAGGGTTGTTACCCTACAAAAATTATGTGACGGTGCCCAAACATTATATTGAAATAAATGTTTGTTTCACCAGTAAACTACAACTGCTCGTGTCAATCTGCTTGGGTTGGGTTGGATGGCCTGGAAAGCCCAGTAACAATCAATATGGAGGAGGCTTCCTAAATTCTCAATTCCAAACAATCAGTGCGGATGTTAAACCGAAATAAGCTTGGTCCAGCAAAAAAAGTAGATTTAAGTGACTTGATAGTTTCTAGTTTTGTTGCTTATGTTTTGATTATGGATAAAAAGAGGAGTAAACTATATAAAACAATACAGGAAATTTATGTGTTGGTTACAATGATTAATATAAGGCTTCTGCAAGTTGTTGAATATTGATACTAACATAACCATAAGAGATAGGGTGATTCCAATGTTGGGTGTGCGATGGACACTACCCAGCTGAAGAACAAAAACCACCAGCCTTAGCAGGATAGTCCCCAACAGAATTCCTAGATGGAAAACCCGAAGAAATCCCACCAAAACTGTAGACAACCACCATGGCCAGAGGAGGGAACTTAACCTCATCCTGAACAGGAATCGAAGAAGCATCCCACTCCAACCCCATCGACAAGATAGAGGCATTAACACAACCAGAATGAGGACCTCCACACTTGCATATGAAAAAGAAAGACATGCAAGCACCTTTATCTCAGTAAAAGCACCAATCTAAGAGCTTGCACCAGGAGGATACTCTAAGGCGGTCTAGCACTACTACAGTGAGGGGGTATTGAAAACCCACATCCCACCAAAACAATACAAAAACTTCCAATTCCACAACAAAGCATTGCATTTAAACTAAAACCAACCCATCTAATTTAAATTAAAACCAAGCCCCACCTTGGTTCAACCCATTCAATTTAAATCGAAACTGAATCCACAAAAATGTGAATTGAAGCATACCCACATCAACAAAATTGATGAATTGAAAACAGAGCCGAAATTCTCATGGCCCATTTCATATAAATACAAAAAACCTAGCTTTTGTGCGAGGAATATCTGAAAACTTGAGGAACTACCTCTTCATTTCAGGAGAAACCGAGACAAACGCCACAAGCCCTCTCCCCTTTTCCGCTTTCATAGTACATTTTGTCAACGTCACCTCTGTCCTTGCGGCCATGGAGTGCGGTCGGATGCTTGGATTTGGAAGCCGCATCTTACATCTTACTTGCTCTGTTATCCATCGCCACTGGATGATTTCCTCAAACACGGCAATGTTAAAACTACAGTGATCAGATTCATGTACAAATGGGAGACTAAAACCTAAATATTGCATGTCAAACGAATAAAATTGAGCATTAACAGGAAAATGAAGTTAAACTGACCTCTAGATTGTTAGATTTGTTTTGTTCCCAAATCTTTTTGATGGATTTTGTGCGGGGAATCTCAAAGATGCCTCTGAACCTCTTCATTTAAACAGAAATGGGACAGACCCATATGCCTTGTCCCCTTTGCCACTTTCATAATACATTTTCCCACCGTCTATTTTCTACAGCCATGGCAATGCTGCTGGTCGGTTGCTGAGGTTTGGAAGCTTCCATTTATAGCCTTCTTTCTCTATAATAGTTGGCCATAGCTAGTTTTTTTGGAGATCTCAAACCCCACAATGCTATCACAAGAACACAACACAAAATATAACACCATCGACTCTTTTCCTGCGGAGGTCATGTGATCGGTGTGGCTTGGTTGCTGAGTTCTGAAAACTTCCATTGCCAACTTGTTTTCTCTATAAGGGATGGCCATTATTAGTTTTCCCCACCTCAAACCCCACAATGTTGGCTGGCGATCAACACAAAACTGCAATCAAAGAGAAATATTTTCCCTTTTTCACTCAATGAAAACCATATAGGCGTGCAAACCCTCTTTCGTCTCCCAATGAAAACCATAGACGCGCGAAAACCCTCTTTTGTCTCCCTCAAGACGAAAAGTCAAAAAGTGTAAAAAAAATAAAAATAGAAAGGTGATTAACAACGGAATATGGTTTTTGTCTTAAAAAAACGTCTTAAAATACCTCGATGTGTAGTAGTGCAACGTGGATATAGTTATGGTAAGGTCGTATTATACACCCATGTAACATTAAGTTAAGGGTTGGTTAGAACTTCACTGAGGTCGCATAAGTATCACCGAGGTTACATAAGTGCACACAACACATAATAGAATATCTCCAAAGTTCACATAGTATCATAGGATCATATAGTATTATATGTTTACAAATTATCGATCAAGTTTGTATAATATCTCATTTTGCATAGCATCATATGTTTGCATAGTTCACTAGGGTGGCATATTATCACATGGGGCCACACTATTGCACATAACACACAACATATAATATGTTATGTATATAGTTTGTAATTGTTTGATAATGTCCCAAACACCATATAAATAGATAATATAAATAATCAAAGAAGATTGTTTATACATACATGCCATTGTATAGTGAAATAGAAGACTTGTTAATAAATCAAATTATCATGACCATGGTAGAAGTATAGATCCTAGTCAAGTTAGCAAGACAGTTATACATAGGATTTCCACAAATTGCCACGGAGGAGGAAGGTAGATAATTACATACAGTTCAACATGAATGGAAACCAAAAATAATTCTAGGTACAACACTATGAAACGATCATTACAAATCTTCTTTGAAAAACTGTTGAATACTTGTCGCAACTTTAAACTCTTACCTGTAAACTATCACAAATATGAAATCACATGCTTTAGCACGAATGCTAAGTAAGCCTCGAGGTGTCCGTAGGACCCCTTCATCAATCAATAAAAGTATATTAGTCAAAGATAACTGATTCATAAATCATAACATCAATAATAGAAGTTGCAGTAGTATTAATAACATCAAGACATAAACATAATTCTGTTAGTTGCAATTTCTTATACGATAAACCAACATGGTATTTATTACAGCAGGATCACCTTTTATGTTTTGTTCTATTCCGCACATATTAAATAAGCATTAATTGTCACGTAGAAAAATTTTAAATTTTTGTGATTTTTCCGGGATGTTACACATTTAACTACATCTCTTAACTTAAAGATGAAAAACAATATAAAATCAATTCAAACCAAGCATAAATAAGCTATTAAACGAGGATTGCTCAAGGACAATAATCCAAAGAGAATTCCATCAATATTATCATTGGTACACTATTATCAAATTTAAGCAAAACTTAGGATCATAAGCAATATCAAATAAAAATGGAAGGTCCTTAAGTTTTAGGTGGGTATGAATCGATCTTGTGATTTGGACGTATGAATCCATCCCATGATTTGGAGGTTATTCCTCAACACTCCCAAATAAAATAACCCCCAATATTTATATTACTATGTCAAATTAAAAATCCCCCTTGACCCCTTAATACGGGGCAATATATTTTTGATGTTTTTAAGAGTATTCAACCCCCCAATATGAATGGACGTGATATGATATTGCCTCACTAGTGAACCCCCCGTGGATTTTCCTCTTTTAGTCGTAGACCATTATGCTGCATAATTTAAACAAAGTAGCCATCCCGTAAATTTTTGGGTATACTTTCATTGTATGCAATTTGTTACATTTATCAAGTTCATTTTGAAATGATAAATTTATTTTTGCATATAATTAAATGTGGTAAAAATTCCTTAGACGTTAGTAGAATATAAATTATTACTTCATTTTTATGCTAATGGTGAGTACACAAAGTTTCATTTCATTTAACTAATGTTATTGTATTAATATCACACTGATTTTTAAAGGCATTTTAAAATATATTATTTTACAATTTATTTCTTGTATCTTTTCATTAGTTAATCAATTTCTCTTTCAGAAATTAATGCATGCATGATTAGATAGGCCTCATTTAGATCTGTTAATGGACTAACATTATTGTTTTGAAAGCATCCGTTTATTTTGTCAAGCTGATACAACCTAGATTTCATTTCATTTATGTACTTAATACTATTGATCAAGCCATTGCATCCTATCTATCAAAGGCCTCTAAACGCAACCTAAACTTCCATCCCCATCCACCCCTTGAACAACCCTCCAAGGGTGTTACTGTGTTGTTGCTCGAACCTTGTCATTTTGAGCATCAACATATTTGGCGACTCCGTTGGGGACATTATTCCTATCAATATTTCAATCGAATCATTGGAATTTTTTCAAATATTTTGTTATTATCATTCTTGATCACAACCACAACCAATTTGTGGAGCTTTGTTAGTCATCGATCAACCATCTGAGTCTTTGATATTGGTTATTCTACTTCTTCTCTCACCATGGATCTTTCTTTTTCCACCCTTGGGGATTTCAAAAGATCGACTAACTATATGAGGAGTTTTAACCGTATATCCTTTAAAGAGAATGAATCTATCAAATTGTTTAACCTCGGGTTTATGAAGCTATATGAATAGATCCCCAAAGTTGTTTGACCCTCTGAACAAGATACAATTATCCAATATTGTACTATATTCCTTCTCTTTACTGACATCGACTATAACGGAGGAATGCAAATTTCCTTGGTGCTACTTTACAGACATGCCACAACATTGAAGACCATCACTAAAGAGTAGGGTTTCCAATGGACCAATTCACCCCTAGGACCAATATGTCCATGCTCCAATTGATGCATGAAATGAAAGATCAGATGACTTCACTAGATAATATCCTTATGAAGAAGTTTCAAACATCTCTTTCTAATCCTCCCCACCTTCTAAATGTTGGAATCTTATTAATAATAAGAGGAGGGGTGAATAAATATTAGCACAGTTATGAACAATTTTCATTTCTTATCAAACTTAAACATTAGTTATATTATACATTCACCATAAACAACAACATTCATACACATATGTGCAAAACACAAAACACAAAGTTTTTACGTGGAAAACTAAATGGGAGAAAACCACAGAATGCTCTCTTAATATTAAAAAGATTACATTCATGGAAGCACCAAATTCCAAAGTTCTCCAGTATCGATTGGAAGGAGGCACCAAACCCCTAGTTTCATAGGATATGACCTGAAGGAAGCACCAACTCCCTGATTTACCAGCTCTGACTGGAAGGAGCCACCGAACCCCTGTTCCTTTCCCCGTCGTGCTGCCCTAATATGAATGTAGAAGATACTTCTTTGTTGTTCTACTGATCCACACACTCTTCAAATTAACCGCATTTCATTCCATTGTGCACACCTTCTGTATACTGAGATCTTGCAATCCCTAAACTATATCACATACTTCAATTCACTACATCAACATTAGACACTGGATTTTATACTTCATAACCTTTTGCAATCTGCGTGTTGTTTCGACATACCATTCAGTTTTTGTGCATCTAAAAACTCAAGTGATATTGCTCATCCTATGTTGTGCTTTTGTTCCGACTTCACACATCTGTATCAAATGGCTCACATCATTTTGCGCACTCTCGGCTGTGCTACACTTTTGCCTTACCGCATCCATCTTAGATAATCTGTGACCTTCTACGTACCATCTATTATTCTATCTTTATGTTCTTACACACTTGTCTCATATAAAACTAATCATACTACGTATCTTCTGTTGTGATACTCTTGTGTTGTTGCACATCTCTCTCAGATAAACCACTTCATCTTTTTGCGCATCATCTGCTATGCTGCATTTTGCGCATCTGGCTCTTCTACTAGATTATGTTTTTCTGGTTCCATGATCCATTGATACCCCAAAATTAGCAGCTTCCCAAATCAGAGTACTACCACTTTTGCATCTTCAAGCTTATTTCAAATCTCCAAATCAAACTCCCTTCCTCCCAGCAGCTCTGCAACATAAAAATGCCCTCTCCCCAGCTAGAAAACAAGGGAAAACCAACAAAAAGGTGGAGGGAAAACACCCAGGTAGCTCCAAACTCGTGAGAGAGCAAAACCGGTTGATGGGTAATGCCTTGGGGAGCAATTTCATGGCTCCTTTCTTTCCCAAGAAGTCCAAAAACAATTTCCCATGAAGGGTGGCTTGCCCATACCCGAATTCGGATAGCAATACCTCTCCATTCCCCAAGGCATTAACTACTTCTCCCAACTCTTGGGAGAAATGGACGATTGGGTACAAAAGTCAACATGGGTAGTTGAGGGTTTTATGGGTTCTCTCATTGACACTTGGCTTGACTTGATTGGCTCTGAGGGTTTGAATGTTTCCCTCCCAATTCCTTGTAAAATCATGCCCCCATCTCTTGTTGCATTGCATAGCTAGTTGTGGGTATTTTATTAAAAGGCATATTTACATGATATTTGCAATTCCATTGTGCTTGGCTAGCACTTAAACCATATGCATCAATAAATTGATGGCGGGGCCTTGGCCTTGAGCTCCTCACCATGATTTTATAATAATATTACATAGTTTACATTTTAATGCAATGGGGTCCAAATCAAGATATTACAATCCCCTCCCCCTTGAAATAACACCATCCTCGGTGTTCCAACACTTAGGAATAAATACCCACTTCACACATGTCCAAAATTCACAAAATGTGGCAGGTTTGTCATGCGTTTCATCTTTTTACTTTGAACTTTTAGGACCAAGTCCTTTGGCTTCCACAAGATGCTCCTGCTGGCTTTGATCTTCCAACTTTGCAGGTGAGCATTGCTCCACAGCAATCCCTTCATTTTATTTATCTTCCAACTAATCTACAAGTCTGGAATTTCATGGATGCCATCTTCCTTGTTGTCCTGACAACTATTTGAGGAATATTTTCAGCCAAAACAAATAGGTTTTGGTCTGCTGCCATGGCCAATGTGCACAACTGGCTCTCACTTTGCTCGCTAGCAACACTTGTTTGGTAACAACTACAAACAATGGATTTCAATTTCTCACCTGTGAGATTTGTCATGGCAATTCCTGTTAGGCCAAGTATAACATAATCATTAAAATTAGTCAATTATTTTCGCAATTGACATGGAATGTCCATGCTTTATTCATGAGACTTCCACACTTTTCATGCTTTCCCAACATATACATGAACCCATTCATGTTCATCCTTTCACAAGGAAATAACTATTTCACAATTCATAATTCATTTCAAGCAATTAAGCACAATCTATTTTCAACCATGACATGCACTCAACAATATTTTGTTTCTAAGATGCATCAATCAAAAGGAAAGAGAAGAGTAAGAGTTTCCCCCTCTTAGTCTTGTTCCAATATGGAGCCACACCACCACTGTGGTTCTATGCTCCTTAGCCTCTTTCACTTCAATGTGAATGCTTGAATTTCTCTTTCTTGGCTATGACACTTAGTGTATAAGATCTCTCTAAGGATTTTCAACTAGTGAACCCTTCCCCGTTGTTTCCTACATAACCTTTGGCTGCTAGGACCCACACATGTCCACTAGAACCATCTTTCATTACTACTCATACTGAGCTCTTTAGGATGGTCACATGTCCACATGCATCCCTATGATGCCTTCATAGTCCTTGCTTCCAGCAATACCTACACTCAAACATTGAATCAATTAACATGTTTAGTTTATTTTCATAGGGTTTATCTCTAAACAAGAGTTTGGGGAATCATAACCAAATTAGATACACATGTATATTCATAAGCAAGAAGCTGCAAGATAACCAAATACTTATCTGTATTGGATGTCTTCACTTTATTCCACAAGCTCCTTCTTTGCTTTACAAGCATTGGATTACTCGTGGATACAATAACGAATGTTGGGCTGACACACAGGCTACTCCACAATCATTCGAATAGGCAATGCCAAGCCAGTACGTTGACTGGGTTTATCAGACATCCCATTCAGCAATATGTTAGGCCAGTACTCCGACGGGTTTTATTAATTATTTAAGGAATGTTTGGCTAGCACGCCGGCTTCTCCACAACATCAAGTAGTTAATGCCCAACCAATTACTCTATGTATTTACCAAGCATTTGTAGCGACCAACCAGTTACTCTCCTTATTTACTAAGAATTTGTAGCGCCTAACCAGTTACTCTCTAGATTTACCAAGCATTTGTAGTGCCTAACCAGTTACTCTCTGGATTTACCAAGCATTTATGGTCCTTTCAGGGGCCTTGCTTCTCGCAATGACCAAGGTTTCCAACAAAGAAACAACAGTGTATCAACTTAGCTGTTAGAAGACTTATACCTGAAACCTTCATTATTCCAAACAAGAAATTAATGAAATTGAATACTTATATGTAGTGTACATTTCCTCTCTGGTCCTAAGGGTCTTACTTCTCTTTGCAAGCCTTGGGATCACCTATGGACTTGGATGTTTGGCCAACACACATGTTGCTCCACCACATCATTCGAATATCCAATGCCAAGCTAGTACGCTGACTGGGTTTATCAGGCATTCCATTAACCAATATGCTAATCTAGTTCTCCGACTGGGTTTATCAAGCATACAAAAACCATTTCTAAGCCAGTACACCAACTGGGTTTATCAGGAATACAAAAACCATTTCCAAGCTAGTACACCAACTGGGTTTATCAGGCATACAAAAACCATTGCCAATCCAGTACACCTACTGGGTTTATCAGGAAATAAGAACAACATAATATGATTACGTGTCTCCTTCTCCTATGCAAACCAGTGATTCCCTCTAGGAACTCCTTAGGTGACTCACTTGACTGCAGGCTAGCATGGCCCCACAATACCCACTCACACTATATAAGGATGATACCCCTTTTCTACTACATAGCTCGTCAGGCCTATCCATCTCTTCTAGTGTTCTTTAGTGTGAGCGTAGAAAGGTTACCACTACCCATACAATCCTCTTGAGTACCCTCTCTTCACATTGTCCCTTAACGTGCAAAACCAAATTGCATCTGTATAAGCTGACAACATAAGAAGGATAAGCAAGCTCATCAGTATTGCTACTCTAAAATTGTAACCATATTTCATAAAATTCACCATCAAGTATTGAAACACCAGGAATGTGTCCATTCCCTTAGGGTGTAGTCAATATTGACAACCCTAACATAACCCATCATCCTAAAGGTATGCATCCCTTTCCGATGTGATCCATGTAGGCCCTAGTCACACTCAAGCAGTCTGGAATAATAATAAAACATGCTCTGCATATTAAATCTAATAACTAGACATGCATATTCTTAGTTAAGGTCAGAGAATATTCATCCGTTTTATAGATGTATCTTTTCTTCATTTGCAAAGAATGGGGGATCCCTTCTCTGAGTCAACAGTCCTTCAGTTTGCCACCCCAATCTTTTCATATTCCATAACGCACACATGCCTTCTTGGCATAATTTTACTGTCTCACTCACATGATTTACCAACATGCAGTTCGGTTGAGACATTATCAAAATTTACAATGGCGTTTCACCTGAAACCCATTTCCAAAGCATGGGATCCTTTCCATCTAGTTTGGCTTCTACAAGCCATCACACATGGTGTTCCTGCAAGGTGTCTTCCTGACACACTCCTCAAAAAACCAAACAGTCAGCAACATTTAACAATCAAATTCAAATATGATTTACCTAATCAGTGAATGGCATTAATAATTAAATTCAAACATGAATTTACAATTCTGTCTCCTACATAAATTAGTTTGTTCAACCATGAGGCTATCCTCATATTGTTTGTCTCTTGTAAGTAGTATCACTCTGTCCATTATGGTTTTACACTTGCTACCATACATGAACATCCACGTACGACATGTCCTCCTGACACAAATTTATATAAGACAAACAGTCCTTAGCAATTATTAGCAAAATTTCAAATATGAAATTTACAAATCTGTTTTCCTACAGAAATTAGATTTGCAACCATGATATTATTCTCATAAACTTAGACCAGAAAATTTTCAGATTTGTTTCATGCATAAGTTACAACCATGAAAACCTTCTCATAACCTTTGGCTTCTACACATGGTAGATCCCGGTCTTTACTATGGACTTATCATCATTTCCATACGCAAGACTTTTCTACCTGAAATGTCACAACCATATTCCTTTTATGCAACTATGTCCTTCCAACAGAGCACTCTGGTAGCCCATCAACATGTCTACCTTCTTCATGCAATATTTCTCCTGCATTCATAGCGGATCATGAAATGGTCTCAGGATTAACAATAGTTCACCATTTCATCTATTATCTAACTGCATTGAAACATATATATCGTAACCATGCATTCACACAATGCATCTCAAAATGTGCACTCACACATATGCATGCACATTCACAACATTTACATAATATTTTAATGTGCACTCACTTAATTCTTTCTTGCATGGATTCATGAATACCACAATGTCATGTCATTCATTTTACCATGACTGTCTCATAGGGCATGCACTACCACAACATGACTATAAGTCCTTACTTGCTTTGGTTGTTAAACTCACAACCAATATACATAAATGGCATGACACCTCACCATACTTGGTAAGTTGACATTCGCATTCAGGCACTTAATACCACATGCAAACCACATTAACATAGTCTAAACATAGTTGAAGGATCTTACCAAATCCTCCTTCAACATTCATGCACTTAAGCACAAATAACCATTACCTGCACGACAGTCATTAGCATCGCTTGATGTTACCTGATCAGTTGGCCTCTTACCAAGAATTTCACCATCCCACCACCAACCTCTTGAACATAGATTTGTTACCCCAACCTTTCTTCATAAGGTTGTTGTTCATATGCAACAACATCATCCACATCTTTAGACATGCTTCGGTTGTCTTTGGTCCTATAACCAATGCGAACACAACTAATGATTAGCAAAAACAATAATTATCTTAGGTGGCTCATTGCATATGTAAAACCTCACTATTTTACCAATAGGCAATATCATATATATATATGCAAATACATTTTCACATGCATTGTGCAATGTCTATTAGTATTCCAACTAGTGCATATTCACTTCATCTATCTAATCTCTTGAATTTTCAATCATGCTTCTATGGTCTGATTCATACAACCATTATCAACAACATTAATTGTCATCAACCATAGGAAATACCATTAATGGGCTATTGCATGTGTAACTTCACTACCTTTACCCATATGCAACATCATGCTCATGCATAAGCAATTCACATGCACTTTGCAATGACTCTTTAATCATCCCCACTAATGCATATGCATTTAATCTTCTACTTTCTTGCATTTCCAGCATCCCTATGCCATAATTTTCAGTATATAAAACTCAGGATATAAAAATACAATAGCAAGAGAGGAGTTAAGGAATTCTCTCTTTCCAATTCCCCATCATGACATGGAGTTCCTCCTCTACATCATAGCTGATCATTTTCTTGGCTTCCCTACCAAGCACAGAAGGATTTATTAGTTGTGATTTCTCACCAAGTAGCAATTCAATACATATACGTATGTAAAACATTCCTACTTGCTATTTTCCAAGCAGACACTTCTTACGCTGAAAACATAAATAATTTAAGGTGAGAAAATTCCCTCTTTCATCCTCCATAATGGATATTACAACCCATTACTCTTACTGAGGATTCCGTAACCCCTTTATGCAATTCATAGTGCACATTCCAAGCATAGAGAAAGCCTTCCATACATTCAACTACTGTCTCCTGGGGACGACGGGGGTCAAGGGGGCTTGCCCCTTTGTGGCTTCCTCGCACCACTGTAGGGGGGTCGAGAACTCGTTGATAGGTAATATGCAATATCATATATATATATGCACAAACATTTTCACATGCACTATGCAATGTCTATTAGTATTCCAACTAGCGCATATTCACTTCATCTATTTAATCTCTTTCATTTTCAATCATGCTTCTATGGTCTGATTCCTACAACCATTATCAACAACATTAATTGTCATCAACCATAGGAAATACCATTAATGGGCTATTGCATGTGTAACTTCACTACCTTTACCCATATGCAACATCATTCTCATGCATAAGCAATTCACATGCACTATGCAATGACTCTTTAATCATGCCCACTAATTCATATGCATTTAATTTGCTACTCTCTTGCATTTCCAGTATCCCTATGCCATAATTTTCAATATATAAAAATCAGGAAATAAAAATACAATAGCAAGAGAGGAGTTAAGGAATTCTCCATTTCCAATTCCCCATCATGACATGGAGTTCCTCCTCCACATCATAGCTGATCCTTTTCTTGGCTTCCCTACCGAGTACACAAGGATTTATTAGTTGTGATTTCTCACCGAGTATCAATTCAATACATATATGTATGTAAAAAATTCCTACTTGTTATTTTCCAAGCATACACTTCTTACGCTGAAAACATAAATAGTTTAAGGTGAGAAAATTCCCTCTTTCATACTCCATAATGGATATTGCAACCCATTACACTTACTGAGGATTCCACAACCCCTTTACACAATTCATAGTGCACATTCCAAGCATAGAGAATTTCTTTCATACATTAAACGACTGTCTCCGGGGGACGATGGGGGTCAAGGGGGCTTGCCTCCTTGTGGCTTCCCTGCGCCACTGCAGGGCGGGTCGAGAACTCGTTGATGGGTAATATGCAATATCATATATATATATATTTGCATAAACATTTTCACATGCATTTGCAATGTCTATTAGTATTCTAACTAGTGCATATTCACTTCATCTATCTAATCTCTTGCATTTTCAATCATGCTTCTATGGTCTGATTCCTACAACCATTATCAACAACATTAATAGTCATCAACCATAGGAAATACCATTAATGGGCTATTACATGTGTAACTTCACTACCTTTACCCATATGCAACATCATGCTCATGCATAAGCAATTCACTTGCACTATGCAATGACTCTTTAATAATGCCCACTAATTCATATGCATTTAATCTACTACTCTCTTGCATTTCTAACATCCCTATGCCATAATTTTCAGTATATAAAACTCGGGAAATAAACATACAATAGCAAGAGAGGAGTTAAGGAATTCTCCCTTTCCAATTCCCCATCATGACATGCAGTTCCTCCTCAACATCATAGCTGATCCTTTTCTTGGCTTCCCTACCAAACACACAAGGATTCATTAGTCGTGATTTCTCACCAAGTAGCAATTCAATACATATACGTATGTAAAACATTCCTACTTGTTATTTTCCAAGCATACACTTCTTACGCTGAAAACATAAATAGTTTAAGGTGATAAAATTCCCTCTTTCATCCTCCATAATGGATATTACAACCCATTACTTTTACTGAGGATTCTGCAACCCCTTTATGCAATTCATAGTGCATATTCCAAGCATAGATAATGGCTTTCATACATTCAACGAATGTCTTCGAGGGACGACGGGGGTCAAGGGGGCTTTCCCCCTTGTGGCTTCCCTCTGCCACTGCAGGGCGGGTCGAGAACTCGTTGATGGGTAATATGCAATATCATATATATATGCACAAAAATTTTCACATGCACTGTGCAATGTCTATTAGTATTCCAACTAGTGCATATCCACTTCATCTATCTAATCTCTTGCATTTTCAATCATGATTCTATGGTTTGATTCCTACAACCATTATCAACAACATTAATTGTCATCAACCATAGGAAATACCATTAATGGGCTATTGCGTGTGTAACTTCACTACCTTTACCCATATACAATATCATGCTCATGCATAAGCAATTCACATGCACTATGCGGCTCTTTAATCATTCCCACTAATTCATATGCATTTAATCTGCTACTCTCTTGCATTTCCAACATTCCTATGCCATAATTTTTAGGATATAATACTCAGGAAATAAAAATACAATAGCAAGAGAAAAGATAAGGAATTATCCCTTTCCAATTCCCCATCAGGACATGGAGTTCCTCCTCCACATCATAGTTGATCCGTTTCTTGGCTTCCCTACCAAACACACAAGGATTCATTAGTTGTGAGTTCTCACTAAGTAGCAATTCAATACATATATGTATGTAAAACACTCCTACTTGCTATTTTCCAATCATACACTTCTTACGCTGAAAACAAAAATAGTTTAAGGTGAGAAAATTCCCTCTTTCATCCTCCATAGTGGATATTACAATCCATTAATCTTACTGAGGATTCCACAACCCCTTTATGCAAATCAGAGTGCACATTCCAAGCATAGAGAATGCCTTTCATACATTCAACGACTGTCTCCAGGGGACGATGGGGGTCAAGGGGGCTTTCCCCCTTGTGGCTTCCCTGCGCCACTGCAGGGCGGGTCGAGAACTCGTTGATGGGTAATATGCAATATCATATATATATATGCACAAACATTTTCACATGCACTATGCAATGTCAATTAGTATTCCAACTAGTTCATATTCACTTCATCTATCTAATCTCTTGCACTTTCAATCATGCTTCTATGGTATGATTCCTACAACCATTATCAACAACATTAACTGTCATCAACTGTAGGAAATACCATTAATGGGCTACTGCATGTGTAACTTCACTACCTTTACCCATATGCAACATCATTCCCATGCATAAGCAATTCACATGCACTATGCAATGACTCTTTCATCATGCCCCTTAATTCATATGCATTTAATCTACTACTCTCTTGCATTTCGAGCATCCCTATGCCATAATTTTCAATATATAAAACTCAGGAAATAAAAATACAATCGCAAGAGAGGAGTTAAGGAATTCTCCCTTTCCAATTCCCCATCATGACATGGAGTTCCTCCTCCACAACATATCTGATCCTTTTTCTTGGCTTCCCTACCAAGCACACAAGGATTCATTAGTTGTGATTTCTCACCAAGTAGCAATTCAATACATATACATATGTAAAACATTCCTACTTGCTATTTTCCAAGCATACACTTTTTACGCTGAAAACATAAATAGTTTAAGGTGAGAAAATTCCCTCTTTCATCCTCCATAATGGATATTACAAACCATTACTCTTACTAAGGATTCCACGACCCCTTTATGCAATTCATAGTGCACATTCCAAGCATAGAGAATTCCTTTCATACATTCAACGACTGTCTCCGGGGGACGACGGGGGTCAAGGGGGCTTGCCCCCTTGTGGCTTCCTCGCGCCACTGCAAGGTGGGTTGAGAACTCATTGATGGGTCATATGAAATATCAGATATTTATATATCTGCACAAACATTTTCACATGCACTGTGAAATGTCTATTAGTATTCCAACTAGTGCATATTCACTTCATCTATCCAATCTCTTGCATTTTCAATCATGCTTCTATGGTCTGATTCCTACAACCATTATAAACAACATTAATTGTCATCAACCATAGCAAATACCATTAATGGGATATTGAATGTGTAACTTCACTACCTTTATCCATATGCAACATTATGCTCATGCATAAGCAATTCACATGCACTATGCAATGACTCTTTAATCATGCCCACTAATTCATATGCATTTAATCTGCTACTCTCTTTCATTTTCAGCATCCCTATGCCATAATTTTCAGTATCTAAAACTCAGGAAATAAAAATACAATAGCAAGAGAGGAGTTAATAAATTCTCCCTTTCCAATTCCCCATCATGACATGGAGTTCCTCCTCCACATCATAGCTGATCCTTTTCTTGGCTTCCCTACCAAGCACAGAAGGATTCGACGGACTTATCATTTTTCCTCCAACCTGTTTCAGAGAAACTGACGATTTTACGCCGACCTCCACCTTCCAACCGCCAACCAAGTCTTACTCCGACCATTGACCACCGACCTCCAACCACCAACTGAGTCTTACTCCGACTGCCGACCGCCACCGGACTCTTACTATGACCTCCGACTTCCGACCGACGACTCTCGACCGAGTCTTACTCCGACCGTCGACCTCCGACTGTGTTGCAGCAATCTCGGATAAAATCGTCGAAACACATCGCAAAACTCCACAATCTTCACCAATGTGTCACTGCGATCGCAACAAAACTCGTTGACGCCTCTTTTTCGGCCAATTTAACGATTCCATGGAAAAACCTATCATTGGTCTCAGCTCAAATCACCGACTGTTTCGGCGTTTCTGGCTTATCTTCGTCGACACAGTCTTGGCAGAAAACTTAGAAACACTTAGAATTTTTTTTCAAATTTTGAAATTTGAAAATTTTCTTAATGATTAGTGCTGAGCAGCAAGAATACTTACCTCTGCAAGTTGTTCAAGTTGGCCCATGTAGGCCCTATGTTGTAGCCTTCACTCTGATACCAATATGTCAAGTCCCCTCCCATGGACCCATTTCGAGGAAGGGAACATGTATGGAACATGGTACCAAATCCTGGGGCTTTTTCATGAACTCAGCCCAATTCATTAGATTCATAAAAAAGAAGGAAAATGTGTGCAGATGCAAATCAAGCAAACATGCACAACAGAGTAAAACATCATCCACACACATTTCATATGCATTCAACATATTAAAAATAGTCATCAAATTATAACATTGTAGAAGTCAAACACATAGACAAAAAAAATACTTATATTCATTGTGCAATTGTCCCAAGCAACTAGCTATGTCACTGCAACGTTCCACCCAACCGTAGGTCTTTGCCCAGCCTATATTCATTCAGCACTTAGAGACCATCCCCGAGCTGGGCATGATTTCTACAAGAAAAAGGGGACACTCAATCTCATGCACGACCAAATAAACATTGCTTCTAAGCCAAGCCAACCCACAGCTGGGTTTATCAGGCTAAATATGAACCCTCTTCATTTCTAGATGCTTGCACTAAAGCTCAATCCAAAACAATGGATACCCATAACCCATACTCCAACATACTCCATCTACACACATCAACCACAATAATTGGGCATGGATACACATTTTAACAATGAGATTTTACAAACAAGATGGCCATGGGCTTCCCCCAAATCGCGGGCACACCAAAAACAGACTACAGAAATGGCAATTCGACCACTAGGAGCAAAACCGATTTCTCCGACATGTTATGAGCATTCCAATGGCCAAAACGACCTCTATGAAACCCCAAATTGAACTCCCTTCCTCCCAGCAGCTCTACAACATAAAAACACCCTCTCCCCAGCTAGAAAACAAGGGAAAACCAACAAAAACATGGAGGGAAAAATCCTAGGTAGCTTCAAGCTAGGTTTATCAGGCTAAATATGAACCCTCTTCATTTATGGATGCTTGCACTAAAGCTCAAGCCAAAACAATGGTTACCCATAACCCATACCCAAACATACTCTATCTACACACTACAACCACAATCATTGGGCATGGATACACATTTTAACAATGGGATTTTACAAACAAGATGGCCATGGGCTTCCCCTAAATCACGGGCACACCAAAAACATACCGTGGAAAGGGAAATTCGACCATAGGGAGCAAAACCGATTTCTCCCACATGTTATGAGAATTCCAATGGCCAAAACGGCCTCAATGAAACCCCAAATCGAACTCCCTTCCTCCCAGCATCTCTGCAACATAAAAACGCCCTCTCCCTAGCTAGAAAACAAGGGAAAACCAACAAAAACATGGAGGGAAAATGCTCAAGTAGATCCAAACTCGTGAGAGAAAAAAAACGGTTGATGGGTAATGGCTTGGGGAGTAATTTTGTGGCTCCTTTCTTTCCCATGAAGGGTGGCTTTCCCATACCCGAATTTGGACATCCATACTTCTCCATTCCCTAAGGCATTAACTACTTCACCCAACTCTTGGGAGAAATGAATGATTGGGTACAAAATTCAACATGGGTAGTTGAGGGTTTTATGGGTTCTCTCATTGACACTTGGCTTGACTTGATTGGCTCTAAGGGTTTGAATGTTTCCCTCCCAATTCCTTGTAAAATCATGCCCCCATCTCTTGTTGCATTGCATATCTAGTTGTGGGCATTTTATTAAAATGCATATTTACATGATATTTGCAATTCCATTGTGCCTAGCTAACACGTAAACCATATGCATCAATAAATCGATGGAGGTGCCTTGGCTTTGAGCTCCTCACCACGATTTTATAGCAATATTACATCGTTTACATTTTAATGCAATGGGGTCAAAATCGAGATATTACACTTGGTTTGTTCATCAACAATACTTATTTGTACTCTTATTTGTATTGTTACATGTATGAGCCCTTGTGCGACATTTCAACACATATTTGCAAATAATTGAATATATGCGCATTTCCTTTCCAACATAACATTAGTGTGACTCCAAAATTCAAATGTTCTCCCACTACAATACTTACTAATACATTCCTTGAATTCCTAATGAATAACATGTTGAATTCAAGGATGTTGCTTATAAGTTCAGATATCAGCAAGATTGGCAGCAATCACTTGTTGCTTCCGACAAGCCTAGATCATTTGTTTGAGTAGCTTTCTTTACCCATTTATTCATGTGCACACATCCATTTTGATATTGTGCCTTATTATATTCCCTTTTGGTCATTTTGTTGCGGTTGATGTTATGTAGAGTATTTCTATCTGGACAATTTATTGTTCTTCAACAATATTGAGCCTTATGTCCAAAATCATCACATGCATAACATCTCACAGTTTGAAAATATTTCGCAACATGTCCATTGTAATTGCACCTTGCACACTTCAATGTATTCATCCTTCTTCTAGTGGTGTAACCGGAAGAATTGTAATCTTTGAACAATCTATCATACCTGAATGGCTTCATTTGATTTGGATTGTGCTTGTCGTCGTAGACCTTTTCAATTGTTATGTCATAGCCAAGTCCTGATTTGTCTATTGGTGACATCTGATCATTCAAAATATTATTCGGGATTGATGTGCTACCTTTGAATTTGCTCTTCATCTCTTCTTCAAGAAAAATCTTTTCATTTCCCGAATATGCACAATTTAGAGTATTAATGATGTGACATTTCCCTTTTATCTCAACTATTTTTTCTTCTAAATATGAGATCTCTCTATTCTTTTGTTCGAGTTGACTTGTCAACAGATCATTTTTATTCTTTGACTCTTCTAGTGATGTCTTCAATACTAATTCCTCTTCTTCAAGCCCCCTGATTTTATCTACTGTACATTTTAGTTGTTTCTCAAAATTCATTTCCTTTTCGCTAACCTATTTTTCAAGAGACTCTTAAATCACCTTGGCTTGCTTGACTTGTTCTTCATACTTTGATAGTTGGTCCTGCAAGATTTTGTTCTTCCTTATTTACTTCTTTAATTCATCCAAGGCACTAACCCGTTCACCTTCCTAGTCAACCTCTGCAACTTATTATTCTTCAGATTGACTGTCTGATTTAATTTTTGTGATAGCTTTTGGAGGTGAAATAAAGGTTTCACTAATGAAGTACTTATCCAATGTTCCTGATTGACTTTTCGCATTTGATGTGTTTTTCATGATAGAGGAACAACACTTTTTCTTTCTTCACTACCTTCATCTTATAGAGAGGCCATGAAAAGCACTTCTTTTGGACTGTCATCACTTTCAATTTCTTCGGATGAACTATTGTCTTCCCTAGAGTGCAGACTCTTCCTTTGTTTTTGGGACTTTCTTCCTGCTCTCAGATCTATCTTGTGTGGGTTCCAACCTTCATTCATTTCAATTGGCATCTTCTTCATTGTCACTATCTCTATCTTCTTTATATGGAAACTTTGAAGCGAAGTGGCCTACTCTTCCACATTTAAAACATTTGAAGGGTAACTTACCCTTATACTTTCCACGCCCTATTTTCAAATTTCTCACAAAGTTTGCTTCTTCTTCATCTGATTCATCACAAGATCCTTTTTCATGCTCGTGTTCTACTTTCCCGATAGATTTAAAGGCTGCTTCCTTTCTGGTGGAATTTTCCCTTTCAGTTCTCATCTCATACACAGTAAGGATCCCATGAAGGTCATTGTTGGTTGTGGATCCTGATCTCCCAGATTCAAAGATATTATTATTCAGCTGTGTTTGTACCCCAGCTTTATATGATATGCAAAAGGACTGTACACTCACCCCATCAGGGGGGGTTTGGGGGGGGTGAAGCCTCCCCCCACTGGGGTCTGAGGGCCAGCGGGCCCTCGTTCGCCCCCAAAGGAAATTTTTGGGGTTGTTTTATGGGCCCATGGTTTTGGGTAACCCATGGTATTTTCCCTTTGTATTTCCCCTTTATAAGAAAGACATTGTAATACGGCCAGGGTTGATGTATTAGGTATTATGCATTGTAAAGATATCTAAGATCGAAACGAGATACTATGAGACAGTGAAGAGGAAGTGCAGCAGATGTGCTGCAGGTTGTATCCCTTCATTTGCTGGATGGTATAATAATAAGGACTGAAAATTTCAGTGTGGACGTAGCTCATGTTGGGTGAACCATGATATATTGGTGTCTCTCTTGTAATATGTTTGTGTGATTGTATTTTCATCTTGTTTTTCTAACACTCATCCTTTGTTAACTCTTCAAGATTAATTCTGCCTTCTAATACGGACACCTTTGAGTCAAATATTGGAGGCATATTTCTTATTATCTTCTGCACAATCGATTCTTCAGTCAGTGAAAATCCAATACTTTTGATGGAATTGACTATCTCATCAATTCGAAGAAAGTATGAGGCAAAATTTTCTTCATCTTTCAATCTCAAAGACTCATATAGACTAGATTAAGTATGCGGTTTTTCCTTCTTTACTTTGTCGTCTCCTTCATAGATATTTTTGAGGTTGTCCCATACATCCTTAGATGAAGCACAATGCATGACTTTATTGAATTCAGTGTTTGCTAATCCACATAACAATGCATTACTTCCTCTTGCATTGCATTCATAATATCTTCTCTCAAATGGATCAAATAGAGTAGTTGCAGGAACATTATAGTCATTCTCAATAGACATCCATACATCAGCACTGATGGATTGTATATATACTTCCATTATTATCCTCCAGAAGGTGTAGTTGGAGCCATCAAATCTAGGTGCTTGGTTGGTGGATATTCCTTCCTGCTTGTCCATATCTATGCAAGGATCTATCTTCTAGATGTTAAGCTATTACTGAAGACATCCACTCCGATACCAATTGTTGGAATCTTATTAATACTGAGAGGGGGAGGTGAATCAGTGTTAGCATAGTTATGAAAAAATTTCACTTCTTATCAAACTTAAATAGTAGTTATATTATACGTTCACTATAAACAATAAAATTCATTCACATATGTGCAAAACACAAAACAAAAAGTTTTTACATGCAAACCCAAATGGGAGAAATCCACAAAATGATCTTGATCCACTCAACAGTTGGCATTATTGTTGGATGCTAACATCAACTTCGACAAACTTAGCAGCTTCGACAAGTTTCGCGACGTCGACATGCAGTGTCGACTTGAGGATTGCGACTGTCGCATTACAACAGATTGTCTCTTTGTCTTCCAGTCGACTGTAACGGTTGAACTTCCGAACCATTCTAAATTCTTTTTTAACTGAACGTAACAGGAATGCGCCCAAGCATCTCAACACTCTATATAAGCATGTATAATATGGTAATATACCGGGGATGATCTTATATCCAATAATAGAGAAATCAATTCGCATTCCTACATATTGTTTGTGTACTTGTGTTTCTTTTGTTAAATTTTGAGCATTAATTCACAATACTCTAGGATCTTTACTGAGAGAATAACATATACAGTATATCAATGCATGACAATCATAATAAGAATGACAAGCATCACAAGAATCAAAAGCATGAGAGACAAGAGACACAGAATTTCCGTGGGGAAAACCCTAAGGTGAAAACCCCACAACTTCCTCAGAGATAGAGAGAGCAATGGCTCAACCAAAGTACAACCAAAATACACTGAGATAGTCTCCTAGTAGCAGATGATCCTCCTCCTCACTAGTGTGCCACTTTCTAAGTGAGAGTGAGATACTTTTCCGAGTGATCTAAATAGAGATCACCTGATCTCTATTTATACTAATCCATTTGCCCAGTGACCTTATGGGGCCGACTTGTCTAGCTAGGTACATCCACATTATAATATATATAATTTAGGGCCGGCCCCACATGGTGGTCTAATAACCCATCGGCAAGTACACACACTTGCGACACTTGTCAATCCACATGACGACACTTCCTTATAGAGGAATAACACATCTCTAATAAGGGTACAATAAATATATATGAAATACATAGGTGAAATACATTCCGAAGTTACATATACATCAACACTCCCTCTTAACCAGGAAGGTATTTCTCGACACAGATCTGCTAGACAAGTCTTCTTCTCGGGATCATCATCATCGATGCATCGTCATCGTCATCGTCACTGCTGCTGCTATCTCAACCAATCTCTGAATCTACTCGTCATAGGAAGTTCTACAGAGCCAGTCCTTTTTCATACAGGATGCAGGCCCACCACCTACAGGTCTTCGTCATCACTGGCCATACTGTGGAATCCTCAGGACTTATTACGTGCGTCACAAAACCTCGAAAGAGAATCCCAGGCTATTACGAGCACACGACTCTACCTATAGGATCTCCCAGGGCCATATTATATGTGACCTCACCACAAAACCTCGCAAGAGCATCCCAGGCTGTTACGAGCACACAGCTCTACCTATAGGATCTCCCAGGGATAGATTATATGTGGTCACCACAAAACCTCGCAAGATCATCCCAGGCTATTACGAGCACACAGCTCTACCTATAGGATCTCCCAGGGACAGATTATATGTGGTCATGGAAAAACCTCGCAAGAGCATCCCAGGACTTATTACGGGCACACAGCCCAACCTATCGGATCTCCCAGGGACATATTATATGCCATAGGACAAAACCTCGAAAGAGCATCTACCAGATATCCCAGGGCCAGATTATATGCCATAGGCAAAACCTCGAAAGACTATCTGCAGATCTCCCAGGGCCAAATTATATGTCCTCCCAGAGCAAAACCTCGAAAGAGCATTTGCCATATATCCCAGGGACAAATTATATGCCATAGGCAAAACCTCGAAAGACTATCTGCAAATCTTCCTGGGCCAAATTATATGCTCATCTGCACAACCTGATCCACGGCCATAGAGTATCAACCTGATACTCACCATACATCATCCTGATGTACACACGATCATCCTGATCATCATCACTGCAACATCCTGCTGCATGTCATATGGAGCAACATCCTGAAGCTCATCATCCACCATCATCATAATCATATAATGCATCTACTTGATGCATACCAAGTATCTACCTGATACATATCATCATACATGATCCACCTGATCATACAATGTATCCACCTGATACAAATACAAATACATGATACATATCACCATACATGATCCACCTGATCATACAATGTATCCACCTGATACATATACAGATACATGGTCCAAGCATCCAACATGATGCATACAAAATACATACAAATGATCCTACTGATCATACAAAGCAGAAACCAGAACATCATCCTAATGTTCATCATCCAGCGCTTACATCCACAGCCATGTGAAGGATCCTCCTTCCAACATGCTTGGAATGGCTTCAGCAAATGTGTCCATCACTTCTTCCTCGAAGTGTCCTCGATCTGAAGAACACCAAGCCTCTCCCTGAAGTACTCGAACTTCACCCTGGCTAGTGGCTTCGTCAGCACATATGCAATCTGCTCGTCGGTCGCAACATACAGGAGCTTCACAGCTCCTCTCTGCACCATATCCCTGATATAGTGATATTTGATCTCTATGTGTTTCGACCTGTCATGAAACATTGGGTTCTCGGATAGCTTCACACAACTTTGGTTATCACAAAATATACCAGTAGCATCCAACGGGAGATCAAATAACTCAGACAGTAGCTTCCGTAGCCATACTGCCTCACAACTAGCTGAATAGGCTGCAACATACTCTGCCTCATCTGTACTCAGTGCTACGTAGGACTGCTTCCTGCTAAACCAAGAGATCACACCTGATCCCATACTGAAGCAGCATCCAGATGTGCTCTTCCTATCTGCAGCACTGCCAGCCCAATCTGAATCAACATAACCCTGCAGTTTAAACTTTTGATTCGCTTCATACTTGAGCCCATAATCCACTGTACCCTTCAGGTACCTCAGAACATGCTTTACAGCAACCAGGTGAACACTCCTCGGATCTGTCAGGAACTGACTCAATGTGTTCACAGCAAAGCAAATGTCTGGTCTCGTGTTCGTCAGGTACATCAAGGACCCAATCATATGACGATACATAGAGACATCAACCGGATCAGATGAAGCATCACATAGAAGCTTCAGATTCGATGCCATAGGTGTGGCCATGGCCTTGCAATCCATCATCTCAAATATCTTCAGGATATCTACTGTGTACTTCCCTTGACCAAGGAAGATCCCACCTGCACTTTGCCACACCTCCATACCTAGGAAATAGTGCATCATTCCCAAATCTTTCATATCAAATTCAGCAGCAAGCTTCCTCTTAGTATCTACAATCAGTTTGTCATCTCCTGTTACAAATAAGTCATCCACATACATGAGTAGAATCACAGGATTCCCTTCCTCAACCTTGTAGTAAAGGTTGGAATCCGCTTTACTCTTGGTAAAGCCCAAACTAGATAGGAAACTGTCCATCCTACCATACCAAGTTCTGGGAGCTTGTTTCAAGCTATACAAGGCTTTCTTCAATTTGCATACATATGACTCCCTGTCATGTATTTCAAAACCGAGTGGCTGCTCCACATATACTTCCTCTTCAACTACACCATTCAAGAAAGCAGTCTTGACATCCATCTGGTGTATTTTCCATTTCATTACTGCAGCCAGGGCAAGTATTGTTCTGATGGAAGTATACCTGGCTACAGGTGCAAAATTTTCTTCATAATCTATTCCCTCTTTCTGAGAGAAGCCACGAGCTACGAATCTTGCCTTGTATTTCTCTACACTGCCATCTGCAGCATGCTTGATTTTGAAGATCCATTTAGAAGTCACAATAGACTTCTCTTTAGGTCTTGGGACAACATCCCAAACATCATTCTTCATTATTGATTGGTATTCCTCAACCATGGCATCCTTCCATTCTTTCTTTTCTGCTGCTTCTTCATAATTGGAAGGCTCTTTGTTCATAATGTCACAGAGTAAAGCAACATAGCTGGTATGTGATCTGGTTCTCTTCTTTGCTCTGTGTTCTTCTTCTGGAATGCCAAATCTTTCTGCATCTTGAATGAGCTCTCTAGCCCTTGCAGGTTTCCTTTTGTGAGAGTTATCCTCACGAGGTGGATCTACAGGTTCTTGCGGATCTTCAAACTCACAAACAACTTCTGGAACTGCTTCAGTCATGGTAGTGTCTTGAAATCTAGTTTCCTTAGGTTCTTCATAAACCTCGATAGGTGCCTTTCTTGATTTGATGAATGCTGAGTTTTCATCAAATGTTACATCCCTGCTGACATCAATCTTCTTGAACCCTGGAAAGTATATTCTGTAAGCCTTCGAGCTTTCACTGTAACCCACAAAGATACCCTTCTTTCCTGAAGGATCTAATTTAGTCCTCTTTTCCTTTGGGACATGAGTGTATACTGGACAACCAAATATTCTGAGATGGCTGACTTCAGGCTTCTTACCAGAAAAGACCTCTTCTGGTGTCTTGTTGTCCAATATCTTGTGGGGTGTTTTGTTTTGCGCATATACAGTTGTTCTAGCTGCTTCTGCCCATAGATGCATAGGTAGATCCTGGTCATGCAACATTGCCCTTGCTGCTTCCATGATAGTTCTGTTCTTCCTTTCTGCAACTCCATTCTGTTGAGGATTATAAGGAGTAGTCAACTCCCTTTTAATCCCTGAATCACTACAAAGCTTCTTGAAGTCACCTGAGGTGAATTCTCCACCATTGTCGGATCTGAATGTTTTGATCTTCTGGTCAGTTTGATTCTCCATCAAGGTTTTGAATTCCTTGAACTTATCAACCACCTCATCTTTGTTCTTCAAGAAGTATACCCAAGTCTTCCTGGAGAATTCATCAATAAATGAGACATAATAAACATACCCACTTAGAGAACTGGATGACATAGGACCACATACATCTGAGTGGATGATTTCCAGGATATCTTTTGCCTTGCTTTCACTGCTTGGGAAAGCCTTCTTAATGTTCTTACCTTTTTCACATCCTTTGCAAACACCTTCATGTTTGGTCTTGATTTCAGGAAGACCTTCTACAGCCTTGCTTGCAATTGGAAGTGCCCTATAGTGCATATGAGCAAGTTTTCTATGCCAAAGTTCACTTGATTCCATGGATTCATGGATCATGGCATGTTCAGGTTGACCCTTCAATTTATACAAACCTCCCTCTTGCTCTCCAATCACTGCTGCATCATTGATTGTTTTACCCTTTGGCCACATTAGGACTTGGCCATCCACAAATGCAACCCTCATACCTTTTGCATCCAATGCAGAGATGGAGAGTAAATTCTTCTTGAGCCCAGGTACATAAAGGACTTCTTTCATCTTCAAAGATTTTCCAGAATCTTGGTTGTACGAGGCTTCACCACTTCCTTTGATTGGGTATTGATAATCATCCCCAAGTTTCACCTTATGGGGTGATTCATGTTCAGATAGATTCACAAAAGATTCCTTAAACCCAATCATGTGTTTGGAAGCTCCACTATCAATCAACCAATCATTAAAACCATGGGATATGGTACCTGTGAGAGAAGAGATTAGAACATACTCTTCTTCACTTGATGAGTCAACATCACTATCATCACTTTCTGCGCTAGCCTTCTTCTTTGGAGGTTTATCATCCTCGGCAGCATGAGCATGAAACTTTCTTTTGCTGCCCTTCTTCTTCTTGCTGGAGTTGTTGTTATTATCCCTTTTGTTCTTGGGACAATCTGAAGCAAAGTGACCCTTCTCATTGCATGTGAAGCATTTTAGATCCTTCTTATTCTTTTGATAGGATCTCTTGTGGCGAGAGTGCTCCTTCTTGGGCTTGCTTCTTTTGGTGTGAGCTGCAAGAGCTTGATCTTCACCTCCCATCTTTTCCTCACGAGCTATAAGTCTAGCTTCTTCTTGAGAGCATTCTTCCTGCAATCTGTTGAAGGAGATCAACTTTTTCCTTGCACAAATTCCTTGAATAAAGGAATCCCATGACCTGGGTAGGCCATTTAGAGTGGTCATCACCACTTCACCATTCTCCACGATTTCATCCACTGCTTCTAGTTGTTCCTTGATCTGGGAGACCCTTGAAAAATAAGATTGAATGGTTTCTCCATTCTGAAACTTTACTCCTTTCAATTGGTTCTGCAGGGTCATCTTCCGATTTATGTTCTTCCCTTCAAATAGCCTGGTCAAAGAGTCAAACATCTCCTTGGGTGTCTTAAGAGAAGACACATGGGGTATGAGATGGTATTTGATAGAATCAGCAATGATTCTCTTTGCCTTGACCAAGTTCTTCTTATGCAATACCTTGGCCTCTTCATCCTCTGGGATAGGGATGTCTTCTTTTATATATGAGTCCAACTCATTCTCTTCCAGGATTAACCCAATCCTATACTTCCAGGCTCGGAAGTTATCAGCCCCTTCAAGCTTATCCTCAAGCTTAGTGTGGAGAGACATCTTAAAGAGTACTTCAAATGGAAATAGAAAAGATTTAGGTCTTACCACTTGAAATGCTGAAAACTGGATTTGGTCCCGGATTAGGGTTTGTCGGAAAAACCCTAAAAATTCAAAATGTGAATTTCAAATTTCTTAAAGGATAGAAAGATGCGCTTTGATGAGCTGATCATCCTGGTGCATTCAGAATTTGAGATCAGCAAAGTTTTACCCTTCAGATTTGACTTTTTGTCCTCTCGGGTTCACTAGGGAGAGCCCTGAATTAGGGTTTGACTTTCCCGGAGATCTACCCAGCCAAAAATCTCGATCCAAAGCTCTAAACTTCGATTTTTGCAAGGAGCTTCCAGCTGTGTCTTCAAATTCCAGAAATTCCTATTTTTGTGGAAACCCTAATTTTTAGGGCCAAATCTGAAAATGCTCGGAATTGAATTCTGATTGGGCAGATAGATGCGCCTTGATGAGTAGAGTCAATCTACTATACTGGTTTTCCAAAATCTATGGAGAGAAACCCAATAAACAAGAAACTCAAGTTTCCGTCACTGCAAAATGTCTTCTTCTCAGGTTAGCTCTGATACAATGTTAAATTTTGAGCATTAATTCACAATACTCTAGGATCTTTACTAAGAGAATAACATATACAGTATATCAATGCATGACAATCACAATGAGCATGACAAGCATCACAAGAATCAAAAGCATGAGAGACAAGAGACACAGAGTTTCCGTGGGAAAAACCCTAAGGTGAAAAACCCCACAACTTCCTCAAAGATAGAGAGAGCAATGGCTCAACCAAAGTACAACCAAAATACACTAAGATAGTCTTCTAGTAGCAGATGATCCTCCTCCTCACTAGTGCGCCACTTTCTGAGTGAGAGTGAGATACTTTTCCGAGTGATCTAAATAGAGATCACTTGATCTCTATTTATACTAATCTATTTGCCCAGTGACCTTATGGGGCGAACTTGTCTAGCTAGGTACATCCACATTATAATATATATAATTCAGGGCCGACCCCACATGGTGGTCTAATAACCCATCGACAAGTACACACACTTGCGACACTTGTCAATCCACATGACGACACTTCCTTATAGAGGAATAACACATCTCTAATAAGGGTACAATAAATATATATGAAATACATAGATGAAATACATTCCGATTAATCATGATCAAACCACAACATTATAGGAAGAATGCAGCAACAAGTCAACTCATCGACCACTGCAACTCCCGACAGAAGTAGTTGATTGAAAACATTCTCGATGAGTATCAGAGTTTATTGCAAGAGCCGGACGGAGTACCTTGACATTTCCAGGTAAAACACTCCATTGAACTTGCTCCTGGTTCTTCTTTGCTGAACGCATCTGTTTACAGAAGATCCATTCTCAAAAATGAAGAGATTCACAGAAAAATCCAAGATTTGATTGACAAAGGTCATATTCAACCCAACTCATCTCCTTATGGAAGTCCAGTCGTCCTCGTTCCAAAGAAAGACGAGACTTGGCACATGTGCATCGACTACCAGGAACTCAACAAATTTTTGGTAAAGAATCGCTAACCTCTTCCGTGGATAGACAAGCTCATCGACTGTCTCAAAGGTGCCAAATTATTTACTAAGATCGACCTCAAGTCGAGATATCATCAAATTCCAATCGAGCCCACAGATGTGTGGAAAAATGCTTTCTAAACCAAGGAAGGATTGTTTGAATGGTTAGTCGTGCCTTTCGGCTTAACTATTGCACCTGTGACCTTCATGCGATACATGGATAACATTCCGTGACCTTTCATCGGAAAATGGGTCATTGTCTACCTTGATGGTGTATTGATTTTCAGTCAATCATGGGAAGAACATGGCAGACAGATTCGACAAGTCCTCGACACTCTCCAGCAACATCGACTTTACTTGAACATGGACAAGTGCACCTTTGCGATGAACAACATCAAATATTTGGGGTATGTAATTGACTCTGCAGGCATTCACGTCGATCCAGACAAAGTACATATCCTCAAAGATTGGTCCATTCCTCAAAGCATTCAAGAACTAAGAATTTTTCTTGGTTTGGCGAATTTCTATCGACGATTCATACTCGGCTTCAGTCACATAGCTTGGCCCTTGAATCAGTTGACGAAGAGAAATGGAAAAACGGCCTTCAAATAGACATCGACACAACAAGAAGCTTTTGAACAGCTCAAGCAAAAGCTCTGCACTGCACCAGTACTTATGCTACCTGATTTGCATCAGCCCTTTGAGATTAAGAAGGACGCATCGGACTATGTCTTGGGCACAATGATCACTCAGTTTGGTCACGCAATCGCTTTTCATTTTGAAACTTTTAACAACACGGTTAGAAGATATTCGATGTACAAAAAAGAACTGTACGCTATTGTGCAATCTCTCAAGCAATGGAAGCATTACATCCTTGGCAAGGAAACGATCATCCTCACTGACCATAAGCCTCTACAGTTCACTCTGAACCAGTCAAAACTACAAACAACCAGACAACTCAAGTATATTAATTACCTACAACAGTTCCAGTTGGTGATTAAGTATTAGAAAGGTAAATCTAATGTTACCTCCGATTGTCTAAGTCGACCACCCATTAATTTCATTTTCACATTAATGAGTATGTAGGGATATGACATGACCACAAGTCGTCTACCTCCAACTATTTCCCGAAAGACACCTTGCTATACAAGTTTGGACAACTTTGTGTACTGACAGGTGAGCATTGACAGAAGTTCATTTGGGAGCGCACTACAACAATATTGCATGACACTTCGGAGTAGAAAAGACACTTGCTATTCTCCAAAATTATTTCTTTTGGCCTACACTTAAAACCGACATCAAAAAGTACATTCGATCATGCATGGTTTGTGCCATTGCTAAACCGCCTAATCGACGACAGGGATTGTACACACCTTTTCCAGTTCCTAGTCGACCATGGGAATCTATTTCTATGGACTACTTTACGAGATATCCTACTACCAAACATTAGTATGACGTGACCTTGGTAGTAGTCGACAGATTTTCCAAGATGGCCATTCTCATTCCATGCAAGAAGACCACGACAGCGCAGTAGACTGCTCAACTCTTCTTCACACATGTTTGGAAACACTTTGGTTTACGGACAACCATTACTTCCGATCGAGATTCCAAATTCGTCAGCATATTTTGGAAGACTCTCTAGAAATAGCTGGACACATGACTCTCATTGTCGACAGCTTTCCATCCTCTGACCGACGGACAGACAAAAGTTGTGAATCGCTTGATAGTACAACTGCTTCGCATGTACAACCACAAGCATCAACGAACAGGGGATGAAAGTCTTCCATACATACAACAAAACTACAATCATGCTCAGCACAACTCTATGGGAAAGAGTCCATTTGAGATCTGTTACGAATTTCAACCCTTAGCGCCTATCGACTTGATCAGCTCCTCGACATAGTCGAACCCCGACACCGGCTACAGCCAGCGGGAAGTTGATAAAGCATTGAATTTTCGAGATCAAATCTGTGACATCCAGAAGCAAGCATAGGAAATGATGCAATGATCAAACAAAAAAGCTAAGGCCCGACACGACAAACATTGTATTCCTCATTCATTCCAAATTGCGGATAAGTTCTGGTTACATCTCAAGAA
Organism: Larix kaempferi; assembly: GCA_027924585.1. Taxonomy (NCBI): domain Eukaryota; kingdom Viridiplantae; phylum Streptophyta; class Pinopsida; order Pinales; family Pinaceae; genus Larix; species Larix kaempferi. The sequence continues at coordinate 2,284,786 of BSBM01000299.1, forward strand.
GGAGCGCTTCACCGGTCCATACAAGAAGCTCAAACCTTTGCGATATGGTCTGTATAGTATTCTTCGACAGATTGGAGAAAACGCTTTCCAGCTCGACATTCCTACATGCCTGGGTCTGCATCCAGTGTTTGATGTGGATCTACTTCAACCATACCATGCACCACTGTTGGAATAGAACGACTTACCGACAGCAGAACCCGAAGACATCCATCCAAATGTTAAGGAACCTCTTCCTTGCAACACCATCGTGGGATGACGAGTACTCCATATAAGGACGAACACCATTCCCTTGTTTCAGGTTGCTAAAGTCAGACAACTTCCATCCCAAGGAAAATGGTGTTGGTTGTGGAGCCCGATCTCCCAGATTCAAAGATATTATTATTCAGCCGTGTTTGTACCCCAACTTTATATGATATGCAAAAGGACTGTACACTCACCCCAGCGGGGGGGGGGGGGGGGAAGCCCTTGAAGAAAATGTTTTGGGTAACCCGTGGTATTTTCCCATGGTATTCCCCTTTATAAGAAAGACATTGTAATACGGATAGGGTTGATGTATTAGGTATTATGCATTGTAAATATCTCTAATATCATGAAAGAGAGACCGTGAGACAGTGAAGAGGAAGTGCAGCAGATGTGTTGCAGGCTGTATCCCTTCATTTGTTGGATGGTACAATAATAAAGACTAGCAAATTTCAGTGTGGATGTAGCCCATGTTTGGTGAACCACGATATATTGGTGTCTCTCTTGTAATATGTTTGTGTGATTGTATTTGCATCTTGTTTATTGTTATTGCTCTGCAATCCCATTTTTTCTAACAATTGTTATCAAAGCCAAAGGTCTATTTGGCAGATAAAACCGCAGGAAACTAGGGTTTCTGGTTTGAGTGGGAGCAATGGTGGAAGAAGAAAAGTTTAAGGTCGAGAAATTTAATGGCCAAAACTACCAGTTATGGAAGATCCAAATGGAGGACTGTGTGTACCAGAAGGATCTATTCCTATCGTTGGGAGGAAGAGCAAAGCAACCGGCGACTATGAAGGACGAAGAATGGGAGGTTCTTGACAGAAAGGCACTAGGAACAAGATGGCTATCCCTGGCTTCGTCAGTGGATTTCAATATCTCAAAATAAAAGAAAATGGAGGGTTTGATGAGCGCATTGGGTAAGATGTATGAAAAACCCTCGACCTCCAACAAGGTATTTCTAATGAAGCATTTATTTAATATGAAGATGTCTGAAGGTAGATCTGTTGCTGATCATTTAAATGAATTTAATACAGTTACAAATCAACTAAGTTCTGTAAGTGTGAACTTTGATGATGAGGTTAGGGCTCTTCTAATCTTGTCTTCATTGCCAGAAAGCTGGAATGGCTTGGTCATGGTTGTAAGTAACTCTGTCTTTTTTCAAACACCTTGATATTTGATGATGTTGTTCGTGCTATTCTTAGCGAGAAAATGCGAAGAAAAAACACAAGTGAGACATCAGGTAATGCATTGACCATGGAGAGCAGGGGAAGACAAAAGGAGAGAGGAAAGAGCCAAGGTAATCACATCAAGTCTAAAATGGGCAAATCCAAGTCCAGACTGGGAAAAATAGAGTGTTGGAACTGTGGAAAGAAATGACATCTGAAGAAAGACTACAGATATCTAAAGAAGAAAGGAGATGGACAGCAGGAGACTACCTAGAAAGAAAATGTAGGAGGTGATGTGTTACAAGATGCTTTGATTTTTGCTTTAGATAACACTAGTGATTACTTGTGTTAGGAACCCATCTCAACCCTTCTCTTTATTTTGTTAGTATATTGTTGTTGGACGCATATGCTTTGTAAGTCGTCCCATAGTATTTGTTGATCCATAGTTTGTATTAGCCCATGGTACTGACCCATAGTATTGGACACATATGATTTGTAAGTCATCCCATAGTATTATATGTCCCATGGTATTGACCCATAGTATTGGGCATAGACTTAGTATATAAGTGTGTGTTGAGGCCAATGAAGGTACCGTGAAGTTGTTTGTATTGAGCTTGCTCAAAGGAGGTTGCCCCCTCGAAGTGTCCTGTGATCAATAAAGTGATTCTGAGTTATGTTATTACTGCTATATCGTGTATTGTCATTAATTAATTGTTGCAGGTTCCTCACATATGGTATCAGAGCACTTTCTTGGGCTTGGTGGGTGAAATTTCTGCCAATTCTATTTTTCGCATCTGTTGCAGGTTCAGATCTGGGAATAATCCCTATCTGCTTAACTATGGGAATTACTTGGGAATAAGCCCTAAAAATCATTGTGAGGAGTACCACAGGAACCCCGAAGTAGCTGGCCCATTGAGAGGACCTTCCAGCAAAAAGGGCAACGACCCCTACTTAATTGACTAGTTCCCACCCGTGAGGTAAACCAAGAGTTGTCGTTTGTGGCAAAGCGGTTATCAGTTTTACCTGAGCCATGGATTAAGGGGTACTTCCCCAATATGAAAGTTGTCAGACAACATTGGTGGCCGAGTGAATCCCCTGAACCGTTAGGAAGCCGAGCATACCTGGGGTCCATATCTATTTTCAGCTGATAAATCACAGATTTCCTCTTCCCAAAACTATTGTCGGTCACTTCCACACCATTGCAGATCCATCTATTGTCGATCATTTCTACGATGTTGTAGATCCATCTGTTTTCGATCACTTCCACTATGCTGTAGATCCATCTATTTCCAATCCCTTTTGCGCCATTGCAGATCCATTCCTGGAAAAAAAAAAAAAAAAGAGTATAAAATTATGTTTTTCCACCATATCGCCCTTCTTTTAACTCTGTTTCCCTTGAAACTTCCCTAACACCCTTGCAATCCCATTTTGCATATTTCATTCCTGAGGACCCTATCCAAAATTCGACTTCCCAATGCCATAAATTCCACATTTGTCTATTTTTAGGGTTTTCCATACCTTCTTCGATTTTCACCCAATCACCTTCAAATTTTACCATAGTGTTCATTTCATATTTCTGCTTCTTTGTCCCTCACTACCAAAATTTCTCATTCTTTCACCATGCTTCTTAAATCCCCCTTTTCTGCTTCCATGTCCCTTTGAAAGTGTCCAAAACCTAGTCAAACCCAAATTACCTATCAAATTTTTTCCCAAATCCATATTTTCCTTTACTAAAACAATTTCTGTTTTTGTTTATCTACCCACTCAAAAAAAAAAACTCTTGGTTATGGTTGTCACCCGCACAGGAGAAAAAACTATGGAGGAAGCACTTACAACCATCCAAACCAAACTCCAAGATTTGGATGAAAAATTTCTCAGCCTCCATCTTCAGCATTCAACCATAAACAATAATCGACAACTAGAATCTTTTCCAGCTACTGGGTTCTCTTCTTCCAGCAATTTTTGTGGGATGAAGCTTGATTTTCCTCACTTCAATGGTACTGATCCGAATGGATGGATATACCAGGAAGAACAATATTTCAGTCTGCATAATACTTTTGATGTCCAAAAAGTTCCACTTGCATCCTTTCATTTGGATCAGGAAGCCCTTCAATGGTATTGTTGGTACATCAAATCTCATCACGAGGCAAACTGGACAGATTTTTGCCAACTCCTTTTGCAACGATTTGGTCCTAGTGCTTTTGATGACTTCATAGGAGCACTCACTAAACTTCTCCAAATTGGCACAGTGAGAGAGTATCAGACAGAATTTGAGAAACTGGCCAATCACACAGAAGGATTTTCTGATGAATTCTATAGGATTTTTTTTATCAGTGGTCTCAAGGATGAAATCCGCTCAGAGGTCAAAATGTTCCATCCCAACACAATGATGGAAGTCCTAGGGTTGGCTAAGTTGGTAGAGGATAAGATCCAAGCCCAACAACGCTCCAAACCCATCTTTGTTCCCTTCAGAAATATGGGTTCCTAACGACCTTCCATCATGCCAGCTCCTCGACCAACTCCTATCAAGCATTTGTCTGAACTAGAGATGCAGGCACGCCGAGAAAAAGGGATTTGTTATAATTGTGATGAGAAATTCACTTGGGGACATAGATGTGTTGAGAAAAAGCTCTGTCTCTTGGATGTGGATTCTCTACCTGCCTCTGAACTTGGTGAAGAAGCTCCAGATACAATAGATGATCAGGTCGAAATTCAGCACCTGCTTGTTGACCCCCCATCTCAGGATGACCCACCAAAGATCTCTCTCCATGCTGTAACCGACATCATCACCCCACAAACAATGCGGGTCAGGGGTTACTTCAAGAAGCTCCCTCTTACCATACTTATTGATTCTGGTAGCGCTCATAACTTCATTGACCCTCGGATTGCCAAATAGGCGGATTGTTTTGTCCATCCTTGCTCCAACTTTGAAGTCATGGTTGCCAATGGGGGCACCTTACCTTGCAACGGGAAGTGTCACAATGTGCGTATCTCTCTGGAAGATTATAACCTGCGCTCTAACATGTTTGCCTTGTCCTTAGGCGGATGTGATGTGGTTTTGGGTGTTTAATGGTTATGCACTCTTGGCCCCATTTTATGGGATTTTGCTGAACTTTGGATGCAGTTTTCAGTCAATGGGAAACAACACAAATTTACCAGCTTACAACCAGGGTCTCTTTGCATCATCATTTCACATCGCTTAGAAAAGATCCTTAAGAAGAGTTCACATGGTGTCATCGCTCAGCTTCATTCCATTAAGATGCACCCATCAATGGTCTCCACTACTTCCTTGGATAGATATGCAGGTGTCTTTGCTGAACTAGCGGGCTTGTCGCCTTCAAGAGACCTTTCTAGTAAGAATTTCGCCGCATCTACATCTCAGAAGGAACTGATGGCTATTTTTCATGCAGTACAGAAGTGGCCGCCATCCATATTAGGGAATTATTTCTGCATCAAGACTGATCTCCAGAGTCTGGAAAATTTCCTGGAACAACAGTCCCCAGCACACCTGAAATGGGTTATCCAATTCATGGGTTCTACCTATGCGATCACTTACAAGAAGGGTAAGGACAATCTGGTGGAAGATGCTCTTTCTCGCACACTTGATGACCTAGTTTCTCTTACAGCTATTTCTGTACTTGTTCCACATTGGTTGCAATCTAATCAACAAGGCTATCCCTTCTATGAACTCCATGCTTCTCCATCGGCAGGGAACTCTGGGTTCCTCAAAACGTATGACCTGGAACAATGTAACTTCTTCTGGAAGGGACTAAAAATGACAATTCAATAGATGGTGGCTGACTGTGATACCTGCCAGGTCAACAAGGGTGAAATGACACTCCTTTCGAGACTGCTCGAACCCTTGCTCATCCCTACATAGATTTGGACAGCTATTTCTATGGATTTCCTTGAAGCGCTCTGGTGGTACAATACCACATCTAAAATGAAACCATATGAAGCGGTCTATGGACAGGCACCGCCAGTTCTTCTTCCATACACCCTTAGCAGTTCCCTAGTTCAGGAAATTGACTCAGTTCTTCGAAACCATGATCAGATTCTTCTCATTCTGCAAAACAATATTCACATGGAAAGAAGTCGACTGAAACAAGACGCTAATCAGCACTATTTTGAGTGCCATTTGCATGCAGCTGATATGGTTCTTCTTCGTCTACAACCTTCTAAGAAATCCTCCCTGAAACTCAAAATGCGTCAGCTTCTCTCTCACTCTATCAGAGCGACATTAATTCAGTGACACGAAATGCAACCCGAGGATGCTACAGGGGAACCACTCCTTCAGATTCTGCATCAATTTTCACATCTAAAGCTTTGAGGACAAAGCTTTTTCTAAGGGAGAGGGGATGTTAGGAATTCGTGTCAACCCTTCTCTTTACTTTGTTAGTATATTGTTGTTGGACGCATATGCTTTGTAAGTCGTCCCGTAGTATTTGTTGATCCATAGTTTGTATTAGCCCATGGGATTGACCCATAGTATTGGACGCATATGCTTTGTAAGTCATCCCGTAGTATTATATGTCCCATGGTATTGACCCATAGTATTGGAAATAGACTTAGTATATAAGTGTGTGTTGAGGCCAATGAAGGTACCATGAAGTTATTTGTATTGTGCTTGATCAAAGGAGGTTTCCCCCTCGAAGTGCCCTGCGATCAATAAAGTGATTATGAGTTATGTTATTATTGCTATCTTGTGTATTGTCATTAATTAATTATTGCAGGTTCCTCACAACTGGGTAGTAGATTCAGGGGCTTCATGTCTTGCTACACCCCATAGGAAATATTTTCATGATTATGTTCCAGGTGATTTTGGACATGTCTTATTGGGTGATGATGAGCCATGTAAAATTGTTGGAATGGATAAGGTATGGATAAAATTTAAGAATGAAACTGAATGGTTGTTGAAATATGTTAGGCACATTCCTTCTATGAAAAGAAATCTGATCTCAACAGGGCAGTTGGGAGACGACGTCTGTCTATCTACATTTGGAGAAACGTGGTGGAAGATCACTAAAGGATCAATGGTGATAGAAAAAGGATACAGGGTAGGTACGTTGTATTTATCTTCTCATAATACTGACCATTCTATCTCTTTAGCTTCCACAGGAATATATACAACATTATGGCATCATAGGCTTGGCCACATGAGTGAGAAGGGGATGCATATTCTCCACTCAAGGAAGTTGTTGCCAGATTTGAAGCAGATAAGTTTGGAATTCTGTGAAAACTGTGTTTATGGACAACAGAAGAAAGTCATATTTCTCAGGGTTGGGAAACAGAAGAAGAATGAAAAGTTAGAGCTTGTGCATACAGATGTATGGGGACCAGCTCAGGTACAATCTCTTGGTGGCTCTCATTATTATGTTACATTTATTGATGATTCAACTAGAAAAACATGGGTTTATTGCATTAGACATAAATATGATGTGTTTGTTACTTTTAATAAGTGGAAATCTTTGGTTGAGAATGAGATAGGAAAAAGGTTGAAGTGTCTCAGATCTGATAATGGAGGTGAGTATTACGGCAAGGAGTTTGATAGTTACTATTCATACCATGGGATTCGTAGAGAGAAGAAAGTACCAGGAACACCACAAGAAAATGGTGTGTTAGAAAGGATGAATAGAACGATCAGGGAGCATGCAAGCTATATGAGATTGCATGCAAAGTTTCCCTTACAGTTTTGGGCAGATGTTGTAAATACTGTTGCCTATTTAATAAAGAGAGGGCCTTCAAGTGCTTTGGATGGTGGTATTCTAGAGGAGGCATGGACATGTAAAAAGGTAAACTACTCATTTCTGAGAACGTGTGGTTGTGAAGCATTTGTCCATATTGATAAAGAAAATAGAACAAAGCTTGAAGCTAAATCCAAGAAATGTACCTTTATTTGATATGGGGTTGATGATTTTGGTTATCGCTTATGGGATTATGAAAATAACAAAATCATTAGGAGTAGAGATGTGATATTCAATGACAAGGTCATGTATAAATATCAGTTGCAGGGAAAGAAACAGGAAAAGGAAAACACAGCGTACATAGTACTTGATGAAATTAAAGAAGATAAAGTTCCAAAGGTACCAGAAAATCAAGAACAATAGCAAGTACCCGAAACTCCTGCAAGTGTAAGAAGATCTACCAGGTTAAGTAGACTCCCTGAACGCTACTCTCCTTCAATTTATTATCTATTGATGACTGGTTCCGGTGAACCAGAATGTTATGAAGAAGCAATGTAGGTGTAAACTAGAAATAAGTGGGAGCAAGGCATGAATGAGGAGATGGACTCATTGGTAGGAAACCAAACTTGGGATTTGGTCCAGTTGCCTGCTGGTAAAAGAGCATTGTTAAACAAATGGGTTTACAGGCTGAAGGAAGAAGAAGGAGGAAAGAAGCGGTACAAGGACAGACTTGTTGTAAAGGGGCTTGCACAGAAGGAAGGTATAGATTTTGACGAAATATTTTCTCTTGTTGTTAAGATGACTTCAATTAGGACTACTTTAAGTCTAGTGGCGGTAGAAGATTTGCATATTTAACAGTTAGATGCAAAAACAACTTTTCTCCATGGGGATTTGGAGGAAGAGATATATCCGCAGCAGGCACAAGAGTATGAGGTCAAAGGGAAGGAGGATTTGGTATGCAAGTTGAAGAAGAGCTTGTATGGATTGAAGCAAGCTCCAAGGCAGTGGTATTTAAAATTTGACAGGTTTATGACAGAACAATGTTATAGTAGATTTCATTCTGACCACTGTGTTTATTTCAAGAGGCTAGACAATGAAAGATATATTATCTTGTTATTGTATGTGGATGACATGCTTGTTGCAGGGTCTAACATGTAGAATATAAATGTACTCAAAAGGAAGCTAGCTAATTCATTTGCGATGAAGGATTTGGGTGTTGCAAAGAAAATCCTTGGTATGAGAATAACAAGAGACAGAAAAAATCACAAATTGACATTGTCTTAGAGTGAGTACATACAAAAGGTGTTGGAGATGTTCAGAATGTAGAATGAAAAACCAGTTAGTACACCTTTGGCTAGCCATTTCACACTAAGTAAGGAAATGTGTCCCAAGACACAGGAAGAGATAGATTACATGTCCAAGATTCCCTATTCATCAGCAGTTGGCAGCTTGATGTATGCCATGGTGTGCACAAGACCAGATATTTCACATGCATTGGGAGTTGTGAGCAGATATATGAACAATCCAAGTAAAGAACATTGGAAGGCAGTACAGTGGATTCTCAGGTATTTGAGAGGTACTACCACACAGGCATTATGTTTTGGAGGTTCAAACACTGTTCTACAGGGATATGTTGATGCAAATATGGCAGGTGATAAGGATAGTAGGAGGAGCACCAGAGGGTATGTGTTTACTATAGGTGGAACAAATATAAGTTGGATTTTGAAACTGCAAAAGGTTGTTGCACTTTCAACAATGGAAGCAGAGTATGTTGGTATTACAGAGGCTAGTAAAGAGATGATTTGGTTGTAGAGGTTTATGGAGGAATTAGGTAAGAAGCAGAAGGATAGTAGTTTGTATAGTGATAGTCAAAGTGCCATTCATTTTGCAAAGAATAAAAAATTCCATTCCAGGACTAAACATATACAGCTCAAGTACCATTTCATACGCTCTGTTATGGAAGATGAACTGTTGAAGCTAGAAAAGATACATATTAGCCAGAATCCTGCAGACATGTTCACAAAGGTAGTGACCAGAGAGAAACACAATTCCTGCTCGGTTTTAGTTGGCCTTCTAGCGTGAAGATGAATATGAGAAATTTTTCAAGTCCAAGGTCTAGCAAGTGCAGCAGCGGTGGAGTTGTTGTGATCAGTCTCCAAGTGGGAGATTATTGGTTATGGATCCTGATCTCCCAGAGGGTGGGGTGTGGGGGGGGGGGTGGCGAAGCCCCTGAAGGAAATATTTGGGGTTGTTTTACGGGGCCCATGGTTTTGGGTAACCCGTCGTATTTTTCCATGGTATTCCCCTTTATAAGAAAGACATTGTAATACGACTAGGGTTAATGTATTAGTTATTATGCATTGTAAAGATCTTTGAGATCGTGAAAGAGAGATTGTGAGACAGTGAAGAGGAAGTGCAGCAGATGTGTTGCAGGTTGTATCCCTTCATTTGCTGGATGGTATAATAATAAGGACTAGAAATTTCAGTGTGGACGTAGCCCATGTTGGGTGAACCACTATATATTGGTGTCTCTCTTGTAATATGTTTGTGTGATTGTATTTTCATCTGGTTTATTGTTATTGCTCTGCGATCCTGTCTTTTCTAAGAAATGGTACTCTTCTACTGAATTGACCGACAAGTTTCCTCACCTGACCAAGAAAAAAATGGGGACCATTGTTTCTTAAGGAAGGAGTTCTGATCCACTCAGTAGTTGGAATTATTGTCGGATGTTAACATCAACTTCGACAAGTTCCGAATTCGACATGACTTCGACAAAATCAATAGCTTCGACAAGTTCCACGACCTCAGCAGTTCCGCGATGTTAACATGCAGCGTTGGCTTGCAGCTTGCGACTGTTGCATTACAACAGATTGTCTCTCTGTCTTCCAGTCGAGTGTAACGGTTGAACTTTTGAACCGTTCTAACTTCTTTTGTAACTGAACGTAATGGGAAGGAACCCAAGCGTCTCAACACTCTATATAAGCATGCATAATATTGTAATATATGGGGGATGATCTTATATCTAGTAATAGAGAAATTAGTTCGCATTTTAACATATTGTCTATGTGTACTTGTGTTTATTTGTGTAGTGTATTCCCTATTTTCTTACTCTAATTCTTAAGCTTCCCCCATAACATAGCTGACTCATCCAGTCGAATTGTTGTCCCCCTCATGCACTTGGGCGCAGCTGGATCAACTCTCTTAATATTAAAAATATTACATTCATGGAAGCACCAACTTCTGAAGTTCTCAAGCACTAACTAGAAGGAGGCACCAACCCCCTAGTTGTACAGGATATGACTTGAAGGAAGCAACAACTCCCTGATTTACCAGTTCTGACTGGAAGGAGGCACCGAACCCTTTTCCTTGCACAATATTGTTGCCTTGATATGATTGTAGAATATACTTCTTTTCTATTCTACTGATATGTGCACTCTTCAATTTAACTGTAGTTCATTCCATTATGTGCACCTTATGTATACTGAGATCTTGCAATCACTGAACTGTATCACATAATTCACTTCACTACATCAACATTACACACTGGATGTCATACGTCATAACCTTCTACAATCTGCACGTTGTTTTGGCATACCATTATGTTTCTGGGCATCTACAAACTCAACTGATATTGTGCATCATGTGTTGTGTTGTTGTTCTAACTTCGTGCATCTATATCATATCACTCACATCATTCTGGGCACCCTTTTCTATGCTACACGTATTTCTTGGTGCATCTATATTAGATCATCTGTGACCTTCTGCGTACCATCTATTATTAATCCTTTCTGATATTACACACTTGTCTTAGATAAACCTCATCATACTACGCATCTTCTACTGTGCTAATCTTCTGTCATTGCACATCTCTCTCAGATAAACCAATACTTCATCTTTCTGTGCATCATCTGTTGTGCTGCATTTTGCGCACTTAGCTCTTTTGCTAGATTATGTTGTTCCAATTCCATGAGTCATTGATACCCCAAAGTTATAAGCTCTCCAAATCAAAGTACTACGACTTTCGCATCTTCAAGCTTACTTCAACTCTCCAACATGGGTTCTTATTTATACATGCTCTTTGCATATCATGTGCCCACAAGTTGGAAGAACACATCCCTTCTCCCTTGCTTCACGGTCAATCTTACTTATGCTTCCACCACTTGTCATGTTATACGCCACTGAGGTGTCACACCTTTTTTGTCTTATGAATACTTGGTCCTTTGCATAGTAGGTCATGCACACTTTGGAACCACTTTGTGTGAGGTCTTGCTCCCTTGAAGTACCATCACTTGTGGTGTTTGCACACTCTAATTGTCTGACTACCACTTTCTTTTGGGACTCTTGTGTGATTCAACAACTTGTATACTTCTTCTGTTTGGTGGGTATTGCGCACTTTCGGGGCTTTTATACATGTCCAACTGCTTCTTTCTCCCAAGCCTCTTGCGCACTCCTGAAACTTGTCCAACCAACTCTTTTGACTTTACCTTTGAATTATCATGAGTAGATGGATTGTGATTAGTGCATGTACCTTATGTACTTCTTCAAACTGGATGTACTCATTGAATGTACTTCTTCAAAATGGATGTACTTCTGCAAGCTAGATGTACTTGTTATGTACTTCTTCAAACTTGCACAAGGATACTGAATCCTCTTTAACATCAGTTGACATCAATGAAAACCAAATTTCAACACTAAAATACACCTAAGACGAAGCAATCTACCAATATTTTCATGCGTCATTGGTTTATTTTTTGTGAGAAGGTCCATAACCCTTATACTTGTGAAGGCTATTTGCTATACCAAGAGAGAGCAGAGAGGGGTAATCCTTCTATAACCCATAATACTATCAATAATATCTATGCTACTACAACCATGTATTGACCTCAATTTAAACCAAAAATTTCCTTTGATCCCAATCTTTCAATCAATAAGGAAAATTTTGATCACAATATTGTTACACCTTATATTATTGATTCAATACCTATTACAATTGATCAATCCAATCATTCTATCATTGCCTTCCAATCTTCACCTATCTTTGTTGGAATTCATGTATCTTATGATATGACGAGTCCTTTATCAAGTTTGAAGGCCAACAACAGTTATTTTTTTTCCCCTAGAGATCCTGACCAATATCAAAATACTAATAGTGCTCTCACTTCCCCTTTCCATTCCACGACTTATCCTGAGATGACCATGCAAGTTTCTCACGAAGTTTTCTTTTTCGGAAATGACGTCTCTCTATCTAATTCCAAGTATCATCCTAAAAAATATACTCATCACGAAGATGTCATCCCACCTCATCTTAATGCTTCATGTTTACTATATCTACAAAATCAATTATTAATTAAAGATGAGGCCTATGATTGTCAATACGATGTCTCAAAAATATTAATAATTCAAAAGGGGAAATCAATTCTTGTAAGGAGGTGAATCATAATGTTGAATCTTTAAAAACAGATCCTGTTGTGATTGATATTTTTGAAGAATCTCTCATTGTTCCATCAGTTCATGATTTGACTAACAAATATGCTCCATATTTTTCAATCGCGGGTAAGAATGATGCCTTTCACAAACCTATCCTTGATTCAATGCCTTATGTATTGGAGGAAATCTTGCATCCCACTCATCATAATTTTTCCAATGCTCTTGTCAACAACACTTACCAATTCAACCAAGAGGTTGCAATCATCGAGGACATTGATATCAATGATCTAATCCTACCTCAAAGTGATTCATTTTTCCAATCCATTTCTTGTCCAAATAACAACAAATTTTTTTATAATGCACACCAATTTGATGATGAAATTGTTCAAGTTCCTACTTTTTATAGTCAAATTATGCTTAAGGATGAATCTATATCTCAAATTTATTCACATCGCATTTAGGAAAAGTATCCTAAATCTCTTCCTAAAGGATATGAATTTCTCAATGATGAATCCACGACCAGACAAGATTCCATAGAGGATGATCATGTCATTCACACTTCATCACAAATTGACACACATCTTATTGATCGCATAGATCCTATATCTCCCCATCATCATCATGTCATCAATGAATTTTTATTATTATAAAATCAATGTTTTGCCTCAAGATGATGTGCAACCAATCTATGACAATTATCCTAAGTTGACTGATTATAATAAAGTTAATGAAGCTTTAAATTATGTCGAATCTAAAGACAACACCACTTGCATTTCTCCTAATCCATCTGTTGTCAAGCAAGGTGATAATGAAGAAATCAACGGGGATTTAATCAATGCAAATTTAATATATGTCTATAATCATAAATGTCTTATTCATAATCAATATGACATGCTCAATGAAGAGAATAGGGGAATTCCCAAGTTTATTTTCAAGGATTTTATTTGGGATTCATGGGTTGATCAATTTTCTAACCTCATTAGAACTAATTCTTTTCATTTGCATCTCTTTTAATTTGATTCAACTAATACTAAATTTTCCTTTTTGAGTTTCATGATCAAATCCAACTTTCTTCTTGATACTCATGATGAAATGTTTTGTAATAAGGATGCAAGTAATAATAGTCATAACATTTTTTATTTGTTCTTATACAATAAATGGCATCCTTCATGATACATTTTTTGCTTTTATATGAGTAGGAGTAGGTTGCATTTAATCGTAGGTCATTTTACTTCTTCGCACTTAAATTTTCACAACAACTTCATTTTGTCACATCAATTTAGCCTATCCTTTTCTTTTCTTAGTTTAGCAGTTTCATTTGCTTAGCTAGTTTCTTTCAACATTTTGTTTTCATAGTTACCCAAATAAATTTCTTACGAAATTTGATGTCTTCAAGTGAAATTCCCCACTATGCTCTTTCACCATATTGTTTTGTCATTAAACTCTAGCATGATGAGGATAAATTTTCTTTATATGAGAAAAAACATGAAGTTGAGATGGAGGAACTATTGGGTGGTTCCTAGTGATCGACATGGGGTATGTTGAACTTTATTGCTTTCTATTTTGGTTTCCCAACAATTCTTTCATCCCTCCACTTCACACATTGTGGAATGCTAGCCTTTCTCTTTCACCCCCTGCCGTTTTTGGCGATGAAAATAAATACATGTACCTACTTCATGGTCACATCTTTGTCCTAGTGGTTATTTTTGTCAAGTTCATCCTAGTTCATTGTGTTTCATTTTTTTTATTGGGCTAGATGTTTGTACTCAACATTGACATGCTTCCGAAGTTGTTGGAGCATGATGCCAAAGGAAAACCTACTGAATGTTTTCTCGTGGTCATTCTGTATACACCATATTATCCAGCTTGAAGCACTTATTGTCTCCATATATTTTTTGGTTATGTTCACTTTCATATGACCCCTACGACTGGCTTGTCAAATTGTGCCTTATGCATTGTCATAGTCCAATCGATGTCGTGTCTTGGATATGTGTCTTTTCTCACTTTGGGAATCATGTCATGATTTTTATGTCATTGCATTCAACTCATCATGATGATCACACTCATATTTCGTTTCACCAAATCGGAGTCCATTTGACCCTTTTGGCACTTTGTCAAAGCATTGAAAAGCACATGCATTTTTCGTTATGGTGCTAAAGTTGTCAAGTTTGCATCCTCCATTAATTTTATAGATGCATTTGTTGGTCGTTGTTCTCTTCACGTATATGCCCATAAATTTATAAGCCCTCTAATGTTCCCTTAAGAATAAAACACCAACAACCTCCATTTTTCAAAAAGTTAAAAGTGCTCCCCCCCTTTTTGCATTATAAAAAACCCTCCTCTTTTCTAAATTCCTTAGTATCCCTCTTTTTCCCTAAGCCTAATCTCATTTTTTTCATTTTATTTCCCTATCCCCTTTAACCATTTATCATGTCCCAGTCCCAAATTTAATAGGTTTCCCCTTGCCCACATGCTATCCTAAACACTTCCCTAACCTAAGGTTACCCCTTTCATTTTAACCCATTTTCCCCAAGTCTCATTAATATTTTTATATCAAAGCACTCTCCCTTTTATAATTAACCCTAAACCCAATCTACCCTTTCTCCCATATTACACTTTCTTCCTTATTTATACCTTTAACATTTTCCTTTTTTCATGAAGAAAAAAAGTACTTTTGTTATTCCACGATGAGAATAAAAAAGGACATCAAAATCCGTAGGCAAAAACTGTCTTTTCATAGACCAAACCAAAGACTGAGTCTTTCCACACCCAGAAAATATTCCAAAAACTAGAAATCCACAAAACTAATGCCATGACAGAGCAGGCCGCAGACCAACTATACAAATAATATACCATAGACCAACAAAAGGATCCCATCCAGAGATAATAAAATAGTCTAGATTTTAAGAAAACAACAAATTATGATCCATAAGCTCCATAAGGAACCCATAAGGATCCCATCACAACAATCAAGATAACTAGATCTAAAAAAATATGCAACAATCCATTAAAGGAGAGAACTCCATCAATGTATTCATCTACAATGAGAACTCCTTCGATCCCATACAAAGCTTCTTTAGAAAGATAATCTGCATCTCCATTTTGTTCTCGAAAAATGTGATGGAAGGAAATATTTGAAAACTGTGGAATGAGATCTTCGATTCTTCTGCACCAATGAACCAGAGGAATTCTTTGCAAATCGAATTTTTTGTTTTCCCAGTTTATAGTAACCAATGAGTCACTTAAAATGATCATGGAGCCAATACCCAATCTATGGGAGGTGAACAACAGGGACCATAAGGCCAACATCTATGCTTTTTATTATTACCCTGACCACAAAAGAGCTTAAGATTGATAATATGAGCCTCATTGATTTTGATGACACCTCCAACACCACATCGAACACTTTGTTGAGCACCATCAAAATATCCAAAAGATGAAGCAGAAATGGGAAGAACATGGGGGACCCTGTGCTTCAATTTTTGAGAAGGAGAAAAATTATATTCTTGAAATATGCCAAGAATCCCGATTAAACAAAATTGTAGCGTGGGCTTCTTGTCCTAAAATATATATTCATTTCTATTCTTCCATATAATCCAACAAGTAAAAACAGGAAGACGCTTGAGATTATGAGCAGAGACATACCAATTGTAGAAATTACGTTCCAGTTTTTCACATTTCCATTCACAATGAATATTTAACTTTGTGCATATAATATTCCAAATGTCTCTACAAAAAACACAATGAATAAATAAATGTTCAATGGATTCTCCCTCTTGCGAGCATAAATGGAATATACCAGGGCCAATCCAACCTCTGCAAATAAGATTATCCCATGTAAGAAGGCAGGTTTCAAAATCCATTCATCGAAAGCATTTAAGTTTAAGCGGGATCTTCCATTTCCACAATTTTTTATACCACTATTGGTCACTATAATTGCCTATTAATTCATAAACAAAGTGCTCAATATAAATTGTCAACCCAAGGAAGTCTAGTTATTTCAAAGGTAATCAAGCAAAATATATGCATAAACATTCAGTAAATGATCAATCAACTAGAAGTCACCCAATCTACCTAATTACTAAGTCTATTCTCTTCTCACTACTCAAGCCAACTTCAAATAATAATTTGAATGCCAAAGATTAAAATAGTTCACAATCCTTCTACTGTATCAATTCTGGAAATGACTGCTTCAAGAATGAAATAGCTAAATTTCTTTTGCAAGAAGTTAAATCCTAAATCATCATCATAAAAAGGGATCCAATCCACAATTGCAATACTCAACCATAAAGGAATTCAATCCTCCTGTTCTATAAATCCATATTCCATCTACCAGTTTCAACAATTTATGAAAGGAAATAAATAATGGTAAAATGCAGCGGCATAGCATAGGTGTAAGAGAAATAATCAATAACACACTTTCAAAGAGAAACTATGCATTATTCAGTTGACTGTTTCAGCAAACCAAGAAAATCTATAATTGAAGAATCCTACGCTTAATGTTCACACTGTTTCAACAAACCAAAAGGAAATCTTATTTCAATTCCACACCAAAAAAAATAAAGAAATAAGCAACTAACTAACTAGGAAACTTTGAAAGAAGGTGGGCCCTTAGAAAACTTTTACATTCCCATGGGGAACTTTTTCCCATCAAGTGCTTGCCTTCAGAATTTGCAACGCACCCACTACCTTTCTGCAAGTAGTCATCAATATATTTTAGACCTTATTCATGACTATGTAGAAGTATAAATGTACAACTTCATGGTATATGGTGATACCTTTGATGAAGGATTAACTAACTTGGGGAAGGTACTTAAGCAGTGTAAAGAGACAAAATTGTCCCTCTGTAACGAAAAATATTTCATGTTATTCACTGAAGGCATTGTTTTGGGCCATCACATTTGTCCTCTAGGTATTTAAGTGAATCCGATGAAAAATTGAGGTAATAGATAACCTTCTTGTCCCAAAAACATGAAAATAGGTATGCATTTTTTTAGGGAATGTTGGTTATTATAGACGCTTGATTGAAAATTTATGAGAATAACATCTCCTCGATTGTCATTAATTTTTTCTAACAATGTAGAATTTACCTTGACTGGAAAATGTCAAATTGCTTTTGCATCTTTAAAGGAGAAATTTGGTACAACATAATTCTTAAGGGAACCAAATTGGTCCTTACCATTCCACATATCTACTAATTCCTTAGACACTACCATTGGATCCATCCTTGGATAGAAAGAGTAACAAAAACCTTGTTCTATATATTTTTTTAGTAGGAACTTGGATCCTACTAAGATAAATTACATGGTAACAAACATGGAATTTTTTGTTGTTGTCTTTCCTATAAATAAGTTTTTCCATTATATAATATGTTATATTTGGTTTTTTCACACTGATCATTTTGGTATTTGTTACTTAGTGAACAAACTTATCACTAATGGAAGAGTGACTAGGTGGTTGTTGCTATTATGGGATATTGACATAACCATCCTTAATAGGCCTCATAGGGATAAGATTGTTACTGATTTCCTCTCTAGGATTACCACCGATGGAGACACACTTCTTCTTGAAGACGTTTTTCCTAATGAAAATATTTTTGAAATATTTACTAACACCCCATGGTTTGTAGATATTGCTAAATATTTGGTTGTATGAAAACTTCTATCACACCTCTCACCAAATAAACAACAACAAATCGTAATGAAAAGAAATCGATATGCTTGGATTGAAGGCTGCATATTTTACACTGGGATGGATCTTATGATATGATGCTATGTTAGAGAGGAAAATTAGATTTATGATATATTGAGACCCTGCCATGGTGGGTTCTGTGGAGGGAAATTTGTGGACAAAAGGTTTGATTATAAGGTATTGTATCTAGGGTATTATTGGCCAACCATTTTTCGATATCCCATAGGATATGTGAAGAGTTGTGATAGTTTCCAAAGAACAAGACGACCTACCAAATCAGATGAAATTCCCCTCTAGACTTAGCTTATGGTGGAACCTTTTGAAAAATGGGATCTAAATTTTGTAGGGCCTTTTAACCCTCCTTCAAGACAAAACACCTACATCTTGGTTTGTACTAATTATGTCACTAAGCTGGTGGAGGTTGACGCACTTCCAAGAGCTACTATGCAGATAGTACAATATTTCCTCTAAGGGGGGATCTTTGTCTGATTTGGGATTCCACTAGATTATTTTATAGATGGAAAAGCCTAGTTCAAATATAATCATGTTGAAAAAATCACAACGAAATAGTGAATCAAGAATAGAGTAGCCTCGCCATACCATGCACAAAAAAATTGACAATGTGGAAGGTACCATCAAAATTATGGAATCCATATTAACAAAGATTGTTTGATTACATCTTAGGGATTGGGATGATATACTTTTAGAATCTCTATGGGTTTGCCGCACTACATTGTGCAACACAATATGTTTCACCCCTTACGATATTGTATACGGTGAGTAGGATACCCTTCCCATTGAAATGGAAATAAAGACACTAAGAACTACACTACAACTAGGGATGGACCTATGAAGGGAACAATAGAACCTCTTGAACCAAATCAGTGAGTTGTACGAACTATTCCAAGCTACTCTACAAGATATTTTTGTTGTCTAGTAGCAAAGAGATAAATGGCATGGCCATTTCATTAAGCATAAAATGTTCCAAGAAGGAGATTGGGATCCTTTATATGATTCTATATTTAAGGACTTTAAGGTAAAGCTTTGTACCCATTGGATAAGACTATATGGGATCAACAATGTATATGACAATGGGTCAATGAAGTTTTGCACTATTAATGAGGACCATATTCCTTTGATGGTTAACGGTCATTGCTCAAGGCCATACAAGGAACCCTTGTCCAAATATGCATTTATCTAAAGTGTGGCAACATGTTGGTGCAGTAACGATATGGATATTTTGGCTACAACATTAGTAATTAAATGATCTCTCAATAGTCTAGAAAAAATCCAATTGTGAAACTCTTCTTGGGAGGCGCAATTGGATAGGTGTCATATAAAAACTAGCCTTGTGGTAGGTGACATCTGTAAAGAAAAAATAAAAATAAATAAATAATAATATATAATTTTTTTCCAAACTGATATTTTTTTTGTTATAGCTTGGTACTTTTCCGAGGACACTATGTTTCAAGATTTCATCTAGCAACTACATTTTCTATTGCCAATAAAAAAACCTACATAACTTCTCATAGTACATATCTCCATTCTTCCTATAGGAATTCCCGCAGTGTGAATCTCCATCCTTCCTACAAGACTTCCCACAATATAGATCTCCCTATTTCTTAGAGGAATTCCCATAGTACATATCTCCCTGCTTTCTACTGGACTTCAAGTAGTGAATATATCCTTGCTTCCTATGGAAATCCCCACAGTAAATATATTTCCTACTACATGTTAAGCCCTAAATATTGGCACATTACCCCGATTATTATGGTGCATTACATATTATTGATGTCCTCCTGTGTCTATTAGTGGGTCTATTAGTTGTTATTGTACCCCTTTGTCTCCTATATATAGGAAGGAGACCTTTTTATTTTAGTCATAATTGTATCTTGTCTTATCTTATGTACATTGTGTAAGGAGGTTCCTCCCTTGAAGATGATTGTTATTCATCTCAGTTCTTCATTATTGAGGCATTGATTAATTTCTTTTGGTATATTTATGCTATTTTTATGTTATATCTGGGACTTGGTTGCATAACATTTGGTATCATATCTCTTTCCTCGGGACTGGCTTCTTCAAAACGAGTCATCTTGGTATTTTCACTATAATGTTTTTTATACAAGGATTCAGACAGCTATATTAAAAACCCACATCAAAGACCGGTCAACCTATTTGTGGTCCGAAATTCTGATCCTGAGACATCATAAGTTCGGAGATATTGGCCTCGAAAGTTAGGGTTTTTGACTAGTAAAAAAACTAGTCGAAAACAAGTGTTATAGGGAAAAAGGTCATATCATGGGAATGTGAGATACACATTTAGTGATACCATTTGCATCATAAATTGTACATACCACAATATCTTTGGTAGAAGTTTCATACTTGGATTCAAAATATTGGATATGTGGCAATCCGTAGAAGTTCGATGTTCTGAAAGGACACAAAATAAGAAGTGTTGGGAGATTCACAATAAATTTCTATTAGCACATATGAATTAGGTCATACCTGTGGCATCAGAAATAAGAAACATAAGGGTACAACAAGATGAATTTTCAAACCCAGAGGAGTCGAAATGTGAATTTTACCTCTGTTTTAATTCATCCCTAAAACAGTCTTCCAATCAGGGTTGAAAAAGGTACGTTGTTTTAAATTTGACTAACTTGAGTAGAATGATCTAATTGTGGTGAAACCTAGGGTGTGATACCTGTATATATTGTTCTAAATGCCTCCTAAAAGGGGAACCTCTATACCAGATAATCCTTCGGACAGTTCTACATGGACTTATGATGAAGGTGAAGCAATGCGTAAGGACATATCTGATTTACAAGAGAAAATACTGACAAAAGGTGCACTAATATCAATCCTAGGTCAAACCAAGAATGAAATGGAAGTGAAAATGCATTATTTTAAAAAGGACATAGATGATTTGAAGGGTTTGAAGGGTGATATGGAAGTTTTGAAAGAAGTTTTTTTAAAGTTGCTGCAAGAAGGGATTCCTAGAAGTGAGAAGACCCCCCATGAAATTCATGATGAAAACAAAAGGAACATAGATCATGACTTTAGGGACTCCAACATGGGGTAAAAAAACAACTACATCCCAAAGATCAATATGAGGAATTTTAACGGAATGGATCCAGTCACATGGATACTACAAATGGAGCAGTTCTTTGAGCTACATGAGGTGTAATCCACACAAAAGGTATGTGTTGCATCTTTATATTTAGAACCTAATCAGTTGTTTGGTATAGATGGCGTTGTTCTCGTAAACCACTTGTCACTTGGAAAATTTTTATGGAGTAATTGATAGCACATTATGAGGACACCAATAGAAATACCTTCTTTAGCCAACTGATAAATATCAAACAAAAGGGTTCAGTTGGGGAGCACATTGAGAACTTCCAAATATTGAATATCAAGGTCATAGATATTCAAGAAGAGCATATAACTGACATTTTCATAGGAAATTTAAGAGATAACATCCAACATGAAGTTCGTATATGGGAAGCTAAATCCTTGGATCAAGAATTCAGGGTGGGAAGAAATGTTGAAAAGAAAATTATGGCAACAAGGAAGTCTACTACATACAACTATGAAGAAGGAAGTGTGGTCTCGAGTCATCCACAACCTATAAGGTTAAAACCACAACAACTAGAGGAAAAAATATCAAAAGGGATTTGTTACAGTTGTGATAGCAAGTACAGTAAGGGCCACAAGTGCACTGATAAGAAACTATTTTGCGTATATTGTGAAGTAGAGGAAGAAAATGAAAAAGAAGCACCAAAAGAACTAGAACCGTCTCAAGATGAATAAATAGATGATACTACTTCCGAAGAGATTACTCCCACCATATCATGTCATGCATTGGATGGAATTAGCACTCCTCAAACTCTCAATGTCGAAGGATATATAAAAAAAAAAAAGGTAACGGTGTTGGTTGATTCTGGTAGTACTCATAATTTCATTCACTGTAAATTGCCCAAGGTTCTCAATTGCTTTGTATATCCAGAACTAGAGTTTCAAGTAGTGATTGAAGACGGACGAACTATTGATTGCTCAGTAAAATGCCATAATATCAATCTCACCATGGGAGAATACGTATTGAATAGTCCAATGATTTCTATTCCAATGGGGGGTGTTGATGTTGTCTTAGGAGTTCAATGGTTAAAGTCATTGGGAATGATGGCTTTTAATTTTCAGAAGCTTTTCATGAATTTTTTATGGGAAGGAAAAGAATATGAGTTAAATGGTATCACAGGGTAACCAAGTAAGGTGATAAGCTCTAATGGTATGATAAAATTGATAAAAAGGGAACATCAAGGTGTAATTGCACAATTATGCTCATTAGATGTTCAAGCATCTAAGCCTCCTATTTCCCCATATCTCCAGAAGGTGATTAATAAGCATTCCATGGTATTTGAAGATATTCGAAAAGGTATTCCACCTATTAAATATTTTGATCATGCTATTCACTTAATTCTAGGAAGTGTTCCTCCTAACATCAGACCTTACATATACCCCTGTGGACATAAAAGTGAAATTGAGCGTATGGTTTAAGAAATGTTAGAGGCCGACATAATCAGGCCTAGCCAAAGTTCTTACTCTTCACCAATGGTAATGGTACACAAACTGGATGGATCATAGTGTATGTGTCTAGATTATAGAGAGCTCAATAAGATCACCATTAAAGATAAATTTCCTATTCATGTGATTGATGAATTGTTAGATGAATTACATGGATAAATTTTGTTCACAAAGTTGGATCTCCATTCCATATATAATCAAAATATAATGGAGGAGAAATACATTCCAAAAACAACATTTAGAACTCATTAAGGTCATTATGAATTTTTGGTCATGCCATTTGGTCTCACGAATGTGCCTTCCACATTTCAAGGTTTGATGAATTCCATTTTCAACCCTTTCCTTAGAAAACTTTTGCTAGTTTTCTTTGATGATATACTAATCTATAGAAATTCTTGGAAAGAACATGTTCAACATACAGTGTACTACAACTACTAAGTGAACAACAACTATATGCAAAACCTTCCAAATGTTTCTTTGGGGTAAAGGAGGTAGAATATTTGGGTCATGTTGTATCTCAGGAAGGTGTCAAGGTAAACCCCAACAAAATTAAATCCATGATGGACTGGCCGATTCCCAAAACCCTGAAGAATATTCAAGGATTCTTATGTCTGACAGGGTACTACCACAAGTTTGTTCAAAATTATGGGAGAATAGAAACACCTGTAACAACATTACTGGAGAAAGATGCATTTTATTGGACTCCAAAGGAAACTCAATATTTTGAACAAATTAAGGACGCTATGTGCAAAGCTCCTGTTTTGGACACACTAGACTTCACATAAACATTTATTGTCGAATGTGTTGCTTCAAGAAATGGCATTGGCATTTTTCTAATGCAAGAAGGACACATGCTTTCTTTCACAAGTCATCCAATCAAGGGAAATCACTTACAGAAGCCCATTTATGAGAAGGAAATGTGGGCAATTCTACATTATCTTAAGAAATGGCGTCCTTACCTAATAGGTAGACACTTCAAGGTCAAAACAGATCATGATAGTCTTAAATACTTCTTGGAATAGATATTATCTTCGAAAGAGAAACAAAAATGGGTAACCAAGATGGTCGGATATGACTTTGAAATCATCTATTGAAAAGGGAAACATAATGTGGTCGCAGATGCACTTTCCAGAAAAGATGAAGACTAATCTAATTTTTCATGCCATAATGACAAATCTACTTATTAATCTCAAATCCTCACTCTTACTCCCTCCCCACAGGTGTAACACAGATCTCTGGGAATCATGGTGGGTCTATCATCTAGGAGAGAACCTGAGAATACTAATATCATAACATAGGATCCAAAAGTACACATAATCTTGGAGGATTGAGGGTGGATAATGTATTTTGAGAAATAGAGAAAAGGTAACAAATATATTGCAATGGAATTCACGTTGTCTTATAATGTATAAGTTCTAGAAGTCAAAGGACTACAAATTGAAGTAACAAAAGAGGTAATCACTAAGATCATGGGCCTCCCACAAATTTGTTGATGTATTTGTAACTTCGGAAGATATTCTTCTATGTATTACACTTGTACTTTATTATTTTCATGATGGAGATGTATTATTCCTCCAATCAAAAGTGTCGTCATTTGTATTTGTAAGTGTCACAAGTGTTGCAAGTGTCGCAACTTATATTTGATGGGTTATTAGACCACCATTGTGGGGTCGGCCCTCTATGAGTCATGTGATTGGGTTATTAGGCTTCCTTAGGAAGTCAACCCTGTTAGAGTTAAAGGCAGGTTAAGTTGTGCATAAATAGAGAGTGAGTGTCTCTCATTCTATTCATTCACTCACTCATCCAACTTGCATAGTTGAGAGAGAGAGGAGTGCACACAAGTGAAGGAGGAGTAGCTGCTGGAGTCATCTTTCTTTTGGGGATGGATCTTTGTGATCTTTGTATTGGGGCTTATTCTATCTCTGAGGAAGTTGTGGGGTTTTTCACCTTCTTGGTTTTTCCCGAGGAAAATTTGTGTCTCTTGTGTTTATGATTGTTATGCTATGCATTTTATTCTCTTAGTAGGATCCTAGATAATGTTTGAATACAATTATAAAAAAATTAACATTGTATCAAAGCAGTGCTAAGAAGAAGACATTGTGCAGCTGCGGAAGCTAGGGCTTCTTAATATTTGGGTTTCTCTCCTCAAATCATCAAAGCCAGGAGGCTAGGCTGACTCTCCTTGCAAGGGGACATCTTTATGTCTAGACAAAATTCAATTCTGAGCACTTTCAGTTTTTGGCTCGTCATTGCTGCGGGAAATTAGAGTTTTGAAAAAAGTTGGAATTTTTGGAATCCGAGACCACAACTGGATGCTCCTCACGAAAATCGATGTTTAGAGGCCAAGATTTATTTTTTGGTTGGGAAAAACCCCGAGCATCATCAAACCCTAGTTCGGGATTTTGATCGAAAAGGTGGAAAATTAGGGTTTCTGCAAAAGTTGATTTTTTTGGAATTTGTGAACACAGCCGGATGCTTCTCAAAAAAATCAAAGTTTAGAGCACAAGATCGAACTTTTTGGATGGGCAGAACCCCAGGCATTATCAAACCCTAGTTAGAGATTTTGACCAGAAGATTCGAAAGTTTCAAAGGCAGTTTTTGAGGGGTCAAATTTTGCAGATTTCAAAATTGAAGCATACCAGCTTGATCAGCTCAGCAAGGCACATCTTTCCATCCATTCAGAAGTTTGGAATTCAAAGTTTGAATTTTTGGGGTTTCTCTGACAAACCCTAATCCAGCTCCAGATCCACTTTTCAGCAAATCAAGTGGTAAAACCTAAATCTTTTATTTCCATTTGAGTTTCTCATTAAGATGTCTCACCACACCAAGCTTGAGGATAAGCTTGAAGGAGTTGACAACTTACGAGCATGGAAGTATAGGATTGGGTTAATCCTAGAAGAGAATTATTTGGACACCTACATAAAAGAAGAGGTTCCAGTTTTAGAGGGAGATGAGGCTAAGGCCTTACAGAACTTGGTCAAAGCCAAGCGAGTCAGTGTTGATTCTATAAAACACTATCTCATACCCCATGTGTCTTCTCTAAATAAACCTGAGGAGATGTTTGAATCCTTGACCAATTTGTTTGAAGGAAAGAATATAAATCGGAAGATAACTCTGCGGAATTAATTGAAAGGGGTTAAGTTCCAGAATGGAGAGACCATCCAATCCTACTTTACTAAGGTCTCTCAAATCAAAGAAAAACTTGAAGCTGTGGATGAAGTAGTGGATAATGGAGAAATTGTCATGACCACATTAAATGGCCTACCTAGGTCATGGGACTCCTTCATCCAAGGTATCTGCGCAAGAAGGGAGTTGATCTCCTTCAGTAGACTATGGGAGGAATGTTCACAAGAAGAAGTTAGGCTAGTGGCCCGAGAAGAAAAGATGGGAAATGAAGATCAAGCTCTCATAGCACACACCAAGAAAGGTAAGCCCAAGAGGGAGCAATCTTTTCACAAGATATCTTCACACCACCATCATCAAAGAGATAAGAAAGATATGAGATGCTTCACTTGTAATGAGAACGGACACTTTGCCTCAGAATGTCCCAAGAACAAAAGGAACTCCAACAACAACAACAACAACAAGAGCAACAAGAAGAGATATCATGCTCATGCTGCTAAGGATGATGAACCTCCCAGGAAGAATACTAAGGTAGAAAGTGAAGACTCTTCAAATGACAATGAATATGTTATAATCTCTGCTCTCACAGGTACTATTACACATGGGTGTAATGATTGGCTTATTGATAGTGGGGCTTCTAAACATATGACGAGATTCAAAGAATCTCTTATGGATCTATCTGAACATGAGTCACCTCATAAGGTGAAACTTGGGGATGACTATCAATACCCTATAAAAGGAAGTGGTGAAGCCTCCTACAAGTTAGACTCTGGGAAGTCTTTAAAGATGCAAGATGTTCTATATGTACCTGGACTCAAGAAGAATCTTTTCTCCATATCATATTTGGATGTAAAGGGATGAGAGTTACATTTGTGGATAGCCAAGTACTCATGTGGCCAAAAGGTAAGACCATAGATGATGAAGTAGTGATTGGAGAGCAAGAGGGAGGATTGTACAAATTGAAGGGACAACCTGAAAATGCTATGGTACACAAATCCATGGAACCAAGTGAACTTTGGCATAGAATGCTTGCTCATGTGCACTATAGAGCACTACCAATTGCAAGCAAAGTAGGAGAAGGTCTTCCTGAAATCCAGTCAAAGCATGAAGGTGTTTGCAAAGGATGTGCAAAAGGAAAGAACACAAAGAAGGCATTTCCAATCAATGAAAGCAAGGCAAAAATAATCTTGGAGATTATCCACTCTGATGTCATCCTATTCTCTGAGTGGGTATGTATATTATGTTTCTTTCATTGATAGAAAGACTTGGAGTCATTCCTTGAAGAATAAAGATGAAGCATTCAACAAAATCAAGGAAGTCAAAGACTTGATAGAAAACCACACTGAAAAGAAGATAAAGACTGTTAGATCCGACAGTGTTGGAGAATTCACTTTAGGATACATCAAGAAGTTATGCAGTGATTCAGAGATCAAGAGGGAGCACACTCCAGTAGTTCTTGCAAGGAAGCAAAGATTGAGAGGGAGTCCACACATCAACAAAACAAAGATAAGTATTTGAATTATCATTTCTTGTACACTTAAATGATGTTGTTAATTCAAGTACATACTTATGTTCCTAGATTTAGGATGTATATTATGCACTGTAGAATAGTTGCGTTAATGAATGAGATACTACTAATATGCAAGTAATGGGTAAGTGTCCTATGGTACTATACAACATTCCATTGCTACTTATCTAGAATGAAACCTCTTTGTTGACATGTTGGGAGTAGTGCACACTCTTAACAATGTTCTGGTAGAGATGGAAGGAATCTAGAAAGTTACCATATGAATACGGGATATGGATGAATGTTGTATTGAAGCATTGGCTAAGATAATTGCATGACTGTATGACATATGTCCTTATGTGTAATATTTTGTTCTGAAAACTATGAAAAGTTTCTAATCATGCAATTGAATTTGAATTGTAGGAAAGATCATGTACAATCACCTGCAAAAGAAGGATAACAACATTTGTTCCAGTGACGAAGTTCAAGAAAACTACTTATTGAAGATATTTAAGAATCTGAAGTTCCCACGATCTGGGTTGCAGTAATGGAAGGATGCCATGATCGAGGAATACCCGTCTATCATGAAGAATGATGTTTGGTATGTGTTCCCAAGAACAGTAGGGAAGTTTGTTGTGACTTCCAAGTGGATCTATAAGATCAGGCATGCTGCAGATGGCAACATAGAGAAATACAAGGCAAGGTTTGTGACTTGTGGCTTCTCCCAGAAAGAGGGGATATATTATGAAGAAACTTTTGCACCTGTGGCCAGATATAATTCCATCAGAACAGTACTTGCTCTGGCTGCAGTGATGAAAGGGATTCATATGTGTGCAGATTAAAGAAATCCTTGTATGGCTTGAAGCAAGCACCCAGGACTTGGTACGACAGGATAGATAGCTTCCTGTCCAGTTTGGGCTTTACCAAGAGTAAAGCGGATTCCAACCTTTACTACAAGGTTGAGGAAGGAAATCCAATGATACTCCTACTGTATGTAGATGACCTGTTTGTGACAGGTGAGGATATATTGATTGCCCACACAAAGAGGAAGCTTGATGCCGAGTTCGAGATGAAGGACTTGGGCATGATGCATTACTTTCTAGGTATGGAGGCGTGGCAGAGTGCAGATGGAATATTCCTTGGACAAGGGAAGTATGCAGTAGAGATCCTGAAGCGGTTCGGGATGATGGACTGCAAGGCCATGGCCACACCTATGGCATCGAACCTGAATCTATTGAGTGATGCTTCATCAGAGTTGGTTGATGTCACTATGTATCGTCAGATGATTAGGTCCTTGATGTACCTGACGAACACGAGACCAAATATTTGCTTTGTGGTGAACACCTTGAGCCAGTTTCTCACAGATCCTAGACATGTTCACCTGATTGTTGTAAAGCATATTCTAAGGTACCTGAAGGGTGCAATTGATTATGGGTTCAAGTATGATGCAAATCAAAAGTTTAACCTGGAGGGTTATGTTGATTCAGATTGGGTAGGCGGTGCTTCAAATAGGAAGAGCACTTCGGAGTGCTGCTTCAGTATTGGATCAGGTGTGATATCTTGGTTTACCATGAAGCAATCCTATGTAGCACTGAGTACAGCCGAAGCAGAGTATGTTGTAGCTTGTTCGGCTAGTTGTGAGGAAGTATGGCTAAGGAAGCTACTATCTGATTTATTTGATCTCCAGTTGGATTCTACCTGTATCTATTGTGACAACCAGAGTTGTGTGAAGTTGTCAGATAACCCGGTGTTCCATGACAGGTCGAAGCACATCGAGATCAAATATCACTATATCAGGGATATGGTGCAGAGAGGAGTAGTGAAGCTCCAGTATGTTGCGATAGATGAGAAGATTGCAGATGTGTTGACCAAACCACTAGCCAGAGTGAAGTTCGAGTACTTCAGAGAGAGGCTTGGTGTTCTTCAGATAGAAGATACTTCGAGGAAGAAGTGACGGGACACATTTGCAGGACCCATTCCAAGCATGGTGGTAGGAGGATCCTTCCCATGGCTGTGGATGTAAGTACTATGTGATAAGCATCAGGATGATGCTCCATATTATAGGCATCAGGATGATGCTATGATGATGATCAGGATGATCATGTGTGATGAGCATCAAAACGATGCTCTATATGATATGCATCAGGATGATGTTGTGTACATGATCAGGGTAATCATGTGATGATGATGTACATCAGGATGATGTACTATATGATGATGATTAGTATGATCATGAGTATGAGTATGATACTCCATGGCCATGGACAGATTGTGCAAGTAGCATAGAAAAGATCCTGGGAGATCCAATAGTTTGAGCTCAGATACTCTTTCGAGGTTTTTCTATAGCTTGGTCATGGAAAGATTGTGCAGGTAGCATAGAAAAGATCCTGGGAGATCCGATAGTTTGAGCTTGGATACTCTTTCTAGGTTTTGCTACAAGTTGGCCATGGACAGATTGTGCAGGTAGCATAGAAAAGATCCTGGGAGATCCGATTGTTTGAGCTCATATACTCTTTCGAGGTTTTTCTACATGAGGCATGTAATCAGTCCTATAGATCCGATAGGTTGAGCTGTGTGCTCGTAAAATTACTGGGATGCCATTTAGAGATCCTGCAGGTTGCAAGACACTCTTTTAAGGTTTTGTCTGACCACATGTAAAAGATCCTAGGAGATACGATAGTTGTAGCTCGGATGCTCTTTCGATGTTTTGTGGTGGTCACATGTAAAAGATCCTGGGAGATCTGATAGTTTGAGCTCGGATACTCTTTCTAGGTTTTGTGATGGTCGCATGTAAAAGATCCTGGGAGATTCGATGGGTTGAGCTGTGTGCTCGTAAAAGTCTTGGGATGCTCTTTCGAGGTTTTGTTGACGTACATTCCATAGGATGGCCAAATATGTTGAAGACCTACAGGAGGCTAGGCCTACAACCAACATGAAAAAGGGTTGGCTCTGTAGAACTTCCTATGACGAGAAGAATTGAGAGATAGCCTAGTGATCGAGATGACAAGTACAGTAGCAATGACGATGATGCTCTGGGATCCAGTGATGATGATCTAGCTCCAGAATTGAAGACTTGTGGCGATATGTATTGATGACCTGTGTCTAGAGAATACCTTCCTAGTTAAGAGGGAGAGTTGATGTATTTGCAACTTCGGAAGATATTCTTCTATGTATTACACTTGTACTTTATTATATTCATGATGGAGATGTATTATTCCTCCAATCAGAAGTGTCGTCATTTGTATTTGTAAGTGTCGCAAGTGTTGTAAGTGTCACAACTTATATTTGATGGGTTATTAGACCACCAGTGTGGGGTCGGCCTTGTATGAGTCATGTGATTGGGTTATTAGGATTCCTAAGGAAGTCGGCCCTGTTAGATTTAAAGGTAGGTTAATTTCTGTATAAATAGAGAGTGAGTGTCTCTCCTTCTATTCATTCACTCACTCATCCAACTCACATAGTTGAGAGAGAGGAGTGTGCACAAGTGGAGGAGGAGTAGCTGCTGGAGTCATCTATCTTTTGGGGATTGATCATTGTGATCTTTGTATTGAGGCTTATTCTATCTCTAAGGAAGTTGCGGGGTTTTTCACCTTCTTGGTTTTCCCCAAGGAAACTCTGTGTCTCTTGTGTTTATGATTGTTATGCTGTGCATGTTATTCTCTTAGTAGGATCCTAGATAATGTTTGAATACAATTATAAAAAAATTAACAAAATTGACGAAAGGTGGTTTGAAAGAAGAGCTCCTCTAAAATGAGGGACATGGTTACATCAACGCTAGAGGGAAGGTTCGAATTTCAACCTGTGAGTTCCCTAATCTCCATAGTTTTGATGAGTTAAACATTTTAGGAAAGTCTAAAATGACAAATTCTTTAAAAATTTTGATTTTCTCTTAAGTTAGTTATACTTTATAAAGATGCTTTTGATATTTTAAAGTGGGGTTAATTACTTCTTTATAATATGTTACTTTTATCCTATTTATATTTATTTATTACATCACAATTTATTCTCAAATTTAGATGTGATAATATTTTTAATGATATCAATATCATAGAGAGTGACCTCCTCTAAACTTTAATGATTTAGCCAATAATTACATATTTAATCCCAGAAATACATACTCATAACCATACTCTTACTCCAAAATTCTCTACAGATGTTGTGTAGCTCCATTCCAAACTTTACATCCATATACATATAATTCCAACTGATAGGTTTGTTGGTGGGATTTTATCCCTTTGTTTTATATATTTATATTCTTAAATATATATATAGCCTGATGGGTTAGCTCAAGTGGTTGAGAGCTGTGAGTTGTAAGCAGAAGGTCTTGGTTGAAAATCCACAGGTGGTTATGCATAGAAATATAAGGGCCTCACTTGATGTCCCCACTGGGTTAGGCTCCATAATCAAATCCAGTGGGGTGAGGCCCCTTCAGGTGGCCCCCCTATGAATTCTTCCCATGGACGGGATCTCTCTCTCTCTCTCTCTCTCTCTATATATATATATATATATATATATATATATATATGGTCTATTCTTTGATCTTAGAGATGATTATTCCTTTGTCCCACCTAAAACTACTCCTAATTGGTTAACAACTTTTCTTCTTCGAATCTAACAAACAGTTAAAGTAACAACAAACTTATAATAGGTTTTTCCATCTTCCTAGACACGCTTGTTCAAAGATGAGCTAAAATAATGGAAAATTTGTATTGGCAATCAACTGATAGAGGTATTGATGTAAATAGTTATCTCGCTCAGGGTTATTTACGTCCTCATAATTCTCAACCAACTGGTCTTGGTTATCTACCTAGTGATAACCATGGCTTCAATAAAATAATTGCTCCTTCAATGTGGACGATAGGTGAGCCTACTGGGGTTCTTCTTGAAACTCTATGAACTGGGATATCAACACATGGTGGAAGACATGGAGATACCGATTTAAGGCTTCTTGGCAATGCAAAGCCTAATTATTGTTTTCGAGGCTTTCTAAGAATCTTAATCCAACTACATCATCCAATGCAATTTTTGTGTAGGGGCTTGCTACCAAATGCACCTGCAGAGAGGTTTCCGTAATTTTCCAGTCCTTTATTGGTTATAAGAAAACTAGAGTTATACGCAAGGAGCCTAGATGAGCAGAATGAGGAGAGCATTATGTTTTATGTTTTGTGAAGTTTGTTGATGCAAAATGTGCCATGGCTACTCACAACACTTTACAGGGTTAAAAGTTTGATGATTCTGAACCTGGAGACTCAACATTTCTAAAACTCCAACTTGCAATTTTTCATTGCTTAGGATTCCAACCATCGCTGCTCTTTAGGATAATCAACTACTTCATAGTAGTCGTGAAGCTATGAAGCATCACTCTAGGATCCCTCATTGATTTCATGAGCCTGAATGACAGAATGCATGAAGATTGATCCACAACATGGATGAAAGATTGGATACACTGTTCTTCAACTGTCTCATCACCTTTTCTTATAGAATAAATTGTGAGCAATAAATAAATATAAATAGGTGAAAATTACAATATTATAAAGAAGTAATTAACCCAACTTTAAAATATCAAAAGCATCTTTATAAATTATGATTGACTTAAGAGAAAATAAAAATTGTTAAATAATTTTTCATTTTAGACTTTCCTAAAATGTTTAACTCATCAAAAATATGGATATTAGGAAACTATGGAGACCTTCCTCATTGTAATTGTTAACACCTAAAAATTGTTCACTAGCTCATCTCCCTAGTCACATAACCCATTTGTCCACTTTTCCTACATTTCTGGCCTCCAAAACCCTAAAAAACCCTCAAATGGTAACTAAAAGGGAAAAAAATCATTATTTCCCTCCACAATTAATGAAAATCCTTCAAAAAAGGTCAAAAACCATAAAAAAGGGTCCAAAATCCATAAAAGAAAAGTAAAAAGGGAAAAAAGGAAAAAAGTCAAAAATAAATTCAAAAAGAGGGAAAAACCCTAATACCATTAGCCAATACTATTGGTTTCCCAAAACCATGGTTCAATACTCTACCACCTAAAATCTCTATAAAAGGTGATGGAGGCCCCCCATTTTCATATCCATGATCAACTCTTCACACCCTTATGCTGCCGAAATTCTTGTTGAACTTTAGTCTATCACCTTGAGCTTCTGTTTCCCATTCAGTAGAGTCTTGGCCACCTTTTGAGCATTTGGAGAAGAGCAAGTAACCCTGGAGACTTGGTGCACTACTCAACGTACAGCTGCAAGGGATCCTACAACCTACAACATCACCTTTTGAGGTAACATCATATTGTAAGCCATTTTTTACACATTAATAGAGAAAATCAAATTTTCATTCATGGGTTCCTACTTATTTTATTACTGTAGTAGTTAATTTGTTTAGTTTTTATTTCCATTGTTGCACTCACATATATTAGTTATCTTTGTTTATTTACAAGTTTTTACCCATGTACATGAACTTCTACTAAGGGTTTAGAAATCCTTAGTAGGTGCTCTTTAGCACGAGCTGGTGTGAAAACACTAGCTACAATAATGGGAGGAATGTTGGGGTTCACATGTTGGAAAACCAGAACTATCATCCCAAAAGAGAAAGGATTGATGCTTTGTAGCATAAATGAAGCACCTCTAGTAAGCACCATTGTAGATGGTGGGAACCATCCAAATGCTCCTGTAGATGACATATTTAAGATTCCTTATCCTATGATACAAAACTAACTAGGGGTGTGGCCTCTCTAGTGACAGGTACTTCATTTGTGTTCACCATCCTAGTTTTTTTAGACAGTAGATTTACAAATCTATGGGTATGTGATTCAAGTTCTCCCTTATTCAGAAAATTAGGACTTTGTGGTGGGTTTAACCGCACTTCAGGGTTTGGAATATATTCTATGCAAATAGGACCTAGGTTCCCCCCAATATGAGGAGAAGCAGCTCCAGGGGAGTTATCCAACTGAATCTTAGTGTCACTAAGGTGTCCTTCTTTAGATGAACTCTCAAACTCACTAGATCTTAAATGGATTTCTTGTTGTTGTTGTTCTATTTTAGGTTCTTTATTTTCTTCCTCTACCCAATGAGGGGTTGGTTTATTATAATCCAGTATTCTCCTTGACACAAGGAACATTCTCTATTTAGGAGGGTGTCCTTGAATCCTTCTGGACCTATGCAAAGGTTGATCAACCACGGTGGATCATAGAAGACACCAAGGAGAAATCCTATGAAATTAAGAAATAAAAAAAAACAACACGGTTCAAAAAGTTCCTTAAAGGATTTACATAATAAGAAATAATCTTCCAAAGACAAGTACTTGGTTTTTTAGAACCAAATTCTATTTAGTGAAGAGCCACAATTTGGGGTCTTTCAGAGGTTATACTGGGATGATTATGGCCTAAGTCCAACCAACGAAGGTCGAGAGACGGTTACCCTAATATTGATGCACCAATCACCAGGGGTACAGGCACTTTACTTTGGAAAATACATTCCCAAGGAGCTGAAACAAAGATTCTACGTCTATTTTAGGTGCCACAAGATATTCTTTTTGTAACATCCTATGTGGATCCTAGGAGAGGCAACTATGGTCACCACTTCACGTTTGGTATGGAAAAGGGATTCAGTGAATGGACAGGGAACAAAGGACACAAGTACTAGACCCAAATATATTAGTGAACAATGGTGTCATCTCAAGTAATTTCCATGCCTGAAAAAGTCCTAGACATGCATAACCCCACTAATCCAAGAAACATGGGATAATATTCCCACTTGGACTAGATTTACCTACTGCTTGACAGCTATGTTAGAGGTGCTTTCCTAACAAGTACTTCACGTTACTAATGGATTTAGAACTCTTTAGTTGTTCCTAGTCTCAGTCTTACATGATCTTGGAGTATTTAACTCACAACACCTATCTCCAAGATATTAGAACCTAGACTATTAGGTGAGTTTCTACAAAAGGAAAACTCCTAGATTCTTTCCGATGTTTTCTACTTTTCAAAAATATTGTTTTCGAAAACTTTTCAAATCAAGAAAACTAAGTGCAACTAAATATTTTTAAATGCAATCACACCCATTCACACTCTTTAACATGAAATATGGAACACTCTTCAAACCCTTCACTCAACTCTTTCCAAAGAAAATGCAAATATTTTTAAATTGCAAATGCAAGTCTTTTCAAACTTTCGTTTTTCAAACCAAATACAAATTTTTGAACTAAACCTTTTTTTTGATTGAAAATGAAACTTTTAAACAAGAACAAGAGTAATGCAAAAAAAAAAAGCCATATATTCCTATCACTTTGGTAAAAATAACCTCTAAACTCTAGACCTTTCAACCAACAACATAAACCAAAATGAGAAGCAACAAGGCATTCACCTTGCCCTTAAACTCAACCAAGATTCTAGGTCTACTTAGTAACAAGGTTTGTTAAAGCCACTTCTGATATAAAAAAAAAAAGAACAACCAAAGGCACAAATAGTGAGATTGTGCTATGGACATTCGCGCTCCATGCCTATGAGATACTTAAGAAAAAATTAAAAGACAACAAAGCACTCAACACTTTCAAACTTTTCATGCAATTTTGACTCAAAATTATTACAAACACACTCAAACACCACCAACGATATTCTAGGAAGGCCACAAAGAATCCTACACTAATCAAACAATCCAACTAAAGCATGATTTTTCAATGAAAAAAAGGGAAAAACTGAGAAATTCTCTTAAATATAGGGCATTCTCTTCTGTGCATAAGGTTTCCCATGTACCATTCATGCATTTATATATCATTAGGCACAAATACACCCCACCATTCATGACTATAAGTGCTATAGGGTGCGAATAGTTCATGTAGTGGACCAGAGTGAAGGAAAACTCAAGAAAATTTAAAATTACTAAAATTTTAACGTGTCTAAGGTATATATAATCCTATAAAAAGACTCTAGCTCTCAAGAAAGTATAGAGAAAAAATCAACAAGGTCCCACATAAGTTGTTTTTCTCCCCAGTGGAGTCACCCGTTCCGTTGTACATAAATTAATCCTATGGATGGGATGAGATCACCAACATGCTAGAAACAACCGAACTGGAAAAAGAGACTCTATCAACAGGAAACAAAGTTCAGACTCACTCACAAGATCATTTTAAGGAACACAAATCTAATCTAGAGAGATATAAGAAGAGATAATTTGTGTACCTTATTTATTACGGTTGATCCTATCCACTCCTTCCTTCTTCATGATCTACATTAGATTTCCCAATGTTTGACTTGTGAAACAAATAGAGATAACCTTCCTCAAACTAGTTTGACTACAACAACAAAAGTTATTGAATTGAAATGTGAAAAGTACATGAAACTACTAAACAACTTCAATATATCAAACATCAATTACTAAATTGACACAAGTTTTAGGCAAGGGAAAGATGTCAAATCTATATTGAAACAATGAAATTGAGTACAAGATATGCCTTTCACTGCTTCAACACCTTGACGAACTTAAAGACTCCAAGTCTCTCTTGATCATGCACTCCAACAATCCCACTCTAATCCACAAACATGTAAAAGGGAGGAACTACTTGAGGGAAGCAGTTACACGATGCAAGGGAATGATGATTCAGTAATAAGGATCATTGGTGGGAGGGAGAGATGGATGTTATAGAGAGTGATTCCTCCATTGTTACTTTATTATGATGGGTTTTTTTCCCCTCCATGGTCCATTCCATTCCTTTTTATGTGAGAAGGAAATGGTTGTACATGGTTACCAGGTGGCCCTAGGGGGTTGCAAAATGGGAAAATTTGTTTGTCAAAAATCCTTAACTCCACTATTTTTAATTTTTATATTATTTTCATGAAAATAATTGGAATTAATGCTTAATACACAGGAAACATGTGAGTTATTCACTTCCTGTCAGTTTGAAAGATGTGAATTGTATCACGCCTAATGAATTAACGAAGTGCGAACTCTATCATGCCTAATGAACTAGCAGAGTGTGAATGGTTCGTGCCCAATGTATTGGCAAGGTGAAAATTAGTTGTGAATTCACTCATAATGGTCCAACAGGGTGCAGATTTGCCTTTATTTATGTTCGCAAATTTGCAAAATGAGTAGAACATAGATGGGGTTTCACTTCTAGTGATTAGAGCCATCGGGAAGGGTTCAATCATTAATTTCATTGGTCCCGAAACTAGAAAGGTTCACGTGAACAATGAGGCTCCCTCTTAGCAAGAGGAAGTGTTCAAATCAGATTACATTAAAATTTGTATGTCATTTCATGGAAATCGTGGGTACCAAACCTTTACTTTCTTCCAATAATTTGTTAGTTCCTGGTCTCGAGAATAGTAATTTTAAGAACTTTTGCTTTTCTTGTTTTTTCTTAAATTCTATGGGCTTTCTTTGAAATTTAGGATAAATACTCAAGTATTTTATAGCTTCCAACTTGATGATGTATTGCTTGAAATTCATTTCACATTTTATGTTTTGCACTTTCTCTAAAACAATGCAGACTTTTATTTTTTTGCCTTTTTAATTTTTATTTTGTGACTTACGATTTCATATAGAAAATTACTTGTCCATTTTAAGAGTTGCAATTTGATGACAAACCTCATAAACTGAATGTAATTCATCTTTAACATATTTTAGGAAGATCTAAAAAATTGAATGCATTTAGTATTTGAAAGCTTTGAGGAAAACCTTAGAGATTGAATGTATTTTGTTTTTGAAAGCTTTAAGGTTTTGCCAAAATAATATTGATATTAGTTTTGTTGTTTTCTTTTCCAATCTATGAATCTAAATATTATAAAAAAAGGACTCAAGTGTGGGAATTTCTTCACAATATATATGAATATTTAGTTACTTCTTCTATTCCATTTTATATCATTTTATGAATTCTATTTGGAATGCAAACAATCTTATTTTCTTGTATTTTTTTTAGAAATTTGAACATATATAATTAGGGTTATCTATGATAAATATTTATGCACTTTTTATTCAATGAAACAAAAATTTTCTGAAAGGAGGTCGAATGACCAAAAGCAGGAGGAGGCTCCAAATTAGTCAGATGGAGTTTCGAATCCTAAGAAAGGAAAACAAACTCAGAAGGGGAAATACAAATGCACATACTGCAATAGAGCATTCCATTCTGAGAGTCCATGTATGAAGAAGACCATAGATCTCATGGATTCACTTCTTGAAAAAAAATCTTCCAGTACCTGCATTTGCTAGAAAGAAAGATAGTGAACCATCTAGATCTGAGAACAAAGAGAGATTCCATGCCCTCATGGCAGGTGCATCATCACAATCCTACTTCATCACAGATTCTGGAGCATCAAGACACATGTCTTCCTCCAACGATCTCTTCACTAGATTCGAAGCTACTGTTGGACCATCCATTATGTTGGGGAATGATTCTGAGGTCTCCTCTGAGGGGATTGGAAGAATCAAACTTGATCATGGGTACTTCTCAGATGTGATCTATGCCCCCAAACTCACTGCGAATCTACTTTCAGTCTACTAGATGACCCATACTGGAGAGCCCAAGAGGGTGATCTTCTCTCCAAATGAGGTCGAAATTCAAGACATGGTATCAAATCTCACAGCAGCTATTCGAATTGCAGCAGTAGCAGTTGCAGCACTTGCAGCAATTCTTTGAGAAGTTGTCTTTCATTGAGCACCAGAAGCCTCTGGGTTTCCACAACAAATCCTAGTGCTATTTTCTTGAATTCACTGGAGAAATCCAATGAGGTCTAGCCAAGTGTGAAGGACCCAGTCACATGTGCTAAGTGTCCTAAGGAAATGTTCAATTCGAATTCCAGCAGATCTCCATTTCATAATTCTCATTTGTTTTGCAGGTTATTCCATCATTCAAATCCATATTCAACAGATTTGAATTCAACAACTACTATGGATCTCCATTGTTTTTGCAGGTTATTCGAAGTTCTCTGTAGTTGCAGCAGTTTCCTGCAGTTGTAGTAGTTTTGAAGTTTTCTATAGTTGCAGCAGTTTCCTACAGTTGTAGCAGTTTTGATGTCTTCTGCAGTTGCAGAATTTTTCTATAGTTGCAGTAGTAAATTCGAACTCTACAACATCTTCCATGGATCTGAAAGCAATTCCTTCTCTCTCTTCATACACCTATGAAGAATGGAAACCAAAGATGACAGCATAGCTGAAGAGATATGGTCTTTTCGATATATGTATTGGTGGTAAGAGAGATTTTGCTTGCTATGAAGACTAAGAAGATTGGTGAGATGATTGTGACAAAGCCTCAATAGCAATATGTACTGTTATGATTTCCAATATGGGATACCTCATTGATCCTACAGAACATCTAAGTGATAATTGGACAAGATTGGATAGATTATTTGGAAAGAAGGAAGACGATGATGTTAGCCATTTGGAGAACAAGACCAACCGCAAGTGCTCTCTCTATTAATGATTCTGCCTCAATCATCTCCCATGATGAGGTTGTTCAATATGAAGTCGAAATCCAAGACATGATATCAGGATCTACTATTGCAAAATGGTCCATCGCCACTGATGAAGTTGATCCATTTTCTAATTCAAATTCTGAGCAAGATATGTCAGCTACTACTATAGAAGTTGAAGAGACTTTTGAAATTTCTACTTCCCATGAGCTTGCTGATGTGCAAGATGATGATCTACTAAGTATTTTGGAGGTAAAATCAGATTTTGGAGGCAACGCATTCACCCTCCTTCATTAAAAGCTTCATATGAACTCCTATTTGGTCATTGGCACATGTTTTCAGAGTTTCACTGAATATGCAAGACACCATCATTCGCTTGGGTTAAAGTCTTATGCATATCCTTGTGCTTTTGGTTTTGATCTCACCCCTGTTGGTTCAAAGGAGATCATAAGAAGCCATCTATCAGTTCTTGGATCTGATTTGAATTCCAAGTCACCACCATCATGTATTAGTTCATTTGGTTATGATCTCACCTATGTCGGTTCAAAGGAGATATCAAAGAACTACATACACATTCATGGAGTTGATTCTACCTCAGTTGGTTCGAATCACATGATCCATAATGATCTTCATATTTTTGGATTTGTTCCCACCATGTTTGGTCAAAATAACAAGTTTGGGAAATCTCTAGATTCGCTTGCTTCCACTATTGGAGAACTCAAGCACATGTTTTTGGAGCATGATACACTTCTTCCCAAGAGGAAGATAACTCCTTTCAAGAGAATGTTATATCCAGATCCACAAGAACCTGAAGATCTAGCACCTATTAGTGAAGATGAGCGAATGGAATACCAAGATCCAGATCTACAGCTTTAGATCCTCCTCTTCCTAGATGGGCATCCACTACTCTTAGATCTTCCAGAGATCTTGTGGGAGATCCACTTGATCCGAGGAGAACCAGATTTGATTTTCAAAATGGGAGGTTTCATCCTTCTCACATTACAGATCTATTTCTTTCTGATATATCTTTATTCGATGGAGAAGTGAACTTACCATTTGGGGTGAGTGATGTACATGATTGATTATCCTACCATAGTCTATCTTGAGGGGGGATTTCTTCCCACTGGATTTTCCCTCTTTCCTCACTTTATTTATTTAGATTGTTGTACAGGGTGACCTTTGGTCTCAGTTATCAGGGCCCTACCATTAGTTCCTTCAGTTGTTCCTCATAGTTTGGCTTGTGGGGGGGTGTTGGAATATTCTCACCATCATTTTTATATTTTGCATCCATGCATGCATCCAGTCATCATGCATGCAAATGCA
Source organism: Larix kaempferi (assembly GCA_027924585.1). Taxonomy (NCBI): domain Eukaryota; kingdom Viridiplantae; phylum Streptophyta; class Pinopsida; order Pinales; family Pinaceae; genus Larix; species Larix kaempferi. The sequence continues at coordinate 2,325,925 of BSBM01000299.1, forward strand.
TGCATCCAGTCATCAGTATGGGTAGTCTCCCAGCAACTAGTCCCTAGTTTTTTAGCCCCAGGAGCCTGTTTCTACTCAGTTATATCCCTCCTAGCCACAGATGCACCCTTGTTTTCATCACTGGAGTACAAGTGCCCCTTCTTCCACCTATTTAGGAGATTCTTCAGTTAGTTCCATGATTAGTGGACCTATTCCTTGATTTGAGGACTAATTACTAGTTTAACTAACTGAACCACTTAGATAGACCTCCAGAGAGACTAGATCAGCTATACTGACTACTGGCATCTCCTCATGCATGCACATTGGAGTCTGCTTCCCTACATTTGTGCCACATGTACCAGTTAGACTTAGTTAGACTCATTTGACTGATGTTTGACTACTTGTGACCACTATTACTAATTGGATGATGTCTCCAATGTCATCCAAGCCACACATTGAGGAGAATTCGAATGACCTTAGGAGGCTTTCGAATTCATTTGATTGTATTCAATTATTATTCACTATTCAGAGTGCCATCTCATAGCTGATGTATGATACATCAGTTTTTTTCATTTCTTGTGTATGAGTGATTATTGAATAAACATTTCTTCTTCTTTTTTATGCACTTCTTGAGTGAGTTTTAATGAGGTCTGCTACAACTGAGTGATCCTACTTATAAAATATCACACAGTTAACCTTTCAGAAAAAGAATTTCCAAGGAGGTGAGCCTGAACACTGGACCCCAAAATTGATCCAGCAGTTGGGACAGGTGAACAAAAAAGCTTCATGGGTTGTCAAGGTTTGGGTAGACAGCATTTTGGAAGGATACATCATTGAATTTGTTGTCGATGCAGTTAATTCATACAACGACATAAAAATAATTTTTTTTAAGGGATCCAGAGGAAGGTATATATTATCGCTAAAACTATGGATCAAGATGCTCATTTGTGAAAAGGGCATATTAAAGATGAACTCGGACGAGTAAAGCTCGGGTGTGCGGAGGCTGTGGGTACCACATGGATGCGGGTCTAACAGAATGATGCGGGGTAAATGGATATGAACTACGACGAAATTTTGAGGGAAGCTGTGGAATATTGTGGTCACTTGAGGAGTGGGGTGAGGTTTCGGTCTGAGAAGAAGAGGAGGACTAAGATAGAGAGAGAGTCTCCTAGTGCAACCAGAATAAAGAATTGCGAAACGGGACCACAAGGGACTAAGCGACCCTACTGTGATGAAGAGGACGACCAGGCTACACCTAAACTTAAGGAAGGACAGACCCAAATCTACAACGTACCCACAACCCCGTGCACTGTGCTAAAATTCGAAAGAAGAAATATAAGGTCTTCGCAGGGTTGTTCTGTGTGTCAGAATAGTAGTAAGAGTAGAGGATCTACAAACACCAGTAGAAAACCAAGGATGGCAAGCGACGACATAAAGATGCCTCTTTTTCAGGGTAATGGGACCTAGGATCCCAAACAATACGGGTTCTTATGCGAAGCGGTGTGGATAGTGAAACAAGTCCAGGATGATGATATTAATATGGGACAATTAGCGACGACCTTTAGGGACCATGAATTGGATTGGTTGATGAAGTTTGTACAAGTACCTACAGGGAGTCCACATAAAACCTTGGCAAAAATCAGATCAGGATTGATCGACAAATTTAGGAAACTGAAATCGGAATCGCAGTATATCACATAATTCAAGGAAATAAAGCAATTTCCTAATGAATTGGTATGGGAATTTGATCAGAGATACAAGACCCTGATGGCCAAAGGAAGTTTTGGGATGAGCGACATGTAGCATAAAGAATGCTTTATTGCAGGATTGATACTGCACATTCGGATGTTGTTGATGCAATAGATGATTGTATCCCAAACGGAGGCATTGGAAATTACGATGAAGCTCGAGGCTTCACTGGTTGGCGAAACAAGGATTGGTATGAACCAGATCCAAGCGCAGCTAGAGAACTTGACTATCCAACTATAGGATATCAAGAAGGGGAAAGAAGTTCATGAAGAAATATGGTGCAGTCGATGCAAGTCTGAAGGACACCATAAGGATCAGTGTCCTGAATTCTGTGAATATTTACAGTATGGCGCACCAAACTCACTCAGTCAAGGAGGAATTCCATGGTGTTGAATATTTCAAACGAGGGGACATCACTCAGAAGAATGTTCATGCTTCATGCTTACAGTCGGATAATATTTTTTGTAACTTCTATCGATCGATCAGTCATGAGGAGAAGGATTCTAGAGCATATTATTTACTCCAAGAAAGAACTGCGGATACATTTTTCATGAAGGGAGAGGAGCAACCTCTTGTACAACCGCAACAATAGTATAATCCACCACAACCATAGTATAATCAACCACATCCACATTACAATCAACCATAGTCGCAGTATAACCAACCACCGCCGCAGTATAACCAACTGCAGTATCAACCACTGCAATATAATCAGTAGCAGTACAATCACCCGTGAGGAGGATTCCGCAGAGTTTGGGGTTGAGGTTTTGGTCATGGAGGAACTTTTAGTCGAGGTCAAGGACTGGTTACGTGCTATAATTGTGGCCAGATTGGACATTATCATAGGGATTCTTTGAATCCAACTCCGCAGTGTACCTACTGCAGTGTAGCAGACCACAATGTCGAAGATTGTCCTCAGTTCATTGAGAAATGGAAGACGAAGAATGTGCCACATCCACAACCAAATTCGAATGTAAATCAAAACCAAAACCCTAATCCAAATTTGTAGAATATCTCAGCAGAGATATGAATTCGGCCTGTGAATGTCGCAGTAGTAACCGGAGGAGGAGCTATGACAGGAGAAGATAGGCGAGCTATGACAGGAGAAGATAGGCCACTGCCTAGTATTCGACCTGCAACCCGGAAACAAGTTTGATTTGATGAAGAAGCAGACAAGGAAACCTTTTTGGAAGTGCGAGATGCAATGAGAAAGAATAAGTTTCCACCGATAGGCCAAAAAGAACCTATTTATGAGATTCCACCGATATTTGATACGACAAATTCGCAGAGGTCACCAGGGAAGGTCAGCACTCTGAGGAATTTCCTGGAAAGTTGTTTGACATTAGCAAAGGATCAAGACGCACTAGTAGATATAGCTAGTTTATTGTATCGACAGGAGGAAGGGTGACAAGGTCAGATAGTGAACCGTTTGCATAGGAAGAAGACGGGAAGAGAAATGAGGATGAACACCTAGATTGGTGCATAGGATGTAGATTCTATCATTTTGGACCTAGGATCATACATAAACATCCTAACTAAGAAAACATGGGAGATGATGGGGAAACCGCAGTTGGTATTGTCCCCTGTGAAGCTTCGATTGGAAAATCAAAGCAAGGTCACACCAATTCGTCGATTATATCACCTTTCGATCGAAGTAGAAGGACTGAAGACTTACATAGAATTCGATGTCATAGAGATATATAGTTGACAACACAATCCCATATCCGATATTGTTGGGAATAGACTGGGAAATCAAGAATCAAGTTGTCATCAATTTTAAGAAAAGGGCGATGTCCTTTGAAAACTGGGACATAAGGGTAATCGCCCCGCTTGATCTACTGGAAGGGAAAAGCTATGTCGAACCAAAAGGGGATGAATTTACAGAAGGATGGGACAATGTCTACAACGTTTTGGAGCATTACATAAATTCCACCGCTGACAGGGAATTAGGGTGGCGAAGTGTTAGTTCGGCGTCATCAGACTCCGACAAGGTGCTAGAAAAATGGCAGAATCAATTGCATGAAGTGTCATTCAGAAAGTGCACACAAATCACTCAGTCATCGAGATGGGTAGCGACGGAGGTATACGATTTTACGACATATGAAGGATTACCCAATCTGTCTATCTTCATCGCCAAAGTCAAAGAAAAGGTATTAGAACCTCAGCGACTGCTGGCATTAGAAGAATCACTGAAGGCCATGCCAAAAAGGTGGTGGGAAGCGCACAAGTCATCAATCACAAGCTAGAAACTATGTCAACAATTGATGGAAGTCAGATTTGAGGGGAAGGAATGTTACTATGGAAAGATATAAAATGGAAGGGGTGATCCAAGAGATCATCTGGGAGACTGTCAAAGCGCATGGGGAATGAGACCAAAGCAGGAATGGGTTCATGCATTCATCCATACGTTAGATGAAGTACCATGGAGCTGGTACATCGTAGTAGAATTGCGACGAGGAACAACTACATGTGAAGAATTGACCATTAGTTTTAGTTAGACATTTAGCTTCACTGATGAGAGTCCTTTCATCCATAGTGCATTGCAGGAGATCCATGAAAAGGTCCTCGAGATAGTTTCGACGGAGCGACCAATGGGACTACAATGGACTGCGACACTAGAAATGATGATGGAATGCTACAATGTGTCGGGAGGACCTGATGAGGAGGAAGATACCAGAGGTGTCTATGTCCCAAAGTCAGAAGGAAGCCGCGATGTCGAAGCACCAGGGATGTCATTTGACATATTCCAATAGCCGCTGAAAATTAAGAAGGTTAACATTGGGTTGGAGGAAAATCCCAAGTTCGCTAGCATTGGAGATTACTAGGACGATTCAACAATTGGAAAGGTTATTGATCTACTGCATGAGTTTCAAGACTTGTTCCCAACAAAATTTTCAGAGATGAAGGCAATTTCTGGGCACCTGGGTGAGATGAAGATTCCTCTCAAACCTAATGCGAAGCCAGTGAAGAAGTGACCATATAGAATTAATCCTAAATATAAAGAGTGGGTGAAGGCTAAGATAGAGTGAATGTTGGACGCATGAATAATTGAACCTATCTAAGAGTCAGAATGGATCATCCCAATGGTCGTCCAAGATAAGAAGACTGGCGAAATTCAGATCTGCGTCAATCTAAGGAAGATAAATGATGCATGCCTTCACGATGCATTCCCTATGCCATTCACTGATGAAATACTGGAAGGTGTTGGAGGCCAGGAGATATATTCATTTACAAATGGATTTTCACGATACCACCAGATTAGGATTACGAAGGAAGATGGACATAAAATTACCTTTGTGACAGAATGGGGTTGCTTTCAATACACACTGATGTCGTTTGGTCTCAAGAACGCTCCCGCAATATTTTCAAGGCTAGTCATCGCTGCATTTAAAGACTTCATTCACATGTTTTTGGCAGTGCATATGGATGACTAGACAGTATATGGGCTAGTTAAGGACCACGTCGCAAACCTAAGGATGATGTTGGAAAGGTGTCGACAACATCATATTTCACTGAATTTAAAGAAGTGTATTTTATGTGCACCATTTGGGATCCTATTGGGCCATATCGTATGCAAGGAAGGCATGTTGGTCGACCTAGAAAAAATAATGATTGGAATGGTCGATGACCATTATGAACAGATTATTCAATTCTTGGCTATGGGAAGAGCACCGAAGGAGTTCACTACCAGTCAAAAGAAGCATCTAGTTGTTAGGGCTAATGATTTTCAACTAATTGCAGGACAACTCTACAATATGGGACCAGATGAATTCGTTCGCCGATGCGTCCTTATGCATGAAAAAGAAAGAGTATTGGCAGAAGCTCACGATGGGATTGCAGGAGTTCATTATGGAGGGCGTGCAACTACCAGGAATATACTTAGAGCATAATTATGGTGGAAAACGGTGCATGGCGATGCGACAGATAATGCTTCGAGATGCGGCGTATGTCAAAAAACGAAGAAACCATCGCGAAGGGATGAGATGCCACTAGTGACTGAATTAACATTACAGCCATTTGAAAAATAAGCAGTAGATTTCGTGGGACCCATTAACCCACTAGGAAGAAGAACAGGTGCAAGGTACATTATTACTGCGACCAACTACTTGACAAGATGGGTTGAAGCAGCATTGGTGAAGGATTTCACAACTGCGCCAATAACAATTTTTCTCTTCAACAATGTGGTCACCAGATTCGAGTGTCCAAAGATATTGATGAGCGATCAAGGCACACATTTTTTCAATCAAACCATCAGAGCCATGATGGAGAAATTTCAAATTCAGCATCGAAGGAGTGCCCCATATCACCCACATGTGAATGGCGTGGTGGAGGCACTGAATAAGATATTGGAGCATGCGCTCACCAAGGTGTGTAATACAAATCGGGATGACTAGGACTTGAAGATTCCAATGATATTATGAGCCTATAGAACGACATGAAAAAGGTTGACATACCAAACTCCTTTCAATCTAGTATACAGACAAGAAGCGGTGATGCCAATGGAAAACATTGTCCCTAGTCTGCGCAACATAGCAGCAACAGGAATGATTGACGATGGAGCCATTGAAGAAATATTGGCGCAGCTACTACAGCTTGAAGAAGATCACTTTATCGCAGCATTTCATCAATAGGTAGAAAAATATCGACAAAAGGCCTAGCATGATTGCCACATAGAGGAAAATCACTTTCAACACGGAGACATGGTTCTGATATATGACAGTAAGTTTGCAAAGCACCGACATAAGCTCCAGATGCATTGTCTAGGTCCATACATTATCAATTTCATTACTGACGGAGGTGTAGTACAGCTGCAAAAAGCTAGTTGGAACACTGTTGACAAATTTAGTGAATGGGAGTCGGCTAAATCCCTATCATGATATCCCAGTGCACATCGACTAAGAAAGCAAATTAGTCGACATGAAAAAAAATAAAATTAAATGAATGAAACAGGTATACTGCGAAGTTTTAGAGTCTATCGACAACACTATGGTTGTCGATGGAATAGCTACAAATTTTGAAATAGCAACAAGGTTTGGATCCGGTGAAGTGCGAACGATTCAAATCGGGCAATAAATGCAGCAATTAAGGCGTGGCAGCAGATGACGCAATGGGAGGAAGATGCATTTAATGACCAATAACTGTGGCAGATGACGGCGCAAGTGGATGATGATGTAATTAATGACCAATGAGTATGCAGGATTCGGTAAATTGACGGAGGATTCGGAAATCATTGTTCTGAAATTGATTTGATGGATGCAGAGCGGGAAATCGAAAGTTTTAAAATCATTTCGAAGCAACCAGTTCAACCCATTGTGTATTTTGATACCTATAGAAGAAGACTTAGAGTGAAGATTAACAGTAAAGCTAGGAAGTTGCGATGACACATTTAATCTCTAGCATGAGCACATAAGATGCACTAAGGGAGAGGGAGAGTATCGTCCAAGAACAATCGAAAATTGCATCAACGCAGTCATTCTGAAAAAAGAGAGGTACCAGTCGGTCGGTGGATACCAACCGAAGGCCAAAGAGGGAGACTCGTAGTTCGGCACAGGCCGTGACAGGAGAATCAAGCACATCAAGTTTTGCAGAGGAAGAAAGGACAGTAAGAGAAGGGCACCATGTCCCAACAATAGAAGACATACCAGGGTATGTACCATCACAGAAGGAAGGGGACCCATCAATCTGACTGGGGAAGAACACCAAGTATACTGTTAAGGAGTAGACGATACCACAGGGTGTCCATATCGCGGAAACATAGTGCAGCGATTGCAAAAGTTGCAGTACAACAACCTTGACATTTTGGCACATCCAGAGTGCACTAAGGACACACATGTTTAGATAGCGCATGGAGAAGGAGCTACGATCACAAGAGAGAAAGCGAAGTGGGAATTAGGGCTAGAGAAATCAGGCCTTTTATACATCATTCACATCCCAAACTTCGGGAGATCGACAGAAGAGAATGCATGTGTAAAGTAGCTACTCTCCTGCTTTCATGGTGAATATTTGTGGTTGGAAACAGATATTCAAACCATGGTCGATTTGATTTTGCGGATCACAGGATTACCCAAGGCCGGGGTAGATCCTTCGCAATATTTCCATGGGAAGGATAATGACAAGAAGCTTGCCGAGAAGCTGAAGACAAAATATGGGGTGGAGAAGAAAACCCGAGGATACCTGATCAACACAATCAATGATCAGGAGGTTAGGATTGCAACAAAGTTGTTGGCAATCAATACAGTAAGAAATAATCGACCAAACCAATGTACATCAGGAGTGATTACATCTGCAGATCAGTGCTCAATGAGATTTCAAATGAACTGGTCTCTATTTTTGTTGAACGATTTGATGGAGGACGCGGTAACAGCGCAGGGCAAAGGAAAGCCATTCACATACTCTTGGATGTTAATATTAATCACGCTGGTTGGAAAGAGGGAACCATCGCACTATTAAGGGATGGACACAAAATTAGAAAAGGTGTGCCAAGGGGCACAATACAAGAACCTGTGGACCTTAAATGACAAAGAAAGACAAACAGGTAATAACATTCAATTCTTTATTTATTTAGAAATGCTGAAAATAGATGCAGAAGCGATTCCACAACTAACTGAAGAAGCAACGAAGAAGTATAGAAGAGTCATAAGGCTGTCGGTAGAGCCCTAATAAATATTCATTCAGGTATGCACAAACCCACAGAACTAGTGGTTGTCGACACAATACAAGCTGACCAACACAGAACTCGATGCCATAGTGGAGGAATGGATAGAAGAGTGGAAGGTTCTAGTAGGGGAAGACCAATTGTCAGACCCAGAGGATGGGAATCCGATGGTTGGGTCGAAGGAACCATAGGAAACCAAAGACTTTGAGGATGAAGGGGAAGGTGCAGAAGAACATTCACGCACCGTAAGTCACGATAGGGAGTCATCTGGAACCCTGTTGTAGGCACAACAGATAGCATGGTTTGGATAAAACATGGGAGCCCCAATTTTATATGCAAGGGTAACTTATGCATTTTTTGGGGTTGTTCATCCTGTTTGCTATACAGTTTTTCCTTTGACATGATTTGATTCAGTTAGTAATTTTCCTTTTGAAAATTTATGCTTTTTGTGTGTTTTTTGTGAGTTGTGGGAAGAACTTAATTTTCCCAAAATTATGTCTTTCCTGTAACCCGCAACCCACAATTTGGATTGCAGGAGCTTGGTTTTTGAGTTTGAAAATTTTCCGTTCTGCAACCCGCAATGCGAATTGCGGGTGCAGAAACATTTTTCAATAATCGCGGTTTGTCATCCCCGCAACCCGCAATTGCGGATTGCAGATTGCAGACAGTTTTGGTTTGTTTTTGTTTGAAGTTTCATTTCCGCAACTCACAACCCAGATTGCGGATTGCGGAAAGAATGTATGTATTTGCAAGAATAAATTTATGCAAATCTCCTCGCACAACCAGCACATGCGGATTGCGGAATGTGGGCTGTTTCCATTTTTATTTATTTGCTTTTGATTAATTTGAGTTGGTTTCATGATCTCGTTGGTTAACTTACCACGTTGTCTTTCACATTCCCCACCTAGATTTGGTCTTCGCTGCACAAACTGATTATTCAGGATGATGGCTAGTTTTTACCTTCATTTTGGGATTTTGATTGATCTTATGGTTTATTCTCTCATGATTTTAGATATTGCATTAGTTTGATATTTGATCTTCATGGGATTTTATTTTCACTTTTGTATGCCTAGAATCATAATGTAAATATTGTAAATAATCTTAGTCTTTGAGTTTGTTTGCTTATGTTAGTTTAATATTTTTAATGTTTAAATTAAGCATGTTTAAAATATTTTAAATATTCATGGTCATGCTTTGACTTTCATTAACTTAATTTGTGTATTTCATTAAATCCATATATTAAATTTATACACAATTTGATGTTATGAAAATAAAAAGAACACATGTTTTAGTTTGTTTGAGTTCTAATTTCCTAATTTCTATGAAATTTGGTTTTATGATAATTTGGAAATTAGTGGGATTAAAATTCAACATTCACGAATGTGAAATTAGTTTGATCATGGATAAGTCTTTTATTTTCAATAAGCTAATTTGATTTTGAAAATATAACTTCTATTTTTCCATTTTGCAATTTAAAAGGATTTTCATTTATTATTGTGCAAAATGAAATATTATTATTCTTTTCTTGGTTTTCTATTCTTGGAAAATGATTATGTTAGAAACCTATTTATGGAATTCATTAACTCTCCTATATTATAGGAGTGATTTTTTTGTTATATACCTAACTTGTTTCCAACATTTATTTTCTTAAGAATTAACTTGTAAACAGTTTTGGTTTTTACTTCTAGGTTTATGGTTTCCTGATATTGGATTTTCTTTCACTTTGTAAATATTTCTAGATTTTAATCTTTTATCTATTATTGTTTTATTTTAATATACTTCATTCAACATTAGAAAAACATAAAAAATAAAAAAATCATTTTCCCAAACCTTCCAATCATTTTTATGCATTTTTGCGCATTGCGGAAATTTTTTTTTTTGTTAAAATTTCAACCTTTCCGCAATCCGCAATTGCGGATGCGGAAGGTTTAAATTTTTCCATTTTTTAATCCACAATGTGGAATTCTGATTGCTGAAGGTAAGGTTTTTCTAATTGAAATAAAACATTTCCGCGGATTGCCGAAATCACTTTTGAAAATTCTTACATTTTCATTTCCGCATTTACGACCCTAAGTTTATCCTATGTTATATTTTAATTTAATTTCAAGTCCGTAAATTTTGGTAAATTCATTTTTACTTAGAGTTTTTAATTTTGGTTTTGATTTTGCTTTCCAATTTTGATTTGTTTAGAAATTCAAAATTTCCTTCCGGACATGTGATTTCCAATTTTTTGGGAATATTGATTTTGGATTTTTGTTTAGTTTTATTCTTTCAAAAATGATTAATATGGGATAATAGATTTAATTGTTAATTCAATGGCCATGATTCACCCAACAATAAAATCAACGGCTGCTGAGCCTTAACTTCCGGGAGCAATATCTTGAGATTTATAAATCCAAATCAAGCCCAAGATAGCTCGTTGGAAAGATGGAAGGGTGAGGAGTGATTTGGGAAGATTGTTTTGTCCAATTGGATAGCTTAAACACCCCAAAAATATGTCTGAACAGTCAATTTTGGATTTGGATTAGATTTGTTTATTTTCATTGTATTTTGATTTGCAAATGGATTGTTATTAATTTAGATTTGTGTCACTAGATTTGGAATGATATTTTAATTTCTATTTTGAATTGTACATGTGTGGATTTGGATTGGGAGAAGTCCAGCTAAGGAATTTACATCCCAAATTTAGAGTGACCAAAACGTGCCAAGTGAAAACCAGTGATCTTTGGATGCGATTTCTGGAGCGATGGAGATGAATCCGGAAAATCCGAGACTTGGGTTTTTTTGCAGAATATGCCCTATTAGTTTGCCACTGCGCATAATTCTCAGAAAGTTCCTCATTTGGGAGATCCGACTGGTTTTTCAAAATGGATTTTCCCATATTTTTCTCATGGACGGATCTGGTAAATGGAATAACTCAGCTAGTTAGCTTAGGAGTTGGGGGAACTACTTTCTATGATCTGAGAGGGGGGAGAAGCAGTCTCTGCACACCAAAAGGATTGTAATTTTTCTGCTAAACTTTTTTCTGTGTATTTTTACTAGAAGAGAGCTAGACTAAGGACGCTGTTGATCATCAATGTTTAGCTTTGTAAATGTTTTTATTAAGCTGAAATGGTAATACAAATTTTCTTTGCAATTATTTTCATTTGTTCATTTGTGTTTAATAAGATGTTTCTTTTTATGCACTTTCAAATACTGATCAGTTTCATTTTCTGCATTTTTGTACATTTGTTAATCTGATTGTGTTTGATGATTGTAGAAATGATTTCATGTTCAAACAATTTTAGCATAGTGAAGATAATGTTTTTCTTCTCATGTTAGAATTGATGTGTTAATGACGTTAATGATTAAAAATTTCTTTTTAAATTATTGACAATCCAATCATTCTTTTTGGACATTAAACCATTCTCTCCATTTTAAGACTTTTGGTTCTTGGGATAGGTTATTAATTTAATTAACATTTGGATAGGTTAGTATTTTAGTTCAAATATGTGTTTCTGTAACTATAGAATTTCTTCTAATAGTTGAAGAATTATTAATTGTAGATTGCATTCAAATCACATTTAGGATTAGTTTCAAATCTAATTCAAAGTCTCCCTTTCGAGGAGCAAACTCACTGACTCAAAGAGTGCCAGCGGAGGCCGAATATCCGTGGGTGTCAACCACACCAAATAGCTCGAGGATAGGGTAATACTTGCGTAGGATTACTTGAAGCCTTTGGTTGGGTTTTCATCCCCTGTTGTTTTCCTTGGACACCACTCCAGCACCTGCACACCCGGGACATCAACAGACCCCAACATGTTTAGAACTAGAAGCGTAGTGAGAGGAAGAAAGGACAAAGAAAGGACAAAGCGAGGGGAGTGCAATTACTGGCCTCCCTGATGAGCAAATGAACAAGCTAATGGAGAAGTTAACGACGGTGGCCGAAGAAAACCACGAGAAATTAACACAGCATGCGACTGAGTATTTCCATCAGGTATCTCAGCTACTACAAACGCTGACCAATGCAGTCACATAAACAAGGATACTGCAAGGATAAGTGGCACCAAGTGCATCAATAAGTAGATTTGAGGTGGAAATTGACATGAAGAAGAGGATAGTACAAATACTACCTAATTCCATCACTACCGACGACGAAGACATGGATGCCACATTAAGAGGGCATGACTTGATCAGCATAGACTTCAACATGTCGTTGATGGTTATCCTGCATCGCACTCATACTGTAGCAAGTGATGAAATCAGCGACCGGGAAGCTACAACGCACGATCAAATGGTAAACTACAAATGACAAGTGCGAAGCACTGAGGCGGAGGTTCAGTGACTCCCGGAAGAGAAAGAGATGATTATGAATGAAACTACAAAGGAAATTGAGGACAGAAAAAGGTTGTAGCATTCCATCTCCATGGAATTTGAAGAACCACCAAAAGTCAATAAAGATATGCAGGCGGAAGAAAAATCGTTAAGGCTAGGCATGACCATTGCATACCTACGAAAAGAGAATGAGGAACTACAAACAAGGGAGGTTCCAAGCACACCGTCGGAGCAGATTGAAGATAGGAAGAGCACGATTGAATAAGCTGCGATAGAGATCACAGAACTGGAGAAAATACTGCAGACAATTGCAGAAGATGTAACACAATTTTGGGATAGTTTAGTGTAGGATGAACAGTTGCACCAGTTGAACGTGCAACTTGGCGAAGCATAATTGCAGCTTGAGGTATTAAGGGGATCGCTTAAGCCAATGCCCTTATTAGCAAAAATGAAAAAGGCAATAAATCTTAAAGAATTGCATCATCGGGTCAACAAGGCACGCACAAGGAAACAATGAAGAACAATGCACTTCGACGAGCTACAAACAAAAGTAGAACACTTGGAATTCAAAGCAATGGGAGGAATGACGCAGATCAAGAAAGAGTTGGAGAAAGCACAGTAGATGGGTATAGAACACTTGATAGAACAGTAAGTGGAATATTGTGCAACACTTAAGGCATCGGCAAAGGAAGCTGTCGACCAAGTTAAGGCATCATATGATGACTTCCAGATGTAGGTAAACGCACCAGCAGCTTCCAATTGAGGTGGCTCAAGGGTGAGCCACAAGTTTGTGTTGGGGTCCTGTTGGCATGGGTCCAGAGTGCACAAGTGCGGTACCACCAAGCGATGAAAGGGTCATTGACAAGAACAAAGGACTAGTCGCGAAGTATAAAAGAGCCGACAAATGTGGGATAATTGGTTAAGTTAGTTAGTAATGGATCATTTGGACCATTTTGTAATGGCCAAGTGAGCCTATAAATAGGAGTATGATTGTAAGCCTAAGGGAATCCAATTTTGGTACCTTTTACATGATAGGTCTAGAGTCTTTCAGAGATAGTCTTGTTGATTTTTCAGAATCACATCTTTTGTTTTGAGTTTGTATTGGTTTTGCAATGTGTACTCTTTAGAATCTTGCGATGTATGGAACAGTTTGATGGATGATGCGAATGATAAATAGTGTTATATCTATGTCTCTCTTTGTCTTGTTGCAGTATGATTGAATTCAAGTATCGTAGTGTTTGATATTTCAATGAAATCGCAGTTATGTTATGTAGCGCAGATTCCTTAAGCATGCTTTGATAAGTTGTTTAATATGTCAACTGTGAGATGATAATGTTTCGATGCGAATGAAGATAATGTTTAAGTAGATCTGGTTGATAGGTCGATAATGTGATGTTCTTATGCGAATGTGAATCTCTGGTTTATGTTGCGAATGAGCCTGAGATAATGCATGTCTTCTTACAACTACGGAAACTTTGTTCCTGTATCCCCCTTAGACATCTTGGGTGAGACTTCACTCGCTCTACAAGTGTTGCTGGAAAGGGTAAAACCTTTATGGGCCAATGTTTAAGGGAGTATGTGTCGATGTTTGTTGGTAGTAGTGCGAAGTGAACGACTGTTGACAGAACTATGTCAACAAGGTGAATCCAAGACCCCAACATCCGAAGCACTAACTAACCTAGGGACTCATTCAAAAGCAAGAGTGAGGAAAGACACAGCTAGTTCTTATTTCTACCCAAATCTATAGAGGGATCTAGGTGTATGGAAGAGGTAGAAAGTCTTTCCTCCAAAGGAGATGAGGAGAAGCCCCATGAAACTGCACCATGATAAATAACATTAAATGAACCACCCATGATTAACCTATTTACATCAGACGACATCAATTGTTCAGTAGAAAAATAAATGTTGTATAGACAAGGATCAAAACCTAATCGCAAACCCCATACCATTACAACAGTTAATCATTACAAAAAAAATTAAACCCATGAACCTCACCACATGACCACTCCAGATGATCTAGACTCTTTCACTCTAACATAAGGATAAATTCAATCCATAAATGACATCTCTCTAGGATTAAATCTCCATTTTATCCCCACCGGCTTGGCTCCATTTTGTTACTCAGGAGATCTCCTAAAAAATCATTACAAGTTCCTTTTGGAATATTCAATGTATCACTTACTATAATCGCGAGTACTTATCATTTCATTATTATTTCCAATCCTCTCTTTGTAGACTTATTTCTATTAATTTTCCTATAGCAAGAAGTAGAGTTGCAAAGCAACAAGTCTCTACATTTGAGGGATAATGACTACTTATTTTGTTGGTGTTGGCATGGCCACTCCATTCCGAGTGGGAAACTTGTGAATTGATCAATGTGGAATCGTGTGATATTCTTTATCTAAAACTAATCATACCGTCTTCTTTAACTAAATCCCAAATTCCAACCATAGTCCAAATATATAAAAACACATCTACATGCACAAAGGTGTCAAAACATGCCATCTTTTTCTGTATGATAACATGGCCTATGAACACATGAATATATTATGTGAACTAATGGTAAGCAAAGTGTTAATGTGTCATGTGATTTCTTGAGTTAATGTTATTTGGTTTACCATCTATTGTTCCAGGTCTCGATGTGGAGAATGAATTGCATTTGTTGAATCCATGTCTACTACTATATATACTACTAGCAGTGCTTAAACTGCTGCATTTTCTAGTTCTAATGGATCTTTCACAAAGAAAAGCGATGATGAGATAGGAATGGAAGGTACACTATATGAGCTACTTGTCTTTGTCAAGAATAAAGTCAACTAAATTTCACTCTTAAGATTGGATTTTGGAAGCAAACCAAATGGTTTAGTCAATGGTCATTTATGCTTCAACCTTTTAGCCTAAAGCTTATATCCTAAATGAATGGGAATAAGGTTGAAATATTTGGGGTAGAATAAGTTGGGAATAAGGAGTGTTTAAGTTGTATTTCACCAGAAATATCAGAGAAATGGTAATAATAGAAAGCTTCGACTATACCACCCACCCTGAAAATGTTTCCAATCTGAGTGTGAAATCATTCATAACACTCCCCTATCAGTTTAAATACATTTTTCATAATCAACTTTCCATGCTAGATTAGATTAACACATGCAAGAAAAAATACAAAAACGCATTTTGCATTATGTCATAGTGATATAGGAAGGTTGAGGCTAGTATGCATTGTCAATGCATGGCCTTTGAGGAACCCCTAGACACCTGCAAGAACAGGTGGGATTTCTTGCAATGTCCTTGGTATCAACTTACAAGTTCCATTCCACCTAACACTTCAGCCATTAATGACAATATATTTCATTAGAAACATGTATGGGAATAGCACCCATCATAGGTGATATAGCAAGCATAGTGGAGTAATGTCCTTACCTCTAAAATTCAAATATTTTCTCTATGGAACACTATTTTCTTTTTAACAACCAGCTTGGATGTGCTTGTTGCATGGGGGGCTCCAATCCGTAATGAAGAACATATAGTCTTGAACAATTTGACTTTAGGATGTAGACAAAAATAATAACTAGTTGCACAATGTTTCTATTTTTCCAACTCACAGCTATTAATCCAAAAGCTCTCATAAGAATTCTAATTCCAATCTAGATGAACTCTTTGATTCATAATAGAGCCAAATGTAGAATGTTCAAGATCTTGTATGTAGTGTCCCTAACCCTTAACTAAGGTTAAGGGTGCTAATATTAAGACTAAGATAAGTTTAAGCACATCGGATACAAATAAATTACGGTTAGGCTAAGTAACCATTCACCCAAATAATTAAAACTTTTAACTCTAGAGATTGAATTATAACTAAAGTTGCGATACTTAATTAATTATTTAATTACGACACTTAATTAAATAATTAATTACGACACTTAATTAATAACTTTCAAAGTGCAATATAAGGATCACAATCGCAACAAGCACATGATTAAGTTGTGATAAACATCATCTTCCGTGTGAATAATTAATTCATGTACTTTTGATTTGTTTGATAACATAGTTTATAAATAACCAAGTATTGATGTCATCAATTATTTGCAAATTAATATATTTTTCGGTGTTGTTATGTATCTACTGTTAGTGAGGCTAAAAATTAAGGAAAATCACATATCACATAAAATTTGTAATCTTCAATATACAACCACATCGAAACCATAGAAAATAGAGAACATCGACTGCAACTATAGCCCTCGGAATCAGCTCCCGATGACTGTCCCCTACAATCATCTCTCACTAATAAAAATAAGATCGTATGCATGTCACCCTCTAGCCATTGATCACTTTTACATCCAGAATACATCACTCATCCTCATATATGCAACAAATTACAGATCTGTAAACAAACTTTTACAATCAAATGATAGGTGCGCTCGTCTTTGCACCAGAAAACTATCGAACCAAAACATACATATCTTGGTCATCCAGAAATGTTTTTCAATGAAACAAAAGGAATTATTTACTGGAAAAATTATTCCAGATGCAATGGAACATGAATCAAAACACATAAATGAGAAGATATGGGATAACCTGAGCATATGGCTTCACCTCTCTCAATTCCATAGAGCCAAAATTACAATTTCTAATTAAGAGGAAGAAGAATAAAAAGAAGGTAAGGAACATATAAACATATTCTATGAAATTAATCCTTCCTGCATTCATATCCTATAATTTTATACATGAACATGAAGACAACCAATTCAGCCACCATTGCACATATACAAAATAAAATAATGTAATGAAAATTAAACATAAGAGAAACACTTATCTCAAAATAAGGGCAACTAGATGTAGAAGGACAACCTTCCTCCTAGCCATAGACGCATTCAATCCTTCCTCGCTTGAACATGTCACCCCCAAGATGAGATCATTGATCCATAGGTAGAGGCACACTTAGTCTAGAAAATCTTGAAACTACCTCTTATAATAACCACAATGCTACCCACTACTACCTTCTTATCTGTCTCCACTACCTATGGGACGTGATTCCTCTCACCAAACCATTTCATGGATTCCTATGCGAGAAAATGGACTAGTAGAGTGATATATGGAAGCAAATGGAAACAAATAGACTATCTCTAAGTCTCAACACACTCTTAATACTATCAACATTCCCATCATGGTGAGATAGCACAAGTCAAGTGATCCAAAGCTCAAGATTAGCTTCAACAAGGAGATAGCACATGTATAAATAGCTTAAGGAGGGAAATTTGAACCCAAGTTGGCCAACTAGAATTGGTTTGAGTGTGTTTGGGATTCATCATGGATACTTAACTCAAATTAGTGGAGTATTATCCTAGTTAGTAGATTCCCTTTCCTGTATTATTACCATGAGGAGGAGTTACTAAAACCCAAGGAGTGGAGCCATGAAGAGAACAAGGAGGTGCACTAATGCATAAGGGGGGTTAAAAAACATGAAGGAGGGTGAATTAGGTGAGAGGGAGGATCCATTAGGTTCATAAATATTATAGAATCAAAAAAATAGGGATGAATGGATGAGTGGGGTGCACTTGTGGAGGTGGAAGCTAAATTCTAAGTTACAGCTCATAGAATCTAGTGAGAGGGCTCATAAATGAAAAAAAAACATAAATAGGAGGGAATTTATCCCAATGAGGGTGCACTATGCAAGAGGGTCCCACTAAAGTATGCATAAGGTGCAATAATAACTCCATACACTAGTACAAAATGAGAAATTAATGACTAAAATTCGACTATAAACGACTATTTTTGAATCGATGACTAATTGTATCCGATTTCCACTATCTTATCTCTAGTCGTATTTCACTAGTCATTAATTGCTTGACTTATTAGTCATTGATTTAGTCATCGATAGTCACTGATTAAGTCATTGATTTAGTCATTGATACTCACTGATTTAGTCATTGATTTAGTCATTGATACTCATTGATTTAGTCATTGATTTAGTCACTGATTTAGTCATTGATTTAGTCATTGATTGTCACAATTAATGACCAAATATACGACTAAATAAACTACTAGATGATAAAATATTAATGACTAAACTAAATACGACTAAATGTTAGTCGCACTATAAGATACTGGAAATTAGCTACTAATAGTCGTATATATGCGAATTTAGTCATTTTCTTAGTCACTAATTTATGATAGGGTACGGAGGAATCGAACCACCAATCTCCTGCCTATAATTAGGCAGGTGCTCTACCATTTCACTAGCACCCTTTAGGAAGTTGTTATTGCTTGGCAATGATGATATTCAAACACATTTTGCATGGGAACAAAATGAATGTCAAACATATTCAAGAATAATGCTTCAAGTACTAAAAGAATTCAAATTTTCCATGGGAACAAAATGAATGTCAAACATATTCAAGAATAATGCTTCAAGTGCTAAAAGAATTCTAAGATATAATAGTTCAACTGTGACAATGATGAAAATTCAAAGAAGAATGATCTTACAAACTACACATGAGTACAATAATCCATGGCACACAAACATCAATTACACCATTACACACAATTAAAATTAGGGAGTCAAACAAACATCTAACATCACAATTGTATAATATAGGTGCTTGTTAAAGGTTGGAAAACATCATAACAAAAAAGTGCACTTGTTCTTTATCTCAGTAGCCATGGTCATGAAAGCCTGCTCCACATTTGTTGCATTCTTCGCACTTGTCTCCGAAAATGGAATGCCAATCTCATCAGCAAATGCCTTGAAGAACAAAATACACAAAGCATGTCAAGAAAAATGTAGACTGAAAAGTGAAAAAAAACTAACCCTTGAGATTAATAAAAAAAATAATCTACAAGCCAAGTTAACAAACTTAAGACCACAAACTGCCATAGTGTTGCAATTAACAAAAAACAGAGCAAGAACAACTTCAAGGCACACTCATATTTAAATACTAATCAAGTCAATGACGATGATGCATAAAGTGAAACACATAGTAGTGCACATGATGCCAAAGCTACTCAGCATTTAACATTACCTTGGATGTATCATAATCAACAAATTTATTAGCAGTCAAATCACATTTGTTTCCAACAAGCAACTTGTTTACATTCTCACTCGCATAGCGATCAATCTCATTCAACCATTGTTTCACATTATTGAAACTCTCCTGATCAGTAACATCATAAACAACCTGGCAACAAAAGAAAAATATCATTATAAAACCATAAATTTAAATAAATAATGGAGTATACCAAGGATAACATGTTGTCTTGGGTGTTTCCTTCATTTGGAGCATGTTATGTTTCCCACCAGATTGTTCTGGATTGGGACAATAATTCATCTAGATACAAAATCAGATTGGGCAAGCATCACCTACCTAAAATTCCCTCAAATGTTTTTTGAAATTTTAATCCCGTTTTTCTTCCTTCCCTAGTTAACTTAGATTTAGCCATAAACAAGCTTAGACATCCAAACCATATCCAAATTCATCATTTGTTGCAGGGAAAATAGAAAATTCATCCAAAAATGCGATGAAAAATGACACATTTTTGAGATTTTGATTATGTGATTGACTCTATCTTGACACACAAGAGGAAGGATTGGTGTTATATGAAGATATGGTGTTGGGAAGATCATTCGAAGACCTGTGCCTAGATGTATTACATGGGGGAATGTTTGGGTTTGTGCAACTCTGCAATGGGTGGGAAGTTGTTTCAACTAGGTTTATTAAGA
The DNA here is from genome assembly GCA_027924585.1 of Larix kaempferi. Taxonomy (NCBI): domain Eukaryota; kingdom Viridiplantae; phylum Streptophyta; class Pinopsida; order Pinales; family Pinaceae; genus Larix; species Larix kaempferi. The sequence goes on from BSBM01000299.1 coordinate 2,346,333, forward strand.
GGCTAAAGGCTCAGCGTTATGTTTGTAGTACTCACAAAGACAATGTGAAGCACTCAAAAAGATTATGTACACACACTTAGAATGGGAGTCCTTTCTCGAGCTGTGATATATGGGATTCATTTTGGAAGACTGCTGGTTATTGTAGAGGGAAAGGAAGCTACATGCACATGTTCTCTAAAGAGGATGGAATATTGGGGGAATTTTCCTTCGTTTGAGAATAAATTCATGTTGTTGTAGGAGTTTCCAAGTAAGCAATTCAAAAACAAATTCAATTATGGAAGAACAAAACCAGAATCTTTGTATGGAAGAAATGTGGTCCATGAAGATAGGCATAAAATAGAGGGAAGAACAATAGCCTTGCAAAAGAATAAAATTTTCCCCAATTTCCAAGAAGAAATCCCTGTCCCAGGAGAATGTCACGGGATTATACCACCTCCTGAATTCCTAAGATATTTACAATTTGATGAGGGAATTATTGTCCTAAATCATAAGATGTAAATTCTAAAGGAGACCCACTCATACTTTGATCATCACATAAACTCTCTTCTTGGGATGCATCTTGAATTGCTTGCTTGGTTAGAGATTCAAATTTAGAATTAAGCTCCTCGAGGCTTTTCACATATTCTTTTTTTCATGGTTTACTTTAAAAAGATTCTCCTCTAGGCTTTCTATTCTCCTATTTGATTCCTTTAGTTCAAATGCAGATAAATCAACAATTCTTTGAGCATTATCAATTTCATGCTTAAAACGAGTTGCATCTTGTTGGGCCTGAGTTAGTGCTCTGCTGAGCCATTCAATCTGAAATTATGGATCAGTTGATCACATTGATGTTGGCATATCAACATTATCAAGGATCTATTCCATCTTTGAATAAGATGGTTCCTTTCCAACTAATATTTCTCCAGTGTATTTGAATTTTCAACTACACTACAATATTTATTCTGTAGTTCCTCATACTCTTCTTTTAGATATTCAAGACGACTCTTCTCAATTTTGTCATCATCCATGCTTGTTTCAGACAACTTTCTAATTGTAACATTAGCGTCATTCCATTCAGTCATTTTCAAATCTTTGTTGCTTGAGAGTGTAGTGGTATTTGCTTCAAGAGATGATTTTTCAATCCATTCAACTTTGTCTATTAGTTCTTTGGAGTGGATTACCTCTGGAAAATTCATCTCCCCAATAACATTTTCAATTTTCTGAAGAAGTGAGTCCTTGTTAGAAATTGATTCTCGAAAAGAACTTGTATAATTTTGAATATCTTCTAGATCTAATTCCAACGCTTTAACATGCTCGGAATCTTTCATTTCAGTTTTATGCAATATATCATTTTTCTTCTGCAATTCCTGCAAACATTTTTCTAGCTCATTGGACTTGTCCACTAATGATTTCCTTAGTGTATTCCATTCCTGAACCAATCCTTTCCCTTTAGCGATGGCTAGACTAAGATTTTCTCTAACGGATGACAATTTGTTTTCTGTCTGCTCAAGATCAGTTCTGATTTTTCCATTATCCAGGCTCATTTCTTTAAGATCCTCATCAAATTTATGTTGCAGAGTGTTAAAATCAAGTGTACACTGATTCCCGCTCTTTGTCAAATATTCCCCCTCTGTTTGGTATATTTGAAGCTTCTCTTTCAACAAACCACTTGCTTTTTCCAAGTCTTCCATGTGAGTTGCTTTTGTCTCTATATCACTGGAAACTGCAAGTGCATCTTTCTGTTCAATAGATTCATGAAGATTATGCTATGTAGTTTCCAGTGTTTTTGTTTGTAGCTGAGCTCTCAAGTCCTCCATGGTATTTTCCATTTCCGATTTATCTTGTTCCAAGCCATGAACCATCTATTTCAATCAATCTTGTTCTAGGAGTAGTAAAGCAGTTTTTCAGCTTCTTCACTGCAGACACTTTGTCCACCTTTTAGAATAGGATTATGCACATGCATTTCATGCAATTCTGGGATAGAAACTCCAAGTTCTGTTATTAAGATATCATTCTTCAGATCTGTTATGGACAACAAATACGACAAGGAAAGGATCCTGGGGTGGACAAAATTTAGATTACATAATGCCAAAAAAGATAGGTAAGTAGTGTGTACAACAGGTTTATTATGCTTTGTTGTATGTTTTTCAAAGTTCTTTTGAATCGTGGTTCGGCAAGAAGGAAAAAAACAAAGTGGAAGAATGCATTCATGAAGAATGAAAAAAGTTAGTTCCTACAACAAAGTAAAAGACATTCAAGTTGTTTCCATCCAAGGGAATATGATCTCTAGAGGATTTGCAAGATGTACATAAAGAGTGTCATTTGTGTGCATCAACCACAAGGTTTCTAGGTTGCAAATGAAAAAAATCTTGTTTATATGACTCTTTATGAGTTAAGGCAAGCCCCAAAGGCTTGGAATATGATAATTGACATTCATTTCAATCTAGATGTTGATCAGATTCACATGTTGGAGTACAAATCAACATCTACCTCTATGGTAGTTTAACTAAAACATATCAGCCAACATTGACTCTAATCCAACTAATGAGTCAATGAATGGACAGTTGGTGGCTTGGCATAAATTGCACCAACTAGGCTGGATACTTATCATGTAGTTAACTATATTTCTCGCTATGTGACATCTAATTCTGTACAAAACTGAATATGGAAAACCAATAGCAATTGTGTTTCATAATTGATATTTCATAAACAATTTTATTAAATTGGAAATATGAAATGTCAATGCAAGCAAATAATACAAATCCATACATAACGAATCTTTTTAGTACCTGTAGAACCATATTATTGGGCCGTGAAGGATAAGCAAGCCACACATCATCCAATTCAACCTCTCCATCATCTTGGTCTCTGTCACAGCCAGTATCCATATTATCTTGTTATAATTACTTAAGAACCTAGTAGATCTGCCTAGTTATGTGTATTTTGCTACTCCATCCATAGTTTCTAACTTATAGTAGGTGTGATTAGTTACTCTGAATTTGTATCTACTCTTATTGTAGACAAAAACTTTAAACAATAATATCATTCCGAGTGCATGAAGCACATCAGAGTGCAAAAATATCTCTATTTCCGGCTCTTACTGTAAAGGACATTTATCTCCTAATTTTGGCATGGTTGAAGTATGATCTAGAATATGGAAAAATCGTCGACTTGCTCCAGCAGTCTTCATGGTTGTTGTATACAATCCTGATAGGGAATATACAGATGAACTGACTAAATAAAGCATAAGATAAATGTTAAAAAATCTATTAATTTGAACTGAACTATATGTCATACCTAGCTTTTTACCACTTGCAATGAAGAACAAATCGTTTAGACAAAATAAGCCTGAAAATATCAATTTTCTTTAGATCGATACTAGCAACTACCATGCACCATTTATTTTGTTTTGAAAAACACATCATATATTTATAGATCTATATTTAGTATTTACAAATGGAGAAGCAAAATTTGGGAGGTTATATACAAAGGACCTATGAGGCTATAAATAATAAAAGAAGTTATATTTCCAGTCGTCATGGACCCATAAATGGTCAAGAAAGCACCATAGATAACCACAATAACTACAGGCAATGTGGATGCTCCATTCATGCCTCCATAAAATAGCCCAACAACCTTCTACTCATAGAAAGGATAAAAATAAACCAGTCTGCACTATTAGGACTTAACTAATATTTCACAACATGTTCTACAAAATTATTTCCATTCCTGGTAAAGGAACATACACAAACCCATAATTTTCTTAGAATATTTGGAAACTTACAGCTTGTTTAAGGCCAAGCTTCAAAGTGTTAGGATATTTAGACACTTAGGAGTTAGTTAAGATCAACTTGTGTAATATATCCATTAGGGATAGTGTGTTTCTTTAGTATGCATTAGTATGCATTTGTAAATACTTAATTTGACGGTCACGATATGTTCCCGACATAGAGTGATCCGACGGCTCAACTTCTCTTAGATCAAACCTAACCTTGATCTGTGGCTTAGCACCCAATTGGTCCATGATCTCTATTTAAAGAGCATGGAGGGTCATTGTTTAGTTGATCGATTATGAGAAGTTCATTTGTAACTTTCTTTCTTTGCATAATAAATTGTCCCGTAGAAGCTATTTGGCCGGGGCCATGGAGTGTTTCCCTCAAGAGGGTTTAAACCACGTCAAAACATCGGTGTGTTGATATGTGATCTATTTGTGTGAAGTGGTTGCTCTTGGTGTTCGATCCTTTGGTAGTACCCTGTGTACCCGAACATGGTATTAGAGCTTTTATGAAGTGCCGCTTCCAGTTATGATCTAGATCTTGAACTGTTGTTGCCGAAACTCGAAAGGGTTTCTAGTTCTGGTATTTCTATGCATTTTTGGGCTATGGGAGGTGTTCCATTGTGTCCGGAGTTTCGTTTCCATTGGTAAATAGTTTTCGTTTGATCGAAAACAGTTCCCGGTTGCTCCAAAAACATGTATTTCATCAGATCTGAAGGTATAATGTTACTGTGACGCATTTTTTTATTTTATGTTTTTAAAAGAAGAAAAAAATCTCATATTTTATCATTTTTTACTATTAGATTTTTTTGAGTTCGGATTGTTGCTTTCCCGTCTGCGTATGCTCTTTGCCGTGCACCTTGAGCGATCTCAGCAAATCAGAAATAGAAAGGGAAAGGGTTTTTCTCGGCTGCGTATGCTCTTTGCCGTGCACCTTGCGCGATCTCAGCAAATCAGAAATAGAGAGAAAACGTAGAATTTCTGAGCAAGCTAACAAGATCTAACTCCACAAGTGTGGAAAAGTTTTTTTGGTTTCGATTTGTGGTGTGTTTTGCAGGAAAAAGGGCAAGCACGCAAACCGAGCAAGAAGAGTAAAAAAAAAAAAACGCCCCCTTCCTCTTTCCCATATTTTACATACCTTTTAGTATAGCTCACTTGGTTCAAAGTTGCTTTATTCCTTAATAGGTCTTGAGTTCAAGTCTTAGGAAGTTACTTTTAAAAGAAAAAGTACATGCAATTTCTATTTTCAAGTTACTTTATTGTAAAAGTGCTTCTCACTTAAATAATAAAAAATAAAAATACAAGTGAGTCACTTAAGTTTTTTATATTGTTGAACTATTTAAAAGTAATATCATTGTAAAAGTGAAATCACTTATTTTACAAAAGTGGTTCACGTAAAGCAACTTTCTTGTAAAGTGATTGTCAAAAGGTTCATCTTGGGAAGAGGGGGGTTCTATTTTTTTGCTGGACATTCTCTAGCTGCCATGTCACTATTGGGGACATCTTCAACAGTTTCTTTGTTCAAGCATAACTTTATCATACAGAGTCAGTTTTCAGTATCGTTTTTTTTTAACCGCCTTTTTTTTCGAGCTCTTCACATCCATACTATTGGTTTCTGCTTTTATAGCCATTAATTTACAAATATGGTCACCCCTTGTGATATTCTACTTAACAGTTCCAACTATTTCTCATAGAAATCTCATATGGAGGATGTTCTACAAAGTAGGGGACTTTTCAGAATTACCTCAGGGAAAGAAACAGAACCCACTGATGATGATAAGAAAATAAAATGGGAAAATAGATGTGATGAAGCTCGTGGATTTATTGGGATGTCAATCTCTACTGATTTGCGATTCCACATATCTGGAATTGATGAACCTGATGCTGCTTGGGACAAGTTGGAATCTGTGTTTGGTAAACACAATGAAATTCGAGGTCACCAACTCGAAAATGAGTTGATTTCTTTAAATCCAAATGACTTTTCATGCATTCAAGATTATTTATCTAAGTACAAAACTCTTAAACTCTTATGTGCAGAATATAAGATTAAGAGGGAAGACAAACAATGCATTTATCATATTCTTTCCAAACTTGGACTTGCATATTCTGTTTTTGTATCTACATTTTACTCTATGAAAAAATCCTTGAATGCAGCTAGATATCAAGAGCCTAGTCTTGAATCCTTTTGTGATTCCTTGATTAGAGAACAAGATAAACTCATTCATCTTGGAATAATCAACAATGCAAATACATCTGGGAAAGCCTTATTGTCCAACAGAAAGAAAAGTCCAAGCCTCCCAAGAAACAAAATTTTCACAATAATAAGTCAAACAACGATCCCAAACCCTCTCAGTTAGCTCCTTCTTTAAAAAATGACAAAGGATCCAATCCAAAAGGAAAGAAGACTAAGCGTCATTGCAACTATTGCAGGAAAGATAATCATGATGAATCTAAGTGTTTCAAGAAGATGGCAGCCTTGGAAGCAACAATGAAGAAGCACCACATCAGCCGAGATTCACCTTCAGAATCTGCCTCTCATGGACATGCACTTTGTGCTTCTGGTTATTCTTATAATGCATCTTCTTCTTCTACTTCAAATGAATGGCTCATTGATTCTGGAGAATCTTATCATATGGCTAAGGATCAAGCCATATTTTCTACTATGCATGAATGTAACACCAAACAAATATTTGTTGGTGATGATAGATCTCTAAGTGTTGTAGGAGCTGTTGAGATATTGTAACTTCAAAGAATATTATTATTCCGGAGATGTTTCATTCCTCCGTGAAGATCTTATTGTATATCCGGAGATGTTTATTCCTCCGTCGGAATGTGGTAACTCGGGTTATTAGACTTCCCTAGTGGGGGTCGGCCCTGTATATGTTATGTGGGTCAAAGGGTTATTAGACCACCCTAGAGGGGTCGGACCAGTCAGTTGTAGTGGGGTATTTAACCCATTGGTTAAATACGAGCCTACGTGTACCTGTGTAAAATACATGTCAGTGTAGTGTATAAATAGAGGAGGTGTGTTCCTCATTTGACACATAAACTCACTTGAGAAAGGAGCACTTGTGGAGGAGAGGTATGCTATGGTGGAGGAGGAGATCATATCTTTGGTTTTCATCTTTGTGTATTGTTGGTCATCTATATTGAGGAAGCTTTACTGGGTTTTCTACCCCATGAGGGTTTCCCAGGATAAATCTGTGTCTCTTGTGTTTATGCTATGCTTGTTGTTTCTTCAGTGATCCTGTATATGCTATTATTGTGAAATGGAATGTAATGCTGCTATTTTCAGTCTTAGCATATTAAATATTAACATGGTATCAGAGCTAACCTAAAGGAAGGCAAGGTATGGCACTTACGACACTTGCTTTACTTACGACAATTTGAAGGTTAGGGTTTTACATAGCAAAAACCAGTCATCGTGAAACTTTCGCTATAAATCCATTTATGCGAAGTTTCAGGGTCTGAAAAGTTTACAGGTCGAAGATAACATCCCCAGGTACCTTATGTCCAAAGGGAACCCTCAGATTCGTTGTACTTTATGAGTTATGATCAGTACACGTTAGGGTTTCTGCCTCTTCCAGATCTCAGTCAAAATCAGGTAACCTTGGAAAAAAGGTCATAACTTGGGCTAGGAAGATCCAAATGAAATTTCGTAAAAAGTGACAGGTAGTACACAGACTGTACTATCTCAGGAAACGTTTTCAGAGGCCGAAGGTGAACCAGTGACACGTGGAACGCCGTACAAGTTAGCTCTCCTGTTTTATCCCATAAACAGGTCACGTTGCGACACTTGGCATAACTCTCTCTCAGAGAGTCCAATTGAGGCCAGACCTGTCAGGATAGAAATCTAACAGGGAGAGCTATCTCAAGAAAAGTTTTTAGAGGCCGAACGTCAAACAATGACACGTGGCATGCCGTACAAGTTCGCTCTCCTGTTTTATCGCATAAACAGGTCACGTTGCGACACTTGGCATAACTCTCTCTCAGAGAGTCCAATTAAGGTCAGACCTGTCAGGATAGAAAGCTAACAGGGAGAGCTATCTCAAGAAAAGTTTTCAGAGGCCGAAGGTCAAACAGTGACATGTGGCATGCCGTACAAGTTCGCTCTCCTGTTTTATCCCATAAACAGGTCACGTTGCGACACTTGGCATAACTCTCTCTTAGAAAATCCAATTGAGGTTAGACCTGTCAGGATGGAAAGATGACAGGTCAGGCTACTACAGAAAACGTTTTCAGACCCTGTGGAGCAAAAATTTCAGAGTTATAGCAGAAAGAATCAGGTGCATATTTTTGTCAAAACAGAATTATTTTTGGAGCACCTTTATTCATGGCTTCTGGAATTTAGGGTTTCAGAGAAAGTTAGAATTTTTGGAATCGGAATCCACGGCTAGAAGCTCCTTAGAAAAATAAGAGTTTAGAGCCTTGGATCAAACCTTTTGATTGAGCAAAAGGGTGGGCTTCATCAAACCCTAGTTCGGGATCCTGTCAAGAAGATCTAGAAGTTTGAAAGGCAATTTTGAGGGGTCAATTTTTGGAGATTTCAAAATTGAAGTATGCTAGTTTGATCAGATCAGCAAGACACATCCTTCCATTCATTCGGAAGTGTGAAAGTCAAAGATTGAATTTTTAGGGTTTCTCTAGCAAACCCTAATCAAGCTCTAGATCAAGTTTCAGGGGGAGTTGAGGCTAAGGCCTTACATAAGAAGACTACAAGAATTCTCGACAGGTATGACTTGAGGTTCAGGTATGTCTTGAAATCTGATTCTTGATTAAGTTCATAATGTGTTTGTCTTCATGTTATTTATTAGTACAATCTTGATTAATGTTAGAATTGTCTTATCACCCTAGTAATAGTATGAATGCATGTGAATGATCGAAGACATTCATTGATTAGGGCTATATGATTGTACTATTGCATTATGGTGTTGTATGAGGTTGATGTCGTTTGCTAACAAGATACAGGTACATCACAAAAGACAAATCAAGCTCCTTAAAACATGACAACATGAAGACAAAGACTCATCCATAATCTGTGTTCTACTTACGAGGTATGTATGACTTTTTTATATTATGCTTAACCTATGAGACATGCAGGTTCTAGCTCAGGATCTCTAAATCATTGAAGAGATTGTTTAGGTATGTTGTACATAGCTAAGCAGATATACTAATCCAGGTATGTTTTCCTATGACAAGTTAGAATCTTACCTTAGGATCCCTTATATAAGTATACTCGGTATGATTGGTTATGCTTATTCATAAAGTTAGTAATCAAGGGTTTATGCATATTATGTCTCTTATCTTGATGATCTAATTAACCAGAAGAGTACTATGATCAAACAAGAATATGCAGAAGTAAAAGAAGACTTCCTTGAAACCTTGAATATTATCTATAATCATGACTATACATTTTCAAAGATTATTTAGAACTAGAATGTTTTGATAATATTGAGAATATACTAATGAATGTATGTCTGTGTATGAGGATGACACTAGTGCACACTTGAGCATGCACAGTGGTACAGAATGAATAGAAGTTCAAAAGACATATATAAGATCAAGCGGGAGGCAACCACACAAACATAAAAGATAAGTATTTGAGATGTTATTTGAAATAGTAAATGATATTGCTTGTATGCATATTTGTATTCCTAGAATATATCATGCTGAGTGTAAACATTCATAGAGAATTGAACAGTATACTACTAATATGCATATGATTGGTAAGTTGGACAAACATTCCATTGTTGCTTGTCTAGAATGAAACCTCTTTGCTGACATGCTGAGAGCTGTGCACACTCTCAATAGTATGTTCTGGTAGAGATGGAAGGCATCTAGATAGCCACTGTATGCATACAGGATATGGGAAAGTGTTGTGCCAAAGTATTGGTCAAAATAGTTACATAACTATGTAAATGATATCTGTATGCATAATAGGTTATCATGTCAATATGATTTGATGATTATGAAGTATTACTAATCATGTACTTAATTTTTATTTGTAGGAAAGATCATGATGAATGATGAACACTGAACAAGCGATGGATGTTCAAACAAAAGGATTTACAAATCAAACACACTATAGAAGGCTTGTGGCTAGAAAATTCTCTTAGAAAGAGGAAGAGAATCATGATAAGATGTTTGCTCCAAGTGGCTAGATAAGACCATTCTCTTAATGGTGTAATTAAAGAAGAAGTGTGAATCAGGTTCTGTATGGGTACCCAGGATCGATAATCAATTGATGAGCTTAATGATCACCATGGGTGATGAGGATCTCAACCTTTGCTACAAGGTTGAATATTGTTTCTATACACAGACGATATGGTGCAGAAAGGAACCAAAAGTTTGAATTTGTAACAATGTACTAACCAAACCTCTACCGATCCAATGTACTAACCAAACCTCTACCTCAAGTAAAGTTTTCTGAGACAAACTTAATATAGTTCAGAAGGACCCTCCTCGAAAGGGGGAGTGATGTGATAACTCATGATGAGATTGCCTGCATCGACAGTGAGGTCGATAATGAGGATACCTATATTAGTGATGCCGACAAAGAGGTTGGTGGATGGTCCTTAGATAGGGTCAAAGGTGACAAGGGGATTGCATCATCCTTGAACATATGTTCTAAAGAGAGCCGTAGACGTATGTCTTCGAGAATGAATTCCTTGGTGGACATGATAGGATTGCATCATCCTCAAGAGAGCCGTAGATGTATGTCTTCGAGAATGAAGTTCTTGGTGAACATGTGAGGGGATTGGATCATCCCTGGACTTCAGTCCTAAAGAAGAGCCGTAGACGTATGTCTTTGAGAATGAAGTCCTTGGTGGACATGATAGGATTGCATAATCCTCAAGAGAGCCATAGACGTATGTCTTCGAGAATGAAGTTCTTGGTGAACATGTGAGGGGATTGGATCATCCCTGGACTTCAGTCCTAAAGAAGAGCCGTAGACGTATGTCTTCGATAATGAAGTTTTTGGTGAACATGTGAGGGGATTGGATCATCCCTGGACTTCAGTCCTAAAGAAGAGCCGTAGACGTATGTCTTCGAGAATGAAGTCCTTGGTGGACGGTTGAGGATTAAGTCATCCTTGGACGTAGTCCTAAATGTACGGTTGAGGATTAAGTCATCCTTGGACGTAGGTCCTAAATGTACGGTTGAGGATTAAGTCATCCTTGGACGTGGTCCTAAATGTACGGTTGAGGATTAAGTCATCCTTGGACATAGGTCCTAAATGTACGGTTGAGGATTAAGTCATCCTTGGACGTAGGTCCTAAATGTACGGTTGAGGATTAAGTCATCCTTGGACGTTGGTCCTAAATGTACGGTTGTGGATTAAATCATCCTTGGACAGTAAATCCAGTAATTCCGAAAGGAAGGATAGTCCTAAATGAATTGAGTGGATTAAATCATCCTTGGACAGTAAATCCAGTAATTCCGAAAGGAAGGATAGTCCTAAATGAATTGAGTGGATTAAATCATCCTTGGACAGTAAATCCAGTAATTCCGAAAGGAAGGATAGTCCTAAATGAATTGAGTGGATTAAATCATCCTTGGACAGTAAATCCAGTAATTCCGAAAGGAAGGATAGTCCTAAATGAATTGAGTGGATTAAATCATCCTTGGACAGTAAATCCAGTAATTCCGAAAGGAAGGATAGTCCTAAATGAATTGAGTGGATTAAATCATCCTTGGACAGTAAATCCAGTAATTCCGAAAGGAAGGATAGTCCTAAATGAATTGAGTGGATTAAATCATCCTTGGACAGTAAATCCAGTAATTCCGAAAGGAAGGATAGTCCTAAATGAATTGAGTGGATTAAATCATCCTTGGACAGTAAATCCAGTAATTCCGAAAGGAAGGATAGTCCTAAATGAATTGAGTGGATTAAATCATCCTTGGACATTAAATCCAGTAATTCCGAAAGGAAGGATAGTCCTAAATGAATTGAGTGGATTAAATCATCCTTGGACAGTAAATCCAGTAATTCCGAAAGGAAGGATAGTCCTAAATGAATTGAATGGATTAAATCATCCTTGGACAGTAAATCCAGTAATTTTGAAAGGAAGGATAGTCCTAAATGAGATTGAGTGGACTAATCATCCTGTAAATAGATTGGGATTACCTCATCCCTAGACATGGTGAGATGTCTTAAACTGATAAGGACTAATCATCCTGTAAATAGATTGGGATTGCCTCGTCCCTAGACATGGTGAGATGTCTTAAAGTGATAAGGACTAATCATCCTGTAAATAGATTGGGATTGCCTCGTCCCTAGACATGGTGAGATGTCTTAAGTGATAAGGACTAATCATCCAGTAAATAGATTGGGATTGCCTCGTCCCTAGACATGGTGAGGTGTCTTAAAGTGATAAGGATTGATCATCCTGTAAGTTGATCTGGATTGCATCATCCATGGACATGAGAGTTGTCTTAAACTGAGAGGGACTGATCATCCCGTAAGCGGATCAGGATTGTATCATCCTTGGACCTATGTCCTAAAGTGCGAGGGATCGATCATCCCGTAATTGGATCTTGTGTGTTGCAGGGTATGCTGCTATTGTGTATACTTGTATTGATGAGGATACTTGTATTGATGATGTGTATACTTGTATTGATGAGGATACTTGTATTGAAGATGTGTATACTTGTATTGATGAGGATACTTGTATTGATGATGTGTATACTTGTATTGATGAGGATACTTGTATTGATGATGTGTATACTTGTATTGATGAGGATACTTGTATTGATGATGTGTATACTTGTATTGATGAGGATACTTGTATTAATGATATTTATACTTGTATTGATGATGTTGTTGATCGTGATGATCTAGATGACGACGTTATTGATCGTGATGATCTAGATGACGATGTTGCTGATCGTGATGATCTAGATGACGATGTTGTTGATCGTGTGATGACGATGCTAATGATTGTGTGATGACGATGTTGATGATCGTGTGATGACGATGCTGATGATCGTGTGATGACGATGCTGATGATCGTGAGATGACGATGCTGATCTGATGATCGTGTGATGACGATGCTGATGATCGTGAGATGATGATGCTGATGATCGTGTGATGACGATAATCATGAGGATCCAGATGATGATATTGTTGTAGTTGTTCAAGTGCTACAGAAGATAAAGACTCAATACTGAAGATGTCGATGTTCCAGTATTGAAGATGTTCCAGTAACTGCTTGAGTTACTGATGATGTTGAGAAAGCTTCCAATGATTTATAGATGTATCATGTATGATGTTCATGACTCCTTGCTCGTGCAGATGTTGTTATAATATCCTTCTCGTTAAGGGGGAGTGTTGAGATATTGTAACTTCAAAGAATATTATTATTCCGGAGATGTTTCATTCCTCCGTGAAGATCTTATTGTATATCCGGAGATGTTTATTCCTCCGTCGGAATGTGGTAACTCGGGTTATTAGACTTCCCTAGTGGGGGTCGGCCCTGTATATGTTATGTGGGTCAAAGGGTTATTAGACCACCCTAGAGGGGTCGGCCCAGTCAGTTGTAGTGGGGTATTTAACCCATTGGTTAAATACGAGCCTACGTGTACCTGTGTAAAATACATGTCAGTGTAGTGTATAAATAGAGGAGGTGTGTTCCTCATTTGACACATACACTCACTTGAGAAAGGAGCACTTGTGGAGGAGAGGTATACTATGGTGGAGGAGGAGATCATATCTTTGGTTTGCATCTTTGTGTATTGCTGGTCATCTATATTGAGGAAGCTTTACTGGGTTTTCTACCCCATGAGGGTTTCCCAGGATAAATCTGTGTCTCTAGTGTTTATGCTATGCTTGTTGTTTCTTCAGTGATCCTGTATATGCTATTATTGTGAAATGGAATGTAATGCTGCTATTTTCAGTCTTAGCATATTAAATATTAACAGGAGCTGGAACAGTTCCAGTAGATAATGGTCATTTTAGTGATGTACTATGTGTTCCAAGAATTTCCTGCAATTTGTTATCAGTCTATCAGATCACTCATTCTAGTGAAGGTAAAACTGTGACCTTTACACCTCACCAAGTTGTAATCAAGGATTTTAAATATCCTCAACAGGTCCTAGCTACTGGAATTGTTGATGATATTACCAAGTTGTACAACTTTAACAACTTTGGGTCATCACCTTTCCCTTCATTTTTTGTTGCTCATAGTGATAACTTGAGCAAACTTTGGCATGAGCGATTTGGTCACTTAAATTATCACTCATTGCAACAACTATGTAAAGAAAATATGGTGACAAGTCTTCCAATGGTATCTTGCAGAGATGGGGTTTGTTCTGGTTGTGTACTCGAAAAACATCATTGGGACAATTTCGACAAACGTGCCTCTTGGCATGCCTCGGTTCCCTTGGAGCTTGTGCATAGTGACTTGTGTGGTCCTCTTCCACCTGTTAAATTTTCAGAATTTACTTCAATCTGATCTAGGATCTTAACTAAGAGAACAACATGTACAACAAATCTACAGCATATCAATCATGGACACAATAATGCAAGCACACAAGAGACACAGAGTTTACTTGGGGAAAACCATAAAGGTGAAAAACCCCAATAACTTCCTCAGAGATAGATAGAGCAATGATACAACCAGAATACAAGAGATAGTCTTCTCCTAACAGCAGAGCCTCCTCCTCCACAAGTGCGCCACTCTCCAAAGTGTGAGTGAGAGAATAGAATGTGTAAAATGAGAGAGACACACTCTCTATTTATACACTAACTTGACTTGACCTTTACTCAACTAGGTCGGCCTCAACTTAACCACTTAACATAATGCTGATTGGGCAGACCCCCACTAGGGTGGTCTAATAACCCTTTGACCCACATGGCCGACCCCCAATAGGGTGCTCTAATAACCCTTTGACCCACATGACTTATACAGGGCCGACCCCAACAAGGTGGTCTAATAACCCATCAAGTATAAGTTATGACACTTACAATATAAATGACGACACTTCCGTATAGAGGAATAATAACATCTCTATAGGAATACAACTACTTCCGTATAGAGGAATAATATACATATATGTGAAATACATTCTGAAGTTACATATACATCAACACTCCCTCTTAACTAGGAAGGTATTTCTTGACATAGGTCTTCTAGCACAAGTCATCTTCTCTGGATCATCGTCACTGGATAATCGTCATCGAGTCATCATCATCGTCACTGCTGCTGCTATCTCAATCAATCTCTAAATCTACTCGTCATAGGAAGTTCTACAGAGCCAGTCCTTTTTCATATTGGATGTAGGCCTACCACCTGTAGGTCTTCGTCATCACTGGCCATACTGTGGAATCTCAGGACTTATTACATGCGTCACAAAACCTTAAAAGAGTCTCTTGACTAGCAAGAACTCTAAAGAGCATATGAGACCTTTTTCATCCTGTCCAGATCTCTAGGGCTTATTACATGTGACCCCACCACAAAACCTCGAAAGAGAATCCTAGGACTGATTATGAGCACAAGGCTCAAACTATCGGATCTCCCAAGCACAAATTACATGTGGTCACCACAAAACCTCGAAAGAGCATCCCAGGACTGATTACGAGGCTCAACCTATTGGATCTCCCAGGGCACAAATTACATGTGGTCATGGAAAAACCTCGAAAAAGCATCCCAGGACTGATTACGAGCACACGGCTCAACCTATCGAATCTCCCAGGGCACAAATTACATGACATAGGACAAAACCTCGAAAGAGCATCTACCAGATATCCCAGGGCACAAATTACATGCCATTGGAAAAACCTCGAAAGACTATCTGCAGATCTCCCAGGGCACAAATTACATGCCATTGGAAAAACCTCGAAAGACTATCTGCAGATCCTCCCAAACAAAAACTCAAAAGAGCATTTGCCAGATATCCCAGGGTACAAATTACATGCATACTACACCAAAAGATTCATGCAAGAGACAAAAAGTATTTTCTTTGGTTGCAACAAAATCCTATTATGAAATCAAATGCAATGGACACTATGCTACAAGATTTATACATTTATTTGATTGTTAGTCAACCTCATTTTTTTTTTCTCATCTTGTGAATTTATTAAAAGGATCTCTTAACTATGTAAGTCATGACTTGTGCCATTAAATTTGAAATTAAAACTTAGCATTGTTTGAATACTATTGAGTTCCAGTGGTTTGGTACCAAAGTTCTAGTGTGTAAGAAGTAAAACAACCATTTCCTGGTGTATTATACAGCAAGAGTTTGGATTTCTTCCCCATCTGTCCACTCACTAGCCTAATATTATGATGACAGTTTCCAGCTTCAAATTCAACATTTGGCATGCAAATCAGAGTGGTTAGGGTTGAAAGAGTAAATTTTGTAGCCTATATGGTTAGGGAAAATTAATGGGTGTTGGTACTCTGTCCTAGTGAAATTTTGTCCTTATGATGTGTTTAATATTGGACAACATGCCATGGGTTTTCTTTCTAGATACATATTCATGTGAACTATGCTACTTTTTATCTTTCATGTTTTTAATTTAACCAACAACCACACCTATGAGCCCTGTTTTTCTCATCATTGTGTTGAGATGTGCATTTAGCTCAGTGTTGGGGAGATGGGGGAAATGTGAAGTGCAAAATTACAGTTTTTAAACCTTCAAAATCAAATAAATTAGATGGATCTAGGATGGTTTAGATGGGACTTCATAGCTGGTTTCTAGCTATATCCTTTAATAAAAGCTGAAAGATTAGTTATCACATGTACATGAATTAAATTGCTTGAAGAGGATTGCATAGGTAAGACATATCACCATGAATTTAATACTGTTGAGAGGGCTATAACCATCTAGAAAAGAGTGTCCAAGAAGAGCGATCTCCTAAAACAAGGATGTCAATCATGCCAAGATATCATCCTCATGCCAAAGCACAAAAGTGCTAGGTCATTCCTCCACAAGAACCATGTATCACCTCATACCACCATATTCTAACCAATGTGAGAGTTAGATCATCATACAACATTGTGCATAATGGAGTGCTCTTTAGAAATAATGAGCAAGTATACCTAGATCAACACCATAATGCTAAGGAAAACCATGTGAAGTAAGATGCTCCATTACCCGAGCAAACATCTCATGAAAGTCATCGGAAATAATCTACTTGAATGTTGATCCATCAAGAAAATGTATGCAATAAGAAGAGAGCACCAATAGATGAGCCATCAAAACATGACAATATAAAAAGGGGGAAGTGAGTCTCCTCCAACCCAAAGCACCAAATCAATCAAGTGATAGTACCATCTCCAAGCTAAGCACATGGGTGCAAGCATAACTTTCATAATGGAAACAATATCAATGAAAGTGTGTACCCCTAGTCCATCCAATGGAGTATGCTCCATAGCTGTCATCCTGCAAACCTCTGTCATGTGGTAAAAATCACAAATGTTGTGATGAAAATCACAAGTGTAATAGGAAGAACTCAAGGCAATCTGTAAGGAACTTCGGAGATGTGAACACACTACACAAATGGCACACTCCCATGCGGGCTTTATGGCACATGGAAATAAAGCCACCCTGAACTTTCAAAGTACAAATCAAAACACATTGTCAAAGTACAACTTTCTCATGAGAATCCACCTAGTGTGGTTTTCTCCTCCAATTTTAAACCTTTGGAACTCTAAGGTCACTCCCAAGTACAAAGCACATCAACCAAATGGCTTCAAATCCATAAGCCTCCAAATTTATTTTATAAAAATTTCCAATTAATATTCAATTCGTTGCTCACTACACTCCAAGACACTATTCTACTTTGCCAATCTAGTCTTAAAAATAATAGCAACCCCACACTTCGAAAATAATATTTTACAGGAAATTAAACACATATACCTCATTCAATATATATACACTAATAGCATTTTTTTAGAATCTGGAGCTTTCCCATGTCTTGATATATTGATTGAATCGTTGAATTATATGACTATCCTTTCTACTGCTCTTGGAAACTTAAATGTTTCCTTTGTCTCCACTATTTTGCAGCCAATCTAATGCAAAGAAATATTAGTGCTACCATGTTCTCTTGCACTTTCCTTCATGGATTCTAAGCCTTTAGTAGCACGTAGGTTCCTCGCACAAATGGAAGCTCATGCTCAATGTAGACATATACACCAAAATGAAATCTCAAGTGGATGCTCTTGAGGAATGTCCAGCAATGTGGTAGAAATGTATTGAACGACTCATATAGAGAAGGCAAGAGAGGAAACTGAATGTTTGAATAGAGTGCAATGATGCCACCAACTGAACCCATTGTACCTTGAATGAAGCCAAGGACCACCAAGCTTGTGGGAATATTTCTACATAGTCACCAATACTATCTAGAAACTCCAAACCCCATTTGAAGAGACATCATTATAGCATTGTCAAAGTAGCATTCCCGCAAAGATATGGAGGTGAATACTAGTAATATGTAGAATACAGATTAAAACCCATAGGTAAATACCCCGAAAAATACATCAATGTTTTAGGTCGGGTGAGATCCACATTGTGAATAGGAATACTCGGCAAGAGAATGTTAGTTGGCTCAAATTGAGTATTGGTTATGGAAACCTGAAGTGGATGTTCTTTTTTATGGACATTACTCTGCATACAAAGAACCCGTTAAGGCAAGCATGATATTGATTTTTGTTTATCTTTGTTGGTGCTTCTGTGTTTGTTTTTAGTTCACTTGTATATGATAAACAAGTTATTTATCAGGTCATTAATGACATAGTCAAACTGGCTCACATCCCAGCAGAACAATGGTTTGGAATTTATGTCATAGCTGAGACGATTAATCATGGGTGGTTATTGGATGGTTTCATTGGATTTCTCAGCAATTTCTTCATAAAATGTATTCTTGATGATAATGAGGTAGTTGGCAAAGTTTGTGTTGATGGAGTCACTGCTCTTAATTATCTGAAGCTCCAACTGGGTAAAGGACTTTTGGCATCTTGTGAACAAGATTGACAACACATTTGGAGGCAGAATCATTGAAAGATGAGTTTATTACATTATTCAAGGGCATATTGCTTATGGAAAAAAAATGCAATAAGATATTAAGATCTTTAAATTTACAGAGCGTCTTGTTATATTCAAGTACATTAATTATGAGAAAAGAGTATCACAGTCACTCAGTTTGAGCTTGTAGGTGCTCGAAGGTGTTTTCCGTGCTGGGATGGGTCTTCTTACTAGGAAAGCATACTGGTGAATTCTGGAACAGAGCAAGTGGAATTCATTCCCCTTTCCAAAAGAGATGGATATCCTAAGTCCCCCAAAAAAATTGAAAATGTAATAAATTTGCAAGTTGAACAAATAAACTATATGAAATGCTAATGTTGGAAGTAATAAATAAAGCATAATCATTGGTCTTTCTTACGATTATTATTAGTTGCTCTTTCTCTTCTTTTTCATTTTATCATTTTTCTTATTCCTCATCCAACTCTACAAATGCGTTGTTTTTTGGGCAAAGTGATATTCCCGCAAGTATATAGTGGTAAATACCAGTAAAACACATAGGTAATCAATGAGATACATATAGCTCCATAGATGTCCCTTTCAAATCTATCCACGCACAGGTTAAACTTCCAATTGGGAAAAAAATATTGTCACTCGTCAATTATGAAAATGGTGGCTACCTTCACTATTTTTCCAACCAATGCTATTTGTCTGAATCAAAGTTGAAATCCTTTGTAGAATAATGGTTCATAAAATGTCTCTTTGAATGTCTTTGGTAGGATATGCAACAGTCCCTCTAATTTTTTGTTTGTATGTGTCAAACGTTGACAGTTCAGGACTATCTAATGCCTGCAATGGACAAGTCCACATATTTTTTCCTTCTTCCAGGTTGCGATACCTCCTTCTCAAAATAGTGTAAACTCTTATTCATGGTTTATAGAATACCAACGGATTGTCCAGTTAAGAGACACCGACATCAACATCAAACAATAATTGCAATAGTCTGAAATTTGGGCAGAAAGCTAAATGGGTAGAAGACCGATTATGTTGCATGGAACTAATGTATTGATGGGGGCTTGAAAGTGAACCCAAAAAAAGAGGAAGTGAAACATAGCATTAGAGGATTTGATGATCTAATGGTTGAATGATTTGAATGGAGGGTTCTCACCAGTTTAAATAGATGAAGAGAGAACCATTATGGTGTATGGTGAGAGGAACATCAATGAGTCATTGAAACAAGAGCTTCTCGGTAGTGAATTTCAAGAAATCACTTGTGGAAGGTGAATTGAAATCTGTACATAAATGTATTCAAAATGCTACTGAAGAGACAAAGGTCCATTTCTTACATTCTATGACCAGTGAGGATATTATTGGAAGATGGACAAATACTCAAACGGAAACTTTTGTTAATAATGAGCTGAGTGGTGGATAGCAAGCCTATACAGATACTTGTGTTCCAGCTTTTGTAAAAGATGTCTCTATGAATGTAGAGCAGATGGGTTCTCATAAGAAATTTACATCAAATTCCACGCTGAGTGGAGACCAACAGTAGATGGAAGGGCCAGGATATGGATTTCCGGATGCTTGTGAACAAAAGAAATCCATTTTGAGAGATTCAGAGGAGGTAAAAGAGTCTGCATAACGGCACAATAACCAGGAAAGAAAGCGTCAAGCACATAATAATGACAATTTTCAGCCTTCCCAAAATGAATATTCTTTGAAATTGGAGGCTGTGAATGGGTCTTTTGAATATTCGTTTTACCCTCAGATTCAGAAGTAGCTATTGCAACAATGCTCATATGAGGCCAGAGGACAAGAGGGGTTTAAGAAAATGGATAGCTTTGGGTGATGGATGAGTAAAGAAATTGGTGGTGATGGAGAGGACTCACTGGTGGCATCTGATACCAGTAAGTATTGGAAATCACTTGAGAATCAAAATGGGCTTGAGGAAGTCTCAAGCTTGTCCTGGCAAATGCAATTAGATAATGACTTGATGAGCCCTTCACTATCCCAACACCATATTTTCAGTATTTTGGACTTTTCCCCTGATTGGGCATATCCTGAATTGGAGACCAACGTCTTAGTAACAGGTACCTACATGGGGGACAAAAAGGATATCCATAAGTATAAATTTTCTTATATGTTTGGGGAAATTGAGGTTTCAACAGAGGTTTTAGGCCCAGGTGTTCTTCGATGTCAAGCCCCTCATCATACTTCTGGAAGAGTACCTTTCTATGTTATGTGCAACAACAGGTTGTCTTATAGCGAAGTGCAGGAATTTGAATATAGCGTGGGTCCATCCCAGGAAGTGGTTGCTGGATCAAATACAAATAACGAGGTTGTAGATGAAATGCTTCTTTAGATACGATTTGTAAAATCATTATACATGAATTTTGATAAAGCACAAATATATTTTTCCCTTGATGAAGATGGAAGTTGTAACATAAGAGATATGATATGTTCTTTGGCTAAAGATGGTGATGAAGAGTGGCTAGAGATGGAGAGATCAATAAACTATTCTCCCTTTGATAAGACTCAAGAACGGTTGATGCAGAAGTTACTCAAGGAAAAATTGTACACCTGGCGTCTTTGGAAAATAAATGATAAAGGAAAGGGTCCAAACATTTTAGATAACAAGGTACAAGGAGCTCTACACTTGGTAGCTACACTTGGTTATGACTGGAAAATTGGTCCAATTGTGTATGCTGGTGTCAACGTCAATTTATGTGATTTACATGGTTGGACAACACTTCACTAGGCTGCATTTTATGGCAGGGAGTAAACAATGTCTACGCTCATTTCCTTAGGGGCAACTCTAGGGGCATTGACAGATCCAACACCCAAATTTGTTGCTGGTCGTACACCTGCATATTTGGCTCCTATCCATGGACACAAAGGCATTGCAGGATATTTGGCAGAGACTTCTTTGACAAACCATCTCTCTAGTTTAACTATTAATGAGAATATTATGGGGAGTGTTTCTGCAACTCTTGTGGGTGATAAAGCTGTTGAAACTGTGGCAGAACGTAATGTTGTGCAACTTGATGGAGGTGGAGAAGATCAGTTTTCATTAAAAGATTCACTTGTTGCAGTCCTAAATGCTGCTCAAGCGAAAGCCCACATCCAAACAGCCTTTCGAATGCATTCATTCCATAGGAGGCAAGCAATTGAATATGGAGATGGAAAGGGTGGAATGCCAGAAAAACAAGCACTTTCATGTGTTTATGTCCCAAAGAAATATAGGCTAGGTAACCATGATGAGAGTCTGAATGCAACATCCATATGCATACAGAGAAAGTTCTGTGGTTGGAAGGGTCGAAGGTATTTTCAGATTATTCGTCAGAAAATTGTGAAAATCCAGGCACATGTAAGAGGGAATCAGGTCAGGAAAAATTACAAAAAGATCATTTGGTCAGTTGGGGTTGTGGAAAAATCAATCTTGCATTGGAGACGTAAAGGAGTTGGGTTGCGTGGTTTTTGAGCAGATAAAGTTATTGAAGTCTCAAAAGCACAAGATGATGATCATATTGAAAATTATGATTATAATTTTTTGCGAGCTGCAAGAAAGAAAACTGAAGCTGGTATAGAAAAGGCTCTCGCACAGGTTCATTCTATGATCTAATATCCAGAAACATGGCATCAACATTGGCGAATTTTGGATTTCAAACAAACTAAGGTTGAAATTGAAGGAAATTCTGATGGGAAGTTCCAAATGTTAATCGACTATGAAACAAATGAGGAAGATGTCCTCATGTCCACTCCAGAGTAATGGCTAATCTTTCGGTTTTCTTTCATCTCACTTAAGAGAGCCTATTGCATGTGTATTAAAAGTCCTATCTTACATCTTGCATCAAGTGTTATCTTTTATCTGCATTCATCTATGCTGCAGAGGATAATGAAGTTTCACATGAATGAATGTGCTTTTTAATTAAAAAAAAAGAAATTTGTACAGAAACAAATCAAAGGAAGAATCAAGGCATGAAAAGAATATAGATATGACTGTATTTCCATGACCTAGGCAAAGGATGAGGGTAAACTAGGGTTAAAGACTATCCATGAAATTAAATAAGGCCGTAATAAAAAAAAAAAGATGGAGAGCGATTAAACCCTGGAACTCAATCCTACAAATATTATGTATTAACTTTCAGCTACTAGGGTTTAATTCTGTGGCTTACACAATATAATAAAACACAATATAATAAAAAAATGATAATAAATCAGTAAACCAGTTCGGATAATACCTGTGCTACATCTACCGGAAGTAGAAAATCCAGTCTATGCATAGCCTGAGATCAGATTCGTCAAACACTTGGCTTCTATCCTCCATTCTTCAGCACTTTGCATACATGTTCAAAAGAAGGCTTCCTAGAAAATTTCTTACCTCGAATTTGCATTGGATCATGTGGCCGTGCACCACTTTTCCTTCTATGAGCACTTTCATATTCGCACTAGTTCGTTTGGTCCATCAAATGGTAAGTGGCAAAATGCAATTCTATTTTGTTTGGGATTTTTTTGTTTTGTGTTGGTTTATTTGGGTTTTTTTTTTTGGTTTATTTTAACTATTATATTTAATAGTTATATATAAAAGCGCTTTCATATTAGCACTGGTTCGTTTGGTCCATCAAATGGTAAGTGGCAAAATGCAATTCTATTTTGTTTGGTTTTTTTTGTTTTGTTTTGGTTTATTTTAACTATTATATTTAATAGTTATATATGAAACTATTAGTTTATTATATTTAATTATGGTTATTATTATTATTATATTATATAATATATTTAAAATAAGAAACAAAAATAAATAGTTAACTATTAATTTATAGTTTTATATTATATATATTAGAGATGTTTCTTATATTTAGAAGGCCATATTTACAATGTGTCGGCAATATTCTCTCATAAACTTTGATATTTTAAATAATTTCTA
Source organism: Larix kaempferi (assembly GCA_027924585.1). Lineage (NCBI taxonomy): Eukaryota > Viridiplantae > Streptophyta > Pinopsida > Pinales > Pinaceae > Larix > Larix kaempferi. Next base: position 2,369,976 of record BSBM01000299.1, read on the forward strand.
GTAGCAAATAGCCCAACTAATACAAATTTGTTTTGTTTTTAACTATATATAGCATAACTCTACACAAAAGGAGAAAATTAAAAGGTATTTAAAGCACTACACACCCCACACTATAGAATGAATTAAAGAAATGACATATTACTCACAACCCCACAAAATCACTAATTTCATTACCACGCCACTTTTCCATAAACAACTGCTCCATGGAAAGCAAAAGCATGCAAATAAATACATTTCTTGATAAACACCACATGTTTATAACTATGCATGTCAATCTCCATAGAAAAATGCATTAAAAAAAGAGAGAACCCTACATTGCAACCATTGCTGCCTTTCATTGAAAGATCTTTAACAAAACTCTACCCAAAGAAGGCTATAATATATTGTAGTATAACATTGACCTTAAACATTAGAACTGAATAAATCTTATCCCCAGATAATGCAAATTAACAAATCAGTTACAAATGGGCTCTCCAAAGATGCCATGTTGTTGTAAATATTTATGGAATTTAATGTAACACCAGATCACCAAATCCTTGAGTACTTGTCTAAAGTCTTGACACATTTTAATATTGTTAAGATACGCAACAGATTGTCCAATGGGGGGATGATTGTGATTGTGAGTGTTATCCTCTCCACTCAGGTTCAATTCCTGGAAGTGATATGTTGACCTATTAAATGAGCATGTTGTTGACAAATCCTTGAGATTCTACATAATAGAGTTACCCTGGGTACCATCCCCAAAATAAAAGTGCCCATCAATTTCCCCGAAAATGTATTCTACGGATACAAATTAAAAAAAAAAAACACACAATGAATTTGAAAATTAATTAAATTTTTAGAATGAAGTTTATTTCAATTCATCACACAAAAAGGAAGATAGATGAAAAAAGAATACTCATGATCTGGTATGAATGCAATCCTGTAACCAAATATAGGTCAAGTAAACAAGCTTAAATGATGGTAAGCTGAAGGAAAATTCCCTAGGTGATATTAATGAGAGACACCAACTACAGATCAATTTCAGTAAGTTTAAAATGGGACAGGGAAAAAGAAAAGTCCCGACAGTACAGGCCCCTGCTCGAAGCAGACAAGTGAGGAATCGATGGTGGTTTGAATTTATTGGCATTTACAAAGAAGGGGAGAATTGGGTGAGTGAGAGGTCCTCCTTGTCGAGCATTAAAACCTACATTTGTACCATTTCCCAATGCGGGCAAGAGATAAATATCTTTAATTTTTCTTTTTAAACTGAATCTTCAACTAAAACAATGAAAATATGCTATGTAGCGGGATATGGAGCTAAAATTACTTCCTATGCTATACCTTTCCATTGCAGTTGTATACAGAGTTTTAGGGCCTCAATATGCCCCTGCTAAGCATATATCTCAATCATCCCAGCCAACAAAATGGCATCTCTTACAAATATTTTATCAAACACATTGAAGGCATCTTCAACACTTCCACATTTTGCATACATGTCAGCAAGGGCACTCCCGACAATGACTTCTGAATCAAATTTAGTTTTGATCAAAAGAGGATAGACTTGTCATCCCTACTCGAACATTTCTACATGGATTCAAGAACTGTGGACACTAGCTAGAGTGTTGTGTTCAGGGACCACGTCGAACCCTAGAATTCGACAAAAGAGTTAAAATCATTCTCTTCCATGCCCTTGTTGTCTATTGTGTTATCTATGAATTAGTTTTCCCTCTTCCAATGCTTTTATTTTGGCACAACTACACAAGGAAAGAGCATACGTATTGAAGTTTGCAGTGAAACCCAATTTATTCAAAATACCCACTGCTTCCCTTAATCGCCCTTCATCAGATGCTCGTTGATTTCACAATTGAGTCCATTTTGGCATCTCTCTGCAGCAATGTCGATAATGGGATTGAGGTTTTTAAGCGGTCGGTGTATGAATTAGATATTGTTTTGTTAAGATGTTTTGTTTATTACAATGTAATTGGTTTTACATATATATGTTTATATAACGGGTTATTATATATATGTGTGTTTATATGTTTTGTTATGTTTACATTATAATTGTTTACATATATATGCTTATCTAATATAATAATACTGCCATATATGATATATTAATATATTATATATTGTTGAACTGATATGTTTTGTATTATATAATTAATATATATTTTTTTAATATTATAATAGGTGTTGTATATTGTGTTAGTTAACAATGTCGTGTCGCTTGTTAAGGATGGCATGTTGCTTTTCATAAGTTACTGTTTTCTTATTGCCTTGTTATATTATTAAGGCATAAGAGAGAAAATATTTGTTAGGTCAGTGTAGGTTTGTAGGTCTATCTACTTGATATACTCCACACCCCTTTTGCATGAGAACCCAATGTCCAGAATTCAAAGGATAAGTTTGACATCCATTTATCCTGAGTAAGTGTTCTCTCATTAATTGACTCGAACCTTTTTCTCATACATAGGGGGTCTCTCATGAATCCATCTACAGTTTTACAATTTACTAAATTTTAACACTACATATGGATTCAAAGATCCATTTGCAGGTCTCTAAATCCATCTGCACTACTAAAATTTAGTAAATTGTAACAATTGATTGTTAAAATTGAAATTTTCCATTGTTGAGTGACACAATTAACGTCACCTAGGTCTCAGGTCTCTAAATCCATCTACAATATTATGATTTACTAAATTTTAAAACTGTATATGGATTCGGAGATGCCCTTTAAAATGGTGTCTCTGAATCCACCTATGGTGTTAAAATTTAGTAAATTGTACAAATTCATTGTCAAAATTGTAATTTTCCATTGTCGGAGTGACACAACTAAAAATGATGAACATAAACGACTAATTCATATTCTCAATCATTGTTATCTAGTCATATTTATATTCCTGTGACTAATTAGTCATTTACATTAGTCATTTTTATTTTAGTCACATGTTATTTAGTCATATTTTATCCTGTGACTAAATTAGTCATTTATCTTAGTTGTTTTTAGTTGGATCACCTAAAATTGCTCAATTTTAGTCATTTATCCCTTGAAAAAACTGTGGTGACTAACGTTTTTAGTCTCCTAGTCACTTATCTCTCATTTTGTACTAGTGATAGTCCATAAAAAAAAATGGGATCTGTTGTACAATGTTTGGATGACCAACACTACTAAATTCACCAAGGCACAAAATGAAATAGGATGGACAAATACGATTCAAAAATAAGTTCTAAGGTTCTATGGATGTCCCCCTCTCCCCGTCACACTGTGAGATTCATGGTCTCCCATAGTCTTTTAGTTTCCTTTGTTAAGCCAATTGTTTATTTAATTAATAGAAAAAACATTCAATGATAACAACAATGACAATAACAACATTAACATTAATAATAATAATTCCAAAATCACATCATCAAACAAATGAGCATGATTCCATAGTCACATTAAAAAATAGAACATAATTCCATAATTATGGGGCGTAACAACCGAGGTATTACATCCCCCTCCTCCTTAAACAATGCATCATCTTCGATGCATATTTATTACATACATGCTGTAAACACCAATATTTCAATATAGATGAGGTATGCTTCCCTCATATCATATTCCAGCTCCCAATTCGCATCCTTGGGGTTGTAATGGGTCCATTGGAGCTTTACCTTCCTGATTTCTGGATTATGAAGCAGCTTGACCTTGCTGCTCAAGATGGAAATAGGTTGTACTGAAAAATCCCCTTCAGGTTCCACCTGGATCATAATCCATTTGATCAAATGATTAGTACCATGTACATACATGCATATATATTAATAAATAAAATAAAAGCACTCTAATTACATAGATCACATTCCAATCAATTACATGGTTGGCATAAGGTATATAATTTTTCAATAAAGACACATGAAACACATTATGTAATATAATGCAAGCGGGTAGAGGAAAATCATAAGCAACAGGTCTTATCTTAGCTAAGACCTCAAAAGTTCCACAGTATCTGGCAACTAGCTTCGAGCAATTTCCCAATTTTAAGGAATTGTTATTGGGTCTAACTTTCAAAAATACATGATCTCCAACTTGAAACTACCTAGCCTTCTTGTTTTGATTCACATAGCTTTTCTACATTTCTTGAGATCCCTTTATATTTTTCTTTATCATCACCATCTAATCCTCCATATCCTTTAATAATTTTTCTCCAACAATGACTATGTTGGGTTATCCCAACTGATAGGAGTATTGCACTTCCTTCCATACATGGCCTCGAAAGGACTCATTTTCAAAGATGAATTATATCCATTATTATAAGAAAATTCCACCAAGTGTAAATAATCTTCCCACTTAGATGGAAGATCCATTACATACATCCTTAACATATCTTCAATCACTTGGTTAACTCTTTCTGTTTGTCCATTTGTTTTAGGGTGGTATGTTGTTCTCATGTTTAAACTTGTACCAAACCCCTCGAACAATCCTTTCCAAAATTTAGAAGTAAATTTTGAATCTTTGTCAGATACTATATCCTTAGGAATACCATAAAATCTGGATACTTCTTTCATGTAAATATATGCAATGTTAGCTGCTTTGTGAGTTGTCTTTACTGGAATGAAGTGTGCTTCCTTAGTCAACTTATCTACCAAAACCATAATGGCATCATTTTTCAATCTCATCTTAGGAAACTTGGTGATAAAATCCATCATCACTACATCCCATTTCCATTCTGGTATTGGAAAGGGTTGCAACAATCCCGCTGGATTTCGATGCCCAATTTAACTTTTTGACATTCCATGCACCTAGCTATATATTCTGCAATATCATTCTTCATCCCTGGCCAATAACTTACCGTTTCTACTGTTTTCTGATAACACAAATGTATGGAATAAGGAACATCATGCATTTCCTTTAGAACCATCTTCCTTAAATCTCCAGGATTAGGTACATAAACTCTATCTATATGCATCAGGATCCCATTTTCATCCAACTTATAGTTATCAAATTTCTGTGGAATTTTCTGTTGTTGAAATCCCTCTTTTACCTGTTGATAAAGTTCATCAGTAACATTGGATTCAATGATATTATTCTTTAAATCTAATGTACTAGTGCTGATAGTTGTTACATGCATCACATGTATCTTCCTACTAAGTGCATCAGCTACTTTATTTTCCTTACCTTTGATATGCTTGATGTCAAATTCACATTCACATAATAAATCCATCCATCTCCTCTGTCTTGCGTTCAAATTAGGCTACTTGAACAAGTATTTTAACCCATCATGATCAGTTCTTAACTCAAACTTCTTACCCATTAGATAATGTCTCCACATATTCAAAGCATAGATGATAGATGCAAGCTCTAAGTCATGGGTGGCATAGTTATGCTCATGTTCCTTCAAATTTCTAGATTCATAAATAATCGCATGTACATCATGCATCAATACTCCACCAATTCCTTTCCTACATGCATCTGTGCATGCAACAAAGTTTCCTTAGGATTTACAATATTTAGAACAGGTGCACTAGTAAGCATTCCTTACGTATATGAAAACTATCTTCACACTTAGGAGTCCAGTCGAACTTCACACCCTTCTTTTTCAAAGATGTGATAGGATGATCTAACTTCAAGAATCCTTCGATGAACTTTCGATAGTACCCAAATAATCCCATGAAATATCTTACTTTTGATACATTCTTAGGTGTTGGTCATTCCATAATTGCTCTTATTTTTTTAGGATCTATTGAAACATGTTCTTTAGATATGATATTCCCTATTTAGTGAATTTTTCCTTGATAAAAAGAAAACTTGCTTAGCTTGGCATACAGCTGTTGTTCTCTAAGCACTTGCATTACTAACCTTAGATGTTCTTCATGCTCTTCTTCTATCTTGGAATAGACAAGGATGTCATCCAAGAATACAATCACAAACTTATCTAAGTACTTTCTGAAGACTCCATTCATTAAACACATGAATACTTCTGGTGCATTTGTTAAACCAAAAGGTACCACTATGAACTCATAATGTCCATACCTTGTTTTTTATGTTTTCTTACTGATATCCTCATTCTTAATTCTAATTTTATGGTATCTCAACCTCAAATCTATTTTTGAAAACAACTTTGCTTCTCTCAACTGATCAAACAAATCATCAATTCTTAGTAAGGGGTACTTGTTTTTAATCGTTGCTTTGTTCAACTATCTATAATCTATGCAGAGTCTTAGAGTTCCATCCTTCTTCTTTATAAGTAACACAGGGGCTCCCTAAGGTGAAACACTGGTCTTATGTAACATTTCTTTAGTATCTCCTCTAACTGCATCTACAATTCTTTTAACTATGGAGTACTCATTCTATAAAGTGCTTTAGATGAAGGTACTGTCCCTGGCACCAAGTCGATAGAAAAATCAATGTCCCTCTTAGGAGGCATTCCTGGTAGTTCTTGAAATATATATGCAAGCTCTTGTAGTACTTGATAATCCTACAGTTATGGATCTCTTCCTTCTTTTGACTCTTCCACGTGAATTGCATATAATGGGCATCCATTTCTGAGAAATTTCTTCAATTGTATAGTTGTGACTTGCCTCAAGGATATGGTCTAGGTATACCTTTAACTGTCACTCGGTTTCCTTCTTCATCCAAACAAGTATAAGTTTTATTATGACAATACAGTATGGCATGGTGTGCATCCAACCAATCCATTCCAATCCATTCCAATCAGTACATCATATGACCCCAAGGGTATGATGTTTAAGTCTATAAAGGTTTTCAATCCATTCATTTCTAAAGGACTACAAATTCTATGATTTTCCTCTTGGCTCCTGTAGCTAACTGTACTATACTTGTTGTTTCAAGATTACTTTTATTCAAATGACATTTTTCAACTAGATTATTAGGTGCAATGTAACTACTGTGAGCTCTAGAATTAATCAAAATAACTATGGTTTTATAATCAACATTACCTGTTACCTCAATCATTCAAGACTAGTGGTCAACTTACCTCCCATCCAAGGATGCATGGATCCTATGAACATTTCCACCCACTTCTTCAATAGTTCAAGCCTCTTGAATGTTGTGAAGGTTATTTTTCTTACGCGGGAATTGACTAGAAAAGTGATTTTCCTTGCATATCCAACATTCCACAAGTGGTCTTTTTCCCGAAGGCTCTTCCCTTGGATGTCCTTGTTGATAAGAATTATTTTTTCTAAATTTTGAGGGATGGAGACCTTTATTCCTCTACTCTTTTTTTCTTCTTCTTCATATCCTTCCAATTCTTTTGATATGGGGCCTTGCTTTTATTTTGTTCATATAAGTGTTTTTCCTTCCAAATGGAATCCTTAAGGTTCTTTGGTCTATTATACTAGATTTTGTATTAAGATTCAAGAAGACCACTTAGGAACCTTTGAATCTTTACCTTCTCATCTTTGATGAAGTATGCATACTTCAAACGTTCCATAAACTTCCTCTCATAGGCATCCACAGTCATGCTTCCCAATTTGAGCTCAAAGAACTCTTCCATCTTTTTGTCATAGTAATGCTCATAGAGGTATTCCTTCTGGAAATACTTCTTAAATTTCTTCCAATAAATTATGTATGTGTCGATGTATTTTAGCTTAACTAGCTGATCCCACCAGATAGATGCCTTACCCTGCAGATGGTACATGGCTACTCTCTCTTCCATATTAAGTGTGTATTGGTGCAACTAGAATAATTTACTCGGTCCTAAAAACCATGATTCAACATTTTATCCACGCTTTACTTCTCTATCAAAAGTTGGGGGCTTAATTCTTCTCAGCTCTCCTACTAGTTCATCTTGGGAAGACCTCCTCTTCTTGTATCTCACCAGAGATATTCTAGGACTATTCTCTATACTGTTTGATGCATACCACTTCCTCATCTCTGAGTGATGAGTTCTCTTTGAAGATGATCTAGATATAACATAACCTCTTCTATGACTCTGTTTTGCATATCTTTGGATGGTATTCAATGATTTTAGATCATTCATAATCTGCTCATGGATATGAATTATCCTTTCGTTATCCTCCCTACACTTCCTCACTAAATCCTCCAAGATCAATGTTTCACTACTCCTCTTATACCTATTTGGCATTCTTCCCTCAACAAACTCTTCTTCAGGACTATATGGTCTCTGTCCTTCCTCAAAATCTATCTCCAATCCCTGACTTCCTACTACTGAACTTATACTTATTGAATCTCTAGTCTTCACAAGTTTGAGTAAGATCTTAGTTTAGTGGCCATAATGTTTGCTCCATCATTCACTGGGAAATGCATTGTATTCATTATCAACCATTTTTTAGAAAACTACATCTTGACATAAGTTCATTATTATTCAAGCTACTTCTTATTCTTAGTTATAAACTAACAAGCTAAATTTTCTAGGTTACAATATGCTAAAATCAACAAGGGGAGCTAGAAATCCTTCCAGGATTTATCCTTAACGGATGGACATCAAGTCCATATCCATCCTAGGATAAAAATTTAATTAACTAAATCGCACGTGAAACTATATTAAGGTGCATGCATCTAATTTATCTAATGCAAATGCATATTTACATAGTGACTTGTAACTTCGCAAAACGCCCAAAAGTCGCAATGTTGAAACCTTTAGCTTTGATACCACTTTGTAGTGTCCCTAACCATTAACTAAGGTTGAGGGTTCTAATATTAATATTAAGTTAAGTTTAAGCACAAGGGATACAAATAAATTACGGTTAGGCTAACTAACCATTCACCCAAATAATTAAAACTTTTAACTCTAGAGATTGAATTATAACTAAAGTTGCGATACTTAATTAATTATTTAATAATGACACTTGATTAAATAATTAATTATGACACTTAATTAATAACTTTCAAATTGTGAGATAAGGATCATGATCGCAACAAGAACATGATTAAGGCATGATAAAAATCATCTTCCATGTGAATAATTAATTCATGTACTTTTGATTTGTTTGATAACATAGTTTATAAATAACCAAGTATTGATGTCAGCAATTACTTGCAAATTAATCTATTTTTTGGTGATGTTATGTGTGTGTTGTTAGTGAGGCTAAAAATTAAGGAAAATAGCATATCATGGAACATATGTAAGCTACAATCTGCAGCCACACTAAAACCATAGCAAATAGAGAACATTGGCTGCAACTACAGCCCTCAGAATCAACTCCCGATGATTATCCCCTACAATCATCTCTCACTAATAAAAATAAGATTGTATGGCTTCCACCCTCCATCCATAGATCACTTTTACATCCAAAATACATCACTCATCCTTATATCTACAACAAATAACATATCTGTAAACAAAAAGTTTATAATCAAATGCCAGGTGCGCTCGTCTTGGCATCAGAAAACTGTCGGACCAAAACATACATATCTTTGTCATCCGGAAAGATTTTTCAATGAAATGAAAGGCATTATTTACTGGAAACATTGTTATGGATGCAATAGAATAGGTATCACAACATAGAAATGAGCAGAGATGATTGAACCAAAGCATATGGTTGCGCCCCTCTCAAATTCATAGAGCTAAAATTACAATTTCTCATTAAGAGGAAGAAGAATAGAAAGAAGGTGAGGAGCATAGAAACGTATTATATGAAATTCATCATTCCTGCATGAAGGTCCTAGCATTCAATACATGAACATGCAAATGACCAATTTAGCCACCATTGCACATATACCAAATAACATAATGTAATGAAAACGAAACATAAGAGAAATACTTATCTCAAAATAAGGGCAACTAGCTGTAGCAGGACAACTTTCCTCCCAACCGTAGACGTAGTCAATCCTTCCTCGCTTGAATAGGTCAGCCCTGAGATGAGACCATGGATCCATGGGTAGAGGCACACTTATTATAGAAACTCTCGGATCTACTTCTTTCGAGAACCATAATGCTTCCCATTACTACTTTCGTGTATGTCTCCACTACCTATGGGATGCGACTCCTCTCACCAAACCGTTTCCTAGCTTCCTGTGTGAGAACCTGGACTAGTAGAGTGATATAATGGAAGGGAAGGGAAAAAATAGACTATATCTAAGTCTCAACAAACTCTCAATACTATCAACATTCCCATCATGGCGAGATGGCACAAGTCAAGTGATCCAAAGTTGAAGATTAGATTCAACAAGGAGAGAGCACATGTATAAATAACTTAAGGAGGAAAATTTGAACCCAAGGTGGCCAACTAGAATTCCTTTGAGTGTGGTTTTAATTCATCATGGATACACAACTCAAATTAGTGGAGTGGTGGCCTAGCTAAGATATTCCCTTTCTTGGATTAGTACCATGACGAGGAGTTACCAAAAAACAAGGATTGGAGCCATGAAGAGCACAAGGAGGCACACTAATGCATAAGGGGGGTTACAAAACATGAATGAGGGTGAATTAGGTGAGATTTGGGATCCAATAGGGTCATAAATATCATAGAAGCACAAAAATATGGATGAATGGAGGACTGGGGTGCACTTGTGGAGGTGGATGCACAAATCATGGAGGTGGAGCTAAATTCTAGCTTACAACTCCTAGAAGAGTCTAGGGAGAGGGCTCGTAAATGAAAAAAACACATAAATAGGAGGGAATTTATCCCAAGGATGGTGCACTAGGTAATAGGGGCCCACTAAAGTATGCATAAGGTGCAATAATAACTCCTTAGTCCATAAAAATAAAAATAAAATGGAATCTGTTGTACACTGTTTGGGTGACCAACACTACTAAAGTCACCAAGGCACAAAATGAACAAGGATGGATAACTACCATTCAACAACAAGTTCTAAGGTGCTAGGTATTTTCCTCATTATCCCTTACACCATGAGATGCATGGTCTCCCATACTCTTTTAGTTTCATTTGCTGAGCCAGTTGTTTATTTAATTAATAGACACAACATTCAATGATAACAACATTAGCATTAACAATAATAACGAAAAAATCACATCATCAAACAAATGAGCATGAGTCCATAGTCACATTAACAATTAGAACATAATTACATAAGTCTGGGGCTTAACAACCGAGGTATTACATTGTCCATTTCCTCCAATAACTTCTTATGTAACTCTATTATGAAATATGTGTGATTACATGTTTAATTGATCCAAAAATAACTTCCAGTGAAATCAGATATGGAGGCCTTCATGAGTTGTTTGAACCTTTAGATATATAAATCAATGAGGATGGATAACATACCAATGTAGGGAAAAAAAACGACTTGATTTTGTGTAGGATGTTTCTTTAATTGCAGAGTCAAAGGCACCAAGAGGAATGGTAAGGAATTTCGAATTAATATTTACTACGCTCATGTGAAAATTGTTAAAAAACGACTTGATTTTGTGTAGGATGTTTCTTTAATTGCAAAGTCAAAGGCACCAAGAGGAATGGTAAGGAATTTCAAATTAATATTTACTAGGCTCATGTGAAAATTGTTGTGCTTTGACTTTATAGGTAAATTCAATATATGTAAAATGGAAATCAATTGGAAGATAGTATCAGCATGAGTTCATTACATCATTGTTCATTTCATTGAAAAGTACCCTTGGCTGAAATTTAGTCAAACCACGTTGGATTGATTCCATGGAGTAAGTGTCACTTGAATGAATCTATTGGCCTAATATATTTCAATCAGTTGTGAATTGTAAGGCTACTGGTGTTACCTTATCTCTTTATTAGGGGAGGTCAAAATGATCCAATTGAATGAAGTTGGCTACCAATGAAACATAAGTGGTGCGTTCCATCAACCTTAGCCAAACTGGCCGTCAGTCATTAGCACTAGCGATGGGAATGATCATGGGATTGTGGAACCTCTCAAACATATGCAGTCAATGAATGAAATAACTAAGGTTTAAAGGGAACCTAAACTCTCAATAATTTCAGCGTAGGAGTCTATATATGTGTCATTACTTGTGGCATTTTCAAAATATTTGTTACGAGTGCATGTAGTAGTGTTATGTGGTAGCTTCAATATATGTGTTATGATTGCATGTAGTAGCATTATGTGGCAACTTAAGGAACAACAAAGAGAAAAGCAAACGTTAGTAGTAGCAACAACATAATGTTCCATCATCATGGTAGTCTTAAGTCATTAAAATATTCATAAAATAAAATGTTAGGGACATAATGCTATCTAATACATAGCATTAATGCATCTATTAAATATGTATACCAATTTTAACTTAGAAATATTAGATACAATTTTATAAATCAAAATTGATCGCTTCATAAATTAATTTGCTCTATATATGAGGCCAATTAAGAGGCTAACTAAGGATAAAAAGTTGTTATTGGTTGAAAGAAAGTATGTGTCTTCATTTTGTTGACCAATATCTTATCATGTTCATTCATAAAGGGGGTTTTTAAATTGTGAAAAATAATTTTAATATATTGTAGGTATTGGGATGCAATATGTAAGATATGTGGGGGCTTATATGTATTGGTGGGGGGAGTAAAATGGGGTATCTAGTAAAAATATGTTTTTATTATTAGAAATATGTATTGGGAGGGGGATTCAACGAAAGTATTTTGGTATTTATTTATCAATATCTAGTGAAATTGGGAGTATTCTTTAATATCCCACGAATAAATGTGCTATGGAATAGTTTCATTGGATGAAGACCCCATGAAAGAACTTAGTACTTTTCAAATTTTCTCATAAAATATTAGGTTAGAAACTAACAAAGGCATAGCTTTATGTGCAAAATAATGAAAATGACAACAAATAGACTACTAGAGTCCCTGCCTACCCTAAATAAGAGCTCAAAATGATGATGGAAAAAGAAAAAAATAGCAATACAATGTTTCTTTAATGATTTGAAACTCTAAAGAAAAATTATATTGAAAAATAACTGAAAGGATAACGAATAATAAAAATTGCATTTTATACCAATTCAATTTTTAGATTTTGAATAAATAAAATATAAATTTTTAATAGGTTTAAGTTTTTATTGCTAATAATGAAAAAGAGGAAATAGAAAAATATAAATTAAGTAGAAATTTATGCCTATCTTACAAACTAAAAGAAATTGAGGATAAGTTGTATGTGATTCTACTTTGTCCTATGTATGAATAAGTAACACTATCTAGAAACACAATTTAGCGTGAATATATGTATGAATAAGTAAGACTATCTTGAAACACAATTTAGCATGAATATTTGAACAGCGAATATATGTAATGCATGTTGACTTAAAAAATAATTAATATATAAAAAAATATTCAAACAAAAATATAATTACTAAATAAATTTATATTAAATTATGGATCTTGAATAGATTGTATAATCCATTTACATATGTTGACCCAATATAATATTTTATAAAATTAAAAATAAGTAAAATAATAATGTTGGATCTTTATTATTTTTTCGCTTTGTTGTTAATGAACCAATATAGATCCATCTTAACTTTGGATCTACCAACTAGTCAAAGGGATCAAATCCCTTGAGGTGAAAACCATTTTTAGAATGCAAAACATGAAAAAAGGTTTGCACCTCAAGAGATTTGATCCCTCTTGACACTTGGAAGATCTGGAGTTAAGATGGATTTATGTTGGTTTATTTTATTATAATGATTATATATATATATATATATATATATATATATATATATATATATTATTTTTCATTTTTTGGTGGTCTCATTTTTTCTATTTAATTTATTAAATTTACATGTGTGACATATAATTCTAGATGCAATTTAATTACTTTATGTACAATGCTTACACCTACTTCTAACAAGCTTACAAATTCATTTATTGCATACATGCAAATTCATCGACTAGAAATAACAAAGAAAAGTAATCATTCAATATGTGTATGTAGAATTTAATATGAATCTATTTAGTAATTGTATTTATGTTTGAAGAATTATATATATATATATATATATATATATATATATATATAGAGAGAGAGAGAGAGAGAGAGAGAGAGAGAGAGAGAGAGAGAGAGAGAGGATGTAAAATTTGGGGTTATGCGCCTAGCTAATGGAAAAACCAAAGACATCGAAAGCTACCAAGCATAAATCTTAAAAATTGGAGGGCTTGCCCTTATCATGCACATCCACAAACTCTTCAATCTAGTGGTCAAGCAAGGTTTCCCTACACCTTGGACTCAGACCCTCATTATACCTATTTTCAAAACTGACGATAAAAATAACCCCTCTAATTATCAGACCATTATGATTAGCCCTCTTTTAGCTAAGTTATACGGTATTATCTTAGAAAAGAAAATCAGTAATTGGATAGAAACGAATTATAAGCGAGCTAAAGGCCAAGCCGGTTTTAGAAGACACCCTTCAACCACGGACCACCTTGTTACGCTTAGGATCATTGCGGAGGAAAGCCACAATAATAAGTATGATTTATCTGGTTGCTTTGTGGAATTCATAAAATCCTTTGATATGGTGCCTAGACATAACCTTTGGAATAGGTTAAAGGAGCTTCAAGTTCCTCTTGAGTTGAGGGATATCGCGATATGGTTATACGACCAGGTCATTGCCAAGTTTAAGAACACTGAAGGGTGGTCGACGGATATAAACTATAATATCATAGTTAAACAAGGTCGGCCCCTCTCCCCCACCTTTTTTGGCATTTACATTGACAAGATTGAAATTTATTTAGAAGAAGCAGGTTGCACTGGAACGATATTTGTTGGGATATTTATCATCCTCCTGCTCTACACTGATGATATTGTTCTTATGGCAATGTGTCACTTTGATCTTGATAAGAAATTAAGAACTCTTAAATATTTCTGCTCTAATATCATGGGTATGACTGTCAACTCTAACAAGACACAAGTTATGATTATAAAGTCTTAGAAACGAACATACGCTAATTTTATTTATAACAATAACAATCTAGAGGAGGTAAATTCTTACAAATATCTCGGTATTGAAATTCATCATAAACTCAATTGGAACTAAATCATCGAGAAAAGAATCAATGGAGGATGCAAATCCTATTTTGGCCTCGAAAATAATTGTAAGTCATCTGACCTCGTCATATGGGATAAAAATAAGTTCATTTTTGAAACTCTGGTCATTCCCGTTATCTTATACGGCTGTGAACTGTGGGGTTGCAACATTTCTAGAGAATCTTGGAGAAAGATTGAGCATATTCAGAAGTGTTTCATAACTTATAACCTCAAAACTAAAATTAATACACCCTATCCTATTCTCCTCATAGAAATAGGTCTCTCCCCCATAGAGAGTATGGCTATGACTAGGTACCTGATGTATTGTTGATGTATCTTTAACTTTAGAATGTATTTCATCTATATATTTATTGTACTCCTATAGAGATGTATTATTCCTCTATACGGAAACTTGTCGTCATTTGTATTGACAAGCGTCGCAAGTGTGTTAACTTGCTGATGGGTTATTAGATCACCTAGTAAGGGGTCAGCCCGGATTAATGTAACCATGGGTTATTAGACTGAGTTAGACAAGTCAGCCCCACTGGTTTATTAGGCAGGTCAGAACAAGTATAAATAGAGATTGGGAGATCTATATTTGATCACTTCATTACTCACTTCTACATCACTCGAAAAGTGGCGCACATGTGAGGAGGAGGATCAGTTGCTAGGAGAAGACTATCTCTCTGTACTTGGGTTGTACTTTGGTTGTATCATTGCTCTATCTATCTCTGAGGAAGTTGTGGGGTTTTCACCTTAGGGTTTTCCCCGTGAAAACTCTGTGTGTCTATTGTCTCTTATGTTTGCATCTTGTGATGATTGATATGCTTGCTATGATTGATATGCATTGATATACTGTACATGTTATTCTCTCAGTAAAGATCCTAGAGTATTTTGAATTAATGCTCAAAAATCAACATGGTATCAGAGCTTCCCTGAGAAGAAGACATTCTGCAGTGGCGGGAAATAGGGTTTCTTGTCTATTGGGTTTATCTCCACAGATTTTGGAAAATCAATATGATAGATTGACTCTCCTTAGTAAGGTGAATCTTTCTGTCCAATCATAATTCAGTTCTGAGCACTTTCAGTTTTGGCCCTAAAACTTAGGGTTTCCACAAAAATAGGAATTTCTGAAATCGGAAGACATAGCTAGAAGCTCCTTGAAAAAATCGAGGTTTAGAGCTTTGGATCGAGATTTTTGGCTGGGTAAATCTCCGGGAATCTCAAACCCTAATTCAGGGTCATTCCTAGTGAATCCGGGAAGACTAAAAGGCACTTCTGAAGGGTGAAACTTTGCAGAAATCAAATTCTGAGTATACCAGGCTGATCAGCTCATCAAGGCGCATCTTTCTATCCTTTCAGAAAGTTGAAATTCACATTTTTAATTTTTTGGGTTTCTTTGACAAACCCTAACTCAGCTCCAGATCCGGATTTCTGCAAATCAAGTGGTAAGACCTAAATCTCTTTCTATTTCCATTTAAAGTACTTTTTAAGATGTCTCACCACACCAAGCTTGAGGATAAGCTTGAAGGGGCTGATAAATTCCGAGCGTGGAAGTATAGGATTGGGTTAATCCTAGAAGAAAATGAATTGGATACTTACATAAGTGAAGAGGTCCCTATCCCAGAGGGAGAGGAGGCTAAAGCCCTTCACAAGAAGAACTTGGTCAAGGCAAAGAGAATCATTGTTGATTCCATCAAAGACCATCTCATACCACATATGTCATCTCTGAAGACACCCAAGGAGATGTTTCACTCCCTGACCAAGCTATTTGAAGGGAAGAACATAAATCGGAAGATGACTCTACAGAATCAATTGAAAGGGGTCAAGCTATTGAATGGAGAGACCATTCAATCTTATTTCTCCAAGGTCTCTCAAATCAAGGAACAACTTGAAGCTGTATATGAAGTAGTGGATAATGGTGAAGTTGTTATGACTACTCTGAATGGCCTACCTAGGTCATGGGATTCATTTATTCAAGGAATTTGTGCAAGAAAGAAGCTAATCAGCTTCAGTAGACTATGGGAAGAATGTTCACAAGAAGAGGCTAGGCTTGTATCCCGAGAAGAAAAGATGGGGAATGAAGATCAAGCTCTCACAACACACACCAAGAAAGGAAAATTCAAAAGAGAGCCATCCCACTCCAGGGGATCTTCAAATCACCATTATCATAAGGATAAGAAAAATCTTAGATGCTTCACATGCAATGAGAATGGACACTTTGCCTTAGATTGTCCCAAGAAGAAGAATGACAACAACAACAACAACTTCAACAAGAAGAAGAAGAAGAAGAAAAGAAGATATCATGCTCATGCCCCTGAGGATGATGAACCTCCGAAGAAGAAGGCTAGAGCAGGAAGTGATGAGGATGACTCATCAAGTGAAGATGAATATGTTCTAATCTCTGCTCTCACAGGTACTATCTCTCATGGTTGTAATGATTGGCTTATTGATAGTGGGGCTTCCAAACACATGATTGGGTTTAAAGAATCTTTTGTAAATCTTTCTGAACATGAGTCACCCCATAAGGTGAAACTTGGGGATGACTATCAATACCCTATCAAAGGAAGTGGTGAAGCCTCCTACAACCTAGATTCTGGAAAATCCTTGAAGATAAAAGAAGTTCTTTATGTGCCTGGGCTCAAGAAGAACCTACCCTCCATATCTGCATTGGATGCAAAATGCATGAGGGTTGCATTTGTAGATGGCCAAGTTCTAATGTGGCCAAAAGGTAAAACTATAGATGATGCAATGGTAATTGGAGAGCAAGAGGGAGGATTGTATAAATTGAAGGGACAACTTGAACATGCCATGGTACATGAATCCATGGAGCCAAGTTAACTTTGGCATAGAAGACTTGCACACATGCACTACAGAGCACTACCAATTGCAAGTAAAATTGTAGAAGGTCTTCCTGAAATCAAGACCAAGCATGAAGGTGTTTGCAAAGGATGTGCGAAAGGAAATAATATCAAGAAGGAATTTCCAAGCAGTGAAAGCAAGGCAAAAGGGATCTTGGAAATTATCCACTCCGATGTATGCGTCCCAATGTCATCTAGTTCTCTAAGTGGGTATGTATACTATGTCTCTTTCATTGATGACTTCTCCAGGAAGACTTGGGTTTACTTCTTGAAGAACAAGGATGAAGTGTTTGATAAGTTCAAGGAGTTCAAAACCTTGATGGAGAACCAAATTGATAAGAAGATCAAAACATTCAGATCCGACAATGGCGGAGAATTCACTTTAGGAGATTTCAAGAAGTTATGCAGTGATTCAGGGATTAAGAGGGAGTTGAATGCTCCTTACAATCCACAACAGAATGGAGTTGCAAAAAGGAAGAATCGAACAATCATGGAAGCAACACGGGCAATGTTGCACGACCAGGATCTACCTATGCATCTATGGGCAGAAGCAGCTAGGACAGTTGTATATGTGCAGAACAGAACACCCCACAAGATATTGGACAACAAAACACCAGAAGAGGTCTTCTCTGGTAAGAAACCTGAAGTCAGCCATTTCATAAAATTTGGTTGTCCAGTATACACTCATGTCCGAAAGGAAAAGAGGACCAAGCTAGATCCTTCAGGAAAGAAGGGTATCTTTGTGGGTTACAGTGAAAGCTCGAAGGCTTACAGAATATACTTTTCAGGGTTCAAGAAGATTGATGTTAGCAGAGATGTAACATTTGATGAAAACTCAGCATTCATCAAATCAAGGAAGACACCTGTTGAACATCATGAAGAACCAAAGGAAACTAGATTTCAAGACACTACCATGACTAAAGCAATTCCAGATGTTGATCATGAAATTGAAGATCTGCAAGAACCTGTAGATCCACCTCGTGAGAAGGACTCTCACAAGAGGAAACCTGCATGGGATAGAGAGCTCATTCAAGATGCAGAAAGATATGGCATTCCAGAAGAAGAACACAGAGCAAAGAAGAGAACTAGATCACATACCATCTATGTTGCTTTACTCTGTGATATCATGAACAAAGAACCTTCCATTTATGAAGAAGCAACGGAAAAGAAAGAATGGAAGGATGCCATGATCGAGGAATACCAATCAATAATGAAGAATGATGTTTGGGATGTTGTCCCAAGACCTGAAGGGAAGTCTGTTGTGACTTCCAAATGGATCTACAAGATCAAGCATGCTGCAGATGGCAGCATAGAGAAATACAAAGTGAGATTTGTAGCTTGTGGCTTCTCCCAGAAAGAAGGAATAAATTATGAAGAAACTTTTGCTCCTGTAGCCAGGTACACTTGCATCAGATTAGTACTTGCTCTAGCTGCAGTGATGAAATGGAAGATACATCAGATGGATGTCAAGATAGCGTTCTTGAATGGTGTAGTCGAGGAGGAAGTGTATGTGGAGCAGCCACTTAGTTTTGAAACAAATGACAGGAAGTCATATGTGTGCAGACTGAAGAAAGCCTTGTATGGCTTGAAGCAAGCTCCTAGGACTTGGTATGGTAGGACAGATAGCTTTCTATCCAGTTTGGGATTTACCAAGAGTAAAGTGGATTCCAACTTTTACTACAAGGTTGAGGAAGGCAATCCAGTGAT
Source organism: Larix kaempferi (assembly GCA_027924585.1). Classification (NCBI taxonomy): domain Eukaryota; kingdom Viridiplantae; phylum Streptophyta; class Pinopsida; order Pinales; family Pinaceae; genus Larix; species Larix kaempferi. The sequence continues at coordinate 2,389,431 of BSBM01000299.1, forward strand.
ACTACTCCTGTATGTGGATGACCTGTTTGTTACAGGTGATGATAGTTTGATTGCTGATACCAAGAGGAAGCTTGCTGCCGAGTTCGAGATGAAGGACTTGGGGATGATGCACTATTTTCTAGGTATGGAGGTGTGGTAGAGTACAGATGGGATCTTCCTTGGACAAGGGAAGTATGCAGTAGAGATCCTGAAGAGGTTTGGGATGATGGACTGCAAGGCCATGGCCACACCTATGGCATCGAACCTGAATCTTCTGTGTGATGCTTCATCTGATCTGGTTGATGTCACTATATATCGTCAGATGATTGGGTCCTTGATGTACCTGACGAACACGAGACCAGACATTTTCTTTGCGGTGAACACATTGAGCCAGTTCCTGACAGATCCCAGAGGTGTTCACCTGGTTGCTGTAAAGCATATTCTGAGGTACCTGAAGGGTACGGTTGATTATGGGCTCAAATATGATGCGAATCAAAAGTTTAACCTACAGGGTTATGTTGATTCAGATTGGGCAGGTAGTGCTGCAGATAGGAAGAGCACATCTGGGTGCTGCTTCAGTATGGGATCAGGTGTGATATCTTGGTTTAGTAGGAAGTAGTCCTATGTAGCACTGAGTACAGCCGAAGCAGAGTATGTTGCAGCCTGTTCTGCTAGTTGTGAGGCAGTATGGCTTCGGAAGCTACTGTCTGAGTTATTTTATCTCTCGCTAGAGGCTACTGGTATCTTTTGTGACAACTAGAGTTGTGTGAAGTTGTCTGAGAACCCAGTGTTCCACGATAGGTCGAAACACATAGAGATCAAATATCACTATATCAGGGATATGGTGCAGAGAGGAGCAGTGAAGCTCCTATATGTTGCGACGGATGAGCAGGTTGGAGATGTGCTGACGAAGCCACTAGCCATAGCAAAGTTAGAGTACTTCTGGGAGAGGCTTGGTGTTCTTCAGATTGATGACACTTCGAGGAAGAAGTGATGGACACATTTGCAGGAGCCATTCCGAGCATGGTGAGAGGAGGATCCTTCCATGGCTGTGGATGTAAGTATTGGATGATGAGCATCAGGATGATGCTCCAGTTACTACTCTGTATGTGTATATATGCATCATGTTGGATGCTAGATATGATCGGTTGGATCATTTATATGTATATGTATGTATGCATCATGTTGGATGCTGGATATGATTAGTTGGATCATTTATATGTATGTATGCATCATGTTGGATGCTGGATATGATCGGTTGGATCATTTATATGTATGTATTCATTATGTTCGATGCTGGATATGATCAGTTGGATCATGTGTATGTATCAGGTGGATACATTGTATGATCAGGTAGATCATGTATGTTGATATGTATCAGGTATGATCAGGTGGATCATGTATTTGTAAATGTATCAGGTGGATACATTGTATGATCAGGTAGATCATGTATGTTGATATGTATCAGGTATGATCAGGTGGATCATGTATTTGTATATGTATAAGGTGGATACATTGTATGATCAGGTAGATCATGTATGGTGATATGTATTAGGGAGATACCGTGTATGCTTCAGGTGGATGCATTGTATGATCAGGATGATCATGGATGATGAACTTCAGGATGTTGCTCCAGATGACATGCGTCAGGACAATGTAGTGATGATGATCAGGATGATGTATGGTGAGTATCAGGATGATACTCTATGGCCGTGGACAAGTTGTGCAATGGAAACCCTAGATTTGTTCTAGGTCACATCCAGTATGAAAAAGGACTGGCACTGTGGATCACATGTAAGACCTGGGAGATCCAATAGGTTGGGCTGTGTGCCCGTAATAAGTCCTGGGATGCTCTTTCGAGGGTTTGTGATGGTTGGCCACATGTAAGACCTGGGAGATCCAATAGGTTGGGCTGTGTGCTCGTAATAAGTCTTGGGATGATCTTTCGAGGGTTTATGGTGGGCTACATGTAAGACCTGGGAGATCCAATAGGTTGGACTGTGTGCCCGTAATAAGTCATGGGATGCTCTTTCGAGGGTTTGTAGTAGAGGCTACATGTGAGACCTGGGAGATCCGATAGGTTGGGCTGTGTGTCCGCAGTAAGTCCTGGGATGCTCTTTCGAGGGTTTGTAGTAGAGGTCACATGTAAGACCTGGGAGATCCGATAGGTTGGGCTATGTGCCCGTAATAAGTCCTGGGATGCTCTTACGAGGGTTTGTGACGCACGTAATAAGTCCTGAGTATTCCACAGTATGCCCAGTGATGATGAAGACCTGCAGGTGGTGGGCCTACAACCAGTATGAAAAAGGACTGGCTCTGTAGAACTTCCTATGACGAGTAGATTCAGAGATTGATTGAGATAGCCGCAACAGTGACGATGACGATGATTCAAGGACGATGATTCGATGACGATGATCCAGAGAAGAAGACTTGTGGTAGATGATCTGTGTCGAGAAATACCTTCCTAGTTAAGAGGGAGTGTTGATGTATATGTAACTTTGGAATGTATTTCATCTATATATTTATTGTACTCCTATAGAGATGTATTATTTCTCTATACAGAAGTGTCGTCATTTGTATTGACAAGTGTTGCAAGTGTGTTAACTTGCTGATGGGTTATTAGACCACCTAGTAAGGGGTCAGCCCGGATTAATGTAACCATGGGTTATTAGATTGAGTTAGACAAGTCGGCCCCACTGGTTTATTAGGCAGGTCAGAACAAGTATAAATAGAGATCGGGAGATCTCTATTTGATCACTTCATTACTCACTTCTACATCACTCGAAAAGTGGCGCACATGTGAGGAGGAGGATCAGGTGCTAGGAGAAGACTATCTCTGTGTACTTGGGTTGTACTTTGGTTGTATCATTGCTCTATCTATCTCTGAGGAAGTTGTGGGGTTTTTCACCTTATGGTTTTCCCCACAGAAACTCTGCGTGTCTATTGTCTCTTATGTTTGCATCTTGTGATGATTGATATGCTTGCTATGATTGACATGCATTGATATACTGTACACGTTATTCTCTCAGTAAAGATCCTAGAGTATTTTGAATTAATGCTAAAAAATTAACATGTACAAACACAAAATAAATAACATGGGAGATGAGAGGCTTCCTAAAATTTCTTTAAAATCAAGTCAAATCCACCTATGCCTCAAACGAGGATGGTACAAAGATTCTAGAGCTTGGTTAAGCCATTGGGGCATTAGCGAAAATGAACCTTTGCAGAATATCATTAATATCAAAAACATTATTACTTCTAAGTTTAAAGAGAAAATGTGGTGCAAGAAAGAATTAGAGATGAAAAGAAAATTAAGATACTATAAAGAGGTCATTAACCCTAATTTAAAAGTTCAGAAGTATCTCTCGGTTTTAGCTAGCTCAAAGAAGAAAATTAATATAGCTAAGATAAGAATGAACTCTCGTGAACTCCATAGCGAAACAGGTCGTTGGTCAGTTCCTAAAACACCCTCGGCAAAAAATATTTTCCATCTTTGTGAGTCTATGAGTGTTGAGGATGAAACTCATTTTCTCTTAGAGTGTCCCTCTTACACCCACATTAGATCTCAAATTCATAATATTTGTTTTAATACAAACCTTTCTAACCTCCTAACTTGCCAAGACTATATAGTGAGCTAGGAAAACTTGTCTCCAAACTTTTTGAGCATAGGAATAGAATTTTAAAACAAACCAAAAAATAATTCCCCTTTTCCACTCTTCTCAGGGGACGTTAATCATCAGCATCATCATAATATAATTTTAAGCATGTGCTTATATAATAATTTTAAATTAATTTTTTTTTTTAAGTGGACATAAGTTACATATGTAACATATCTCATCCGCTTAAACAAAAAAAGTGACTTAGGTAGAAATGAAAAAAAGAATTATTATAATAAAACAAATTAGTGTAAATCTATCTTAATTCCATGAGTCTATATAGAATCAAATTCCTTAGATGAAAAACACTTTTAAAAATACAACTTAGAAAAAATTTACATAAATTTACATCTCAATAAATTTGATCCTTTAAAATATTAATATTGATATCTCAATATTTAACATGAATCTATGCTAATATTAAAGATATTTAAACAATAAAAAATAAAAGACTCCATCACAAATTGAAACATCTTTCACATGTAATCTCTTATTTAATTCTTCATATAGTCTCATATATCCTACATAATTTACTATGTGTATAAATGAAAATACTTTATAATTATATTATGTAATTAACATATAATCTGTAACCTAATATCCTAATAAATCTATTTTAATATGATTTGACATGATCATACAATCATATGCAGTCTATGCAGTGATGATACCCGTAGCCAAGTTGCCAGCCCATACCACAGTATCTTCCACGTCCAAGGTCCGAATGCCTGCTGCATTCAGGTCGTGTATATATGCATCCCATTCATCACTCAAGGGTGGAGCTAAGTTAAGGTCCGAGGCATTGAGCCAATACCCAGATCTATCATTTTTTACGATGCTATTAAGAGTGTACAGACCAGCGGCTCGCAGATGTGCCAGAAGACCATTCGAGAGCGTGTAATCCCCAAGTAAACTAAGTATCGGGTCAACCCCGATGGCAACCTCCGACCCAGAACCCACCCTCCAACAGAGCTTGTGTGCCAACCAACAATAAACCCTCATGAAGCCTCTCTAGATGGGTGAGACACCTCTCACTTTTTTACAAGTCTGTCGAAGCCAGTGAGAAGTATTGATCTTAATGTATTTCTGGTGAATTACTATGGACCACAGAGAACCTCCAAAGATGGCTCACCAAAAGCTCTTTAATTTCAAGGCATCGTTAAAGATCGAGATATCCTTCAATCCCCAGCCACCAGAAGAATGTGGCAAAGATAGTCTAGTCCAACTAACCATGGATAATGCAAGCCTCTTGAGACCACCATACCATATGAAATTGTAAATAAGTCTTCTCAAGTTGTTAATAATAGATCGAGGGACAGTAAGTAGTGAGAACCAATAGACGGGCATCCCCATCAAGACAGATTTAGCCAAAGTTAACTTACCTCCGATAGAGAGAAGGCGGTAAGTCCAGTGTGTAATACGAGATTCAAAGCGCTTAACCAACCAATCCCAGTCCTTGACCAGGTATCCGTTGGGCTTCAAAAGAAAGCCCAAATATGTGAAACCTTCAGTGACCTTATAGCAATGGTAGGGGGAAACCGACCGAATACCTGATAAACAAGCTTCATCCACCATATAATGATAAAGATGAGACTTCCTCAAACCCACCTTCATACCCAAGGCTCTACAGAAGAGCTCTATGATGTTCTGTAGAGAAATCCACTCCTCCAGCGTTGCTACACTAGCAATGAGAACGTCATCGACGAAGAGAACATGCGTTAGAAAAAGATCAGAGGAAATTTTGATGCCATGAAACTTACCCTGCTCTCTAGCTTGCTTTATTAACCGGCTGAATCCATCCATTACAAGAATAAATAACATGGTAGACATCGAGCAACCCTGACAAATCCCCCTAGAGAAACTAAAGAAGGACGTTGGAGAACCATTGATGAGAACTGAGATATTCATAGTGTCAACGCATGCCATGATCCATCTAATAGCCAGAGCTGGCACCCCAATTTGTATAAGCAGTAATCTCAAAAAATCCCAGTTCACGCGATCGAAGGCCTTTTCCAGATCAAGTTTTAGAAGTATAGCACTGCGCTTTTTGGATTTGATGGTATGTAACAGCTCTTGAACAATACCAACAGCGTCATGTATTTGCCGATTCTGAAGGAAGCCAAACTGTTCAGGGGTGATGAACTTCGCAAAAATAGGTTTTAACCGACTAGCAATGATCTTGGATACAATTTTATATGCCAAATTACGCAAGGCAATGGGTCTAAAATCAGCAAAGGTTTCCGGATCATTCACCTTAGGAATAAGTGTTAAGAAGGTAGAGTTTAAGGCTCCAGAAAGGTACCCATGGCATCTCGTATAATCTACCATATTAACAATGTCCTCCCCCATAATATCCAAAAAATGTAGAAAGAGCTCCACCGTCCAGCCATCCGGGCCTGGGCTTTTTTCTCTAGCAAAATGTTTAAGGGTGTGCTCCACTTCAGCCAGTGTAACAGCTGAACAAAGCATATCAGCGTTGGCTTGGTCAAAGAAATGAGGGAAAATCCTAGCAACTTGTAGTTGTGAGATCAGATCACACTTCTTGTCATCAGAATAAATATGTGAGAAATGTTTGTGAGCATGTGTCTGCAAATCACCAATTCCAGCATATACAGTCCCATCGTCATCCACAATTTTCCAAATAGAGTTATTGTTCTTTCTAGCAGAGGCATACCTGTGGAAAAATCAAGAATTTTTATCCCCGGCCTTCACCCACAGTGCCCTACTCTTTAATCTCCATTCCTTCTCCTCCATCAGGTAGATCCTATCCTTCTCAACATCTAATTGTTTTAGCCTATCCAGATCCGAGCCCATGACAGGAGACTCAAGGTTCAGAAGATAAAGATTTTGCAATTCAGATTCCACCTCAGTCAACAGCTGCTTATCCGACCGTTTTTTCATATGTATCCAACGGGACACTTCATCCTTCAACTGCTTTAATTTGTGACAAAAAAGGTCGACCGGATTCAAATTAGAGTCAATACCAACACTAGTCCAAACATTCCTGACCAGGCGATCAAAATCCACATTTGAGAGCCAAGAGCTATCAAATTTGAATGGAAAATGTGATGACAGAAAATCCCCTTCTAATTGAAGGAATATAGGCCAATGGTCCGATACTTTGTTCTTGCCAACCCAGGACCGATACCTGCTGCAGTTCTCCAATAAAGATTCCTTAACAAGGAATTTATCCAAACGTTTATGTATTCCTTCATCCCCCACTCTGCCGTTGAACCAAGTAGGGACGAGTGTTCCTGTGCAGACATCAATGAGACCATTGTTAATGAGGAAGTCCGAGAAGAATAATGCCAAGTCATCCAATCTAGCCTTGGAGCCCCACACTTCCTGAGCCAGTCTGGTAAAATTTAGGTCCCCTGCCAGAATGAAGTTGTGTTTATCAATGATGCCAGAGGATTGAAGACCCAACCAAAAAACTTCCCTATTGTTGTATGGGGCATAACAGTTTAGCAATGTGAAATGCAGTTCTGAAGCTTTACAGTAACCCTCCAATAGAATGCCCCAGGAGATCCGAAAGAGGTTGAGGCAATAGACCCGAGGGTCCCATGCCACAGCCAGACCCCCATCCAAGCCGCAGGAGCTAACAGCAGAGATCTCCCACCCAGGAAGCACCCCAGCCAGTTTGGTGATAGCAACAAAGTCCTCACACATGGTTTCTTGAAGTAAAAGAATACTAGGCCGGGAAGTAGCGATAAGATTGGACAAAGCCCTTCCCCTGGCAGCTCTCCCCAACCCTCAAATGTTAAGAGAACAAATGGACATTAGGGAGAAATGTCACGGGAGGTAATTGCTCCAAGGCCCCCAGCAGAAACCCGCAAATCATCCGAACCCTCCCCAACCTCCACAGAGCCAGAAGTCCGACAGTTATGCATGGAATCAGTGATATTTAAACGCTCCGACAAAGGGTTGAAACCAGATCCCACATCCTCAGGAGGTTTAACATTCCTGGCAGAGTTCTTCACCCTTCTAATAGTAACATTTTGGAACTTAGCGGTGTTAGAAGATGACACTCTCGGGTTCGTCGAAGGGTTTTTCGAGTATATTTGCAGAGGGGTGAAGACACCATGTGGAGAGGTGCTACCAGACTCATTCATAGTTACAGAAGCAGGAGGAAGAGGCGAACTCGGGACCGGAAGACCAAAGGAGAGATCAGTGGATCTTCTGTGAGTAACAGAAACCCCCGAATGACTGGTAGGATTGGTCGACTCCCAACGGGTAGTATCCCCCGAAACCCCATGACCCAAGGCAGAGACCTGCCAGCGGTCCTGGCATAGATTTGGAGAGCTTTCAGAGTCAATAGGGGAATTGTCAGGTAGTCCAAATAACCCCCGACAAAGACAAGGTTTAACAGACGATGTGTTAGGGTTTGGTGACAAAACCCCCTCAGGTCCCGAACCAAACAAAGTATCCTCGGCAGCTAATTTTTTATCTAGTATATCCTGAGCCGCTTGTGCCAATATGAGGTCTTCCTCAGGAATATATGGAATAGGGGATCTAATGTGGAGAGAAGACTTACCTAGGGGCAAAGTGTCTGCAGTAGGGGAACCGTCCGAGCTCGAAGAGGTTTTCGCCGAGATGTCAGATGAGCGCCACCAGTGAGCCTGGATCCGAGCTTCAGGGAATTTCGCCTGGATATGGCCCGTCCTAAGACAAAAATGACACTGGAAGGGAACGCGAAAATAGTCTAGGCGTTGTCTCCAGCTCCTGTCCCCCCAAACAAGTTCCACCTCCTCCGGTAGCCCCCTGGACATTTCGAGCTCCACCATGACACGAGCCGACCTCCTGTCGAAGCTGTGGAGAGGTGAATCTAGGCGGACAAACCTACCGACGGAGTTGGCAATACCCATAAGAACATTTTCTGACCAAAGTTCAATCGGAAAGCCAGGTAATATCATCCAAATATGTCTAAAACTCTGGACTTCATGCACAGGATCAAACTTAAGATGCCACTTTTTAAGGCAGAGGGAGCCTTCTTTGAAGCTCCAGAACCGTTGCAGTATAACCCCAACATGTACAGAGCTGGAAAAAATAAACATCAGCCAACCATTAATAAGTTGCAGGACCCGAGGCATATCACCAATAATAGGTAGCCAATTCTTACGAACCCACTCAACCAGGTCCTTCTGCTCACCCCCAGTGAACTCAAGTCGACCAACAATGGCTAGGCTGCTGAGCATTTCAATGCGGTCTAGGTTGGTCTCCAAGGGGATTTCATGGCGGATCAAACCTTCCCTAACATACAGTGATTTTCTCCCTCGTCGCTTCCTAGCCTTACGGCCAACAAATCTATCTGACCACTTGGATTGTAGCCGGACAGAGGGTTGAGCCTCCGAAGAACCCCTAAGTACACAGGCCTCTGCCCCATCCAAAGCCCTTCCCGAAAGTTCCGAAGAGAGAGGAAGAGGAGTTTCAAAGTCCTTCAGGTGAAACCCTGCCTTTCTATGCCGGTGTCCCATCAAAGCCTGTCATCGAAAACCGGCATCTGCCAACATCTAAGGGTTTGTATCAATGAAAGCCGGTAGGAACACCGGAACAAGGGAGAGCCGGTAAAATCAGAAACCCTACAGCCTCGTGTCCAGAGAACCCGAAAACAGCAAATGGTCATATCAAGCCGACCGGCCTAGTCCGTCAAATGGAAAGCCGCTAAACCCCGAGCAAAAGGCGGGACCCCAGTATGGCAGGGAATCGTAGCAGTAGCACCAAGGAACAACACGTGACCAACTTCCCTCTTTTTTTATACTAGGTAGGTACTAGGCTAGTTCAAACCAGAACCAGCTTGACTCCTAGTCATCATGTGCTCACAGAATGTTGAACGGAGCTCCGTTTACAGGCTCCCACAACGTCATAGGACTAGAAACCCTAGGTGCCAAATCCATTGAGAAACAGAATATATTATAGTAGACTAGTAGACATAAGAAGTAGAAACAAAAGAAGTAAACAAAAATTACTATAACCAACATAAGAAATAGAAAAAATAGAAGGAATTTGAACCTTAAGTACAATCATCTCACTATTTACCAATATCAACAATGTTCTTAAAAGACACAAGATGCATATTAATTTGATTATTTGCATTGATTTCAACAATGCATTTTTTTTGTTATTTACATCTATAACTCCAAGCAAAAATAGTTTTGAACCTTGGTCGCTAAGTTAACACAAGCCCAATAACCTTATTGCTTACCGATAGACCACACACAAATGTTGTTAAATAACACAATATGCATATTTATTTTATTCACTGCATTGATTTTAGCAATGCATTTTATTTTTTTTTACGTGTATGTATTCAGTTTATCAATTTAATAAAAAGTAAAAAAATTGCATTGATTTCAACAATGCATTTTTTTTTTGTTATTTACATTTATACATTGAATTTATCTATTTAATAGAAAAACTATTTGCAATGATTTCAACATATTAAAGTTTTTTTTTCTCTATTTTAGGGTATATTGTAGATCCTCATGATAATATTGTAAATAATGAAGATAATGATTATCAAAAAAGAAAAGTAAAACAAATGTATAGAAGAGAAAGAGAAAAAGAATCATCAGAACATATAGAAGAACCTAGAAAACACGACCGTGAACTAAAGAGATCATGAAGAAGTGTTATTTGTGCAAAGAGATTCTCAAAAGCATGAATGGAAGATAATTTCAAGGTTATATAGGAATCAATATATTACCACCAATGAATATGACATACTTGGATACATGGAATGTGATAACAAGGAAAATTAGAACTCTAATTTTGTTGATATGGAAACTTCCAATCGTGCACTAAAGTTCATATCTGAAAACCAACAATTGAATGCCATTGTTCATAATAATTATACTCAAAATTATTCAATTTAAATCTTAGCGGAGAAGCAAAGAAAATCATTTGAGATTATTCTTGAGCATTACAGAGGTGGAAACAATGAACCACTACGAATGGTTATCCAAGGAATTGAAGGTATAAGAAAATCTTACTTGATTGGAACTATTAGACAAACACTAGAAATTGATTATTTTCCAGATAAGTCACCATTACTTCTTTTGGCCCCAACCAGTGTTGCAACGTTTAATATATCTACATCAATAGTGCAAAAAAAAAATGGGGATTAACATTGGAGAATGAAACTATAAATATTGGAAACAATGAACGACGGTGACTCCCATTTACAACAATATCATGAGTAAAAGGTATGGATGGTATTCCTTCTTTCACATATGATCGATACGAGAAGATCCCAACGGGAGCAGGAGTGGAATCAAGAAAAAATGAAGAAGACATATCAAAGTTGATCACATTGTAATATATTTGATCAAATCCCTTGAGGCGCAAACATTTTCTTTCCTTCACTAAAAAAGGGGCAAACCTTTGCTTTAACAATTTACTCAATTAAATATATTCTACTTACATTATGATAATCCTTATAATTCTATCTGTGTTTTCAACTTAACCTGTTCCTTACAATGCTGATCAAACTCCAGTTTTGTGTCGTCACCCATGGCTAGAACCATCGTAGATCCAAATCCAAGGCTCTATCGAACGCCGAGAGGGATCAAATCTCCCGAGGTGCAAACCTCTCCTCGAAAAGCTCCTTGAGTGCAATACCTGAGAAAAGGTCTGCACCTCAGTAGATTTGATCCCTCTCGGCGCTTGATAAAACCTAGGATTTGGATCTAGGATGGTTTACCTAATTATCCAAATAAAGTTTATATAAATACAACGTCATCATGGAATGGTGCTATATTTTAACAAAACAAAATTAACAATGCATATTATGTATTTAATCATAAAAATAACTTGCTTTTATATATGAGAAGGATCATCATAGGTATTAAATGAGAAAATTGAATATGAGATGTATGTGATTCTATATTATCTTATATATGAATAAGTAAGACAAAACATTTTAATTTAATTTGAAAATTTAAATAGTTAATATATTTTATTAAATTTCTTAACAAAATAAATGTATATTTATATCAATAATGTTTTAAAATATATATATTTATATAATAATGTTTTAAAATATTATAATAAAATTTTTTTTATAGAAAATTGAAATATAAAAAAAAAAATTATTTCTTAATTATTTATATAAATTAATTTTTAATTATTTATAAATCCTATATATATATATATAACATTCTTATAAATTTGTTTTAATCCAATTTGACATGAAATTATAATAAACATTATTTTTCTTTCTTTTATTTTACCCAATGATTTGAATAAAAACAAAAGTAAAAATAATGCATTTACAATTGTTTTTTACTAGCTTTTATGCTCGGAAGAAAATGTAATGAATATCAAACAAAAAGAAGCTTAAGATAAGATGCATGTGATTCTACATTATTTTATATATAAATAAGTAAGATAAAAATCTAAATTTAAGATGCATGTGATTCTACATTGTTTTATATATAAATAAGATAAAAATCTAAATTTAATATGAATATTTTGAATAGTTGTTATCTTATATAAAAATATAAATCTTTATATTAAAAATGACTTAAAACACGATGTTTTGAATAAAAAAATATAATTTTTTATAATAAAAATGACTTAAAACACAACCAAAAACGGTCTTGAGAGCATAATGAAACATCTTTGCTGTAAATAAAATCAAATGTCAATAATTACAATGCCCATTCTATTAGAGTGACTTTGTTCTAACCTAATAAAAACAAAAGTAAAAATATATACGACGATGTATTTACAATTGTTCTTACTACTTGCTTTTATACATTGGAAGCATTTGTTAGATTTGGAAGAAGAGGTTGTTCTCCTTCGAAAATCCATCCATTCTTGACAATCCTCTCACCCCACTACATCCAAACAACAATCAAATTAACAATAACTATTTATGTTTTGAAAATGCATGTTGGTTTTAGGTTTTTATTTTCGACTTTATACTAGTAGAATAAACACTACTACTTGAGTGTTGTTTCCTTGGTGAATGTATACACTTATATATTCTGCTCTGCTCGGGATTTTATTAATACAAACATAACCATGTTTGTGAAAAAAAAGAGAAGAAAAAGGCTAATAAAGTAGAAAGACTAAAATAGTAAACTAAGTGGAAAAGCTAATAAAAACAAGAAAGAAGAAAGGTGGGGTGTACAAAATCACAATAAAGACTTAATCAATAATTAACACTAAAATATTAACTCAACATAACTAATCTTTAAAGCAAGAACACTAAAAATAAGGAAGGAGAGAGAAAAAAGAACATTGCAAAAGTGAAAGAACCAGGGATAAAAATATAATTTAGAAATAAAAGGAAGGAGGGAGGAAACATTGTAAAAGTGAAAGAACCAGGGATAAAAGTATAATAGAAATAAGAAAAGAGATAAAGCTTATTCAAAATGAAAAATTAATATACTCTAACTAGGAAAGGAGGGTTAAATTATAGTTAGTTAAAACTAGAGAAAAAGAAATGATAGAAATGGCTAGACATGGAAGAAATAGTAAGACATGCATTAGTTAAGAATATAATGAACTATTCTATTTTACTTAGGTATTTACTTGTTGAAAAGGGGGAATCCAACTTTCTCTAATTTCGATACCTCCATCTCCATTTAAGTTGTTGGGATGCTTAATTATTTCAATTGCTCATTTGACTTAACGTTTGAAATAGTGATCTTCTTTTGCAAGGATTGAGTTGTCTTCAAGGCAGTCTTGGTGCTTGGTGCATGGATCTTTTTCTAATTTTGAGGTGCGAGTGTGCTTGTTCTTAATATCTATGCTGTGTTCCTTTATCCTCACCTGGAATGAACATCCGATGTTTCTCAAATGTAACATTTACCATAGGAGCATGCAACCTTAAACACCTTTGCATTGTTGATGGTCAATGGAATCCTTAAAATCTCTCATTTTCTTCTTAATGGATTCAATCAGTATGAAAGAGGTTGCAATGTCCTTCTTTCTTAAGACCTTAGAAATTTGGTATGTGGCCCCTTGAATGTAAGGTAGATAAATATTCCTTTTGTAGTTGATTGTTGCAAGATCAAGAGCCATTTCTTGTTTTTTATTTTTCTTTATCAATTTCTTTTCTAATGTCTTTTATTTTATAGCCTATGCTTATAAAAACATTGGATAAGTGGTAAACTTATTTTTCCTGATATTCTTTATCTGATATTCCGATAGATTTTGTGGCTAAGGTGTTGAGGACCCTGATTTTATAAGTGGGGTGATGATGGGAGTCAACATAGAGATAGCTCTTAGTGTGGGTTTTATTCCGAAAGACTTAGTGGTAAAGGGATACATATTCCTTCTTGGTGATCAGTACATCTAGGAAGGGAATGCTCTCATTTGTTTTATCTCCATGGTGAACTTGATCAGTCATTAGAGAGACTGTTATGCCTTCAAAGAACTTGTTTAGTTCTTCAGTTCCATGTAGCCAATTAACATTGATGTGATCTACATATCTCTTCCATCTAAATAGATTTAGGGGGAATGAGTCTAGATCTCTTTTCTCAAATTTTCCCATGAAGAGTTAGAGACTATGGGGAGGAGAGAAGATCCCATTGCTACACAACAAATTTTCTCATAGAAGTTCCCTTGGAAACTAAAAAAAATCGAGTGAAGGAATATCTCTACTAGCTTAGCTGGATCAAAGTCTATAACATCTTTGATGACTTGGATTGATTCATTGAGGGAAATCTTAGTGAAGAGGGAGATGGAATCGAAACTTATGAGGATGTTATTTGGGTTCATTTTCTCATTTTCAATGATTCTCACAAAGTCCCTAGAGACTTTAATGAATGAATCTATATTACCTACTAGGGGTCCCATGATACTTGCTACATATTTTGTGATATCATATGTTGGGGAACCGATCATGTTGATGATAGGTCTGAGTAGAGATCCTTCCTAATGTATTTTTGGTAGACCATAAATACTTGGGGTTATCTCAAAATTGGGGTATAATTGTTTCTTAGGTATTTCATCAAGGTTGGAGCTTCTAATTACCTTCCTTACTTATTTCATTATCTTAGGTACTATCTAGCTTCCAATAGATGGCACTATTTGAGAGGTGGTCAATCATCTTGTTGATGTAATCTGCACAGTTCATGACTATGATAGCCTTTCCTTTGTCAACTCTCAAAATGACTATGCTATCATTGTTTCTCATATATTTAAGGGCCAAGTGCTCATAGTTAGTTATATTTCTTTTATGAGTTCTTTCCCTTCTTAAGGTCACTCATTTGAAAATGATTGGATGATGTCCTCCATGCCACAGATGATGCTTTTAATAGGAATGTTTCTAGGGGGCGGTACACAATTTAAGCATTTTCTAAGAATGTTAATTTCCCTATCCTTTAGCTTGTGCAATGGTATATTCACTATTTTTCTAGATCTGTTGTTATCTAACCCATTGTTATGCTTGTTCATGAGTTTTTAAACTTATCACTCTACATGTGTGTAGATGCATAGTCTTCCTTATCATCTTTTAATGTTGCATAGGAATGAACAACTTCCCATAGGGTCTTTTCAATTAAATTGTCCATCTTTAAATGTAGACTAAGAGATTGTTTTCAATTAAATTATCCAACTTTAATGTAGGGTAAAGGAAATGATGAAAAATATTCAATCTACAATTAAAGCTGGCCAATTTAAATGACAAGAACCTTTGGGTAGTTGTGTATTCCCATGTGACATTAAAATATTACAAGGAAGAGCATGCAGCTATACGCAAGTAGAGCAATAAGTTTAAAAAACTCAAGAACAAGCTAAACAAGGAGTTAGATCACAATGATTCTAAAAAATTAATGAATATATCAATGCATTAATGAAAGGACAAGAAAATCATTATTTTTCTACTCATCTTGTTTTGGATTATTCAGAATAACCATTTAACTTGTCGACATTTTCAATCCAAGGAAAGATTCATCACTTTATCTTGATGATGAATCCTAATTTGTATTCAAAACATCAACAAAATAAATGGCTATTGTGAATAATCCAAAACAAGATCAATCTGAAAGTAACCACCACAGAAATCTTGGAATAGAAATCAACATTCCTAGTCAAGGATTAAACTTTGTGTTCACTACGGAAAATTTGAAGGATCCATAATATCTCTTGAGAATAGAAAGCTTGGCAAATCTTATTAATTCTTATACTTCTAAATATACATGTTTGGTGATATTTTTGGAAAAAATTAAAAAAATCTATGGATTTTATATAGTTTCTAGGCAATTTTAGCAATGTTTAGAGTAAAATATTTTTATCCTATGGAATATGGGTAATAATTTTAGAAAAAAATGGGAATTGGCAAATATTTTTTTTGGAAAAAACATCAAAAATGATCCCATGTGCTAAATTTTGCCCCTAAAATTTTCCTTGGTGTTGGCCACAAAAAGATTCCCATTGAAAGCATTCTTTGTAGTGTTGAGAAAATCATCTAATCATTGAAGAATGAGGACAAGGAAACCACTAGACAAGGCTGTGATTTGGCCCTAAGAAGGGTGAGTCCTTTGAAAAGCAATGTAGCTGGATATAAGCATTTGGCCCTTAAACATATGAGAAACAATGATAGCATAACATTTTGAGAGCTAGCAAAGGTAGAGTTATCGTAGTCATGAACTATGTAGATTACATCAGCAAGATTATTGATTATCTCTTGAATATTGGCAGCTACAAGAAGCTAGATAGTAACCCCTTACCTAAGATAATCAAATAAGCAAGGGATGTAATTAGTGACTCCAACCTTGATGAAAAAACTAAGAAATGACTATACCCTACTTGTGAGATAACCCCAAGTATTTATGGTTTGCAAAAACTAGAACTAAGAAATGAATATACCCTAGTTGTAAGATAACCCCAAGTATTTATGGTTTGCAAAAAATAGAACTAAGAAATGACTATACCCTAGTTGTGAGATAACCTCAAGTATTTATGGTTTGCAAAATATACATACGGAAGGAGCTCTACTTATATAATTCACTTAATGATTTGAATACATTCTATAAATAGACAGTCGAAAGAGTTATAATTGCTTTTGCAAACTTACTCTACGCGGGAAAAGATGTGATATGAGTATCGAAATGGCCTGTGATATCGATGTTATTGTTTATATAAATCAACGTTATTATCTATATTGAGTGGGCGAAATCACGGCAATGTCACTTTAATACTATGCCCTTTTTTAATGTCAGCATAATCAGACTGCATGATTGAGAAATATGGGAATAACAACACGCCTTAACCTCATTCGACATGATAGTGATTGATTTAAAATGAAATGATATATAAGCCAAACCAAATATGGTATTCCATATCTCAACCCAGATTTACTTTATTGTTATTTTATTCATATCATATCAATTCATATATTCTTCTTCCCATTTTACTATTTCATTTTGTAGTGTTAGGTGAGAATTTGTCTTACACCGAAACTCTATGATACCGAAAGGGCACGCCAATGCATAAAACGCCAAAATCTGTACCTGTTAGAATACAAAGTGCCAACCTTAGTTTTTCTTCAAAATAAGTTTAGTTTTACTATTTTTCTTTACATAATTATAATTAGTAATTCATGGAAAACTGAGATTCCCTACTAAAGTAAACAAACAAATACCAAACTTACAGTATACACACTCACAGCATTTAACAGCAACTCACTATAAAACTGCTGAGCCAAACATGGTAATATATCCATCACAATTACACACAGAATATAAGTGGAAACCCCTGAGGAAAAAACCATTGCCTCAAGATCGATCTGACTTCTATTACCAATCAATTCTACAAAATATTACAGTAGTGGACTCTTGACCTCTTTAATAAGTTTACAGACTACATTGGGCTGTCAGGATGAAGGCTAAGACAGCCTCCTCTCTTTATACTTTTGTGTGGAGCAATCTCTTTCTTCATTCTTCTTATTTGTATTTGACATAAACTGAGACTCATACTTTTGTGTGGAGTATTCTATTTTTTCATTCTTATTGTTATTTGTATGTGTCAGAAACTATTTCTTCATTCTTCTTGTTATTTGTATTTGACAGAAACTCAGATTCATAGACGATTTGAAAACTCTTAAAATAAAATAGTAATATTAATCATATGAACAAGAAGTGTTCACGGACTTATCTTGTGGTATTTGGACTTTTGTCTTGAGTTCACTGTACTTATCTTTTGGTATTTGGATTAATTTTTTGTGTAATTATATCTCTAAGTGTTTATATCTTAAAATTTGGTGTGGACTCTCCTTTATGCTCCTTTATGTTTTTTCTAGATTGGAGGATAGGACAAGTGTACTGTCCAAATTGATTTAAACAAGAAATAATTGGTACATGATGCATGGATACTGGTACAAAGTGACAAATAACCCATTTAATTAAAGAAGATAACATGTAGTTGAAGCATAGACAACAGATGATTACAACCAAACATAGAGAACAAGTAACAGATAACTTGTTTATGACACTTAACTTGTGATCTATTGATATTTACCAACCACAAATTAGCCACAAATTAAGTTACTGTGCTAGTATATATTATTATGAATGGGTAAGTTTTTTTTTTTTTTTTTTCTATACTAGTTTCGAAAAGTTTTTGTTACTGTTGAGCTGTTCATATATTATGAAAAGTATATATTGATTTTCATTATCAATCCGTTTCTTGTTTATGATATCATAGATTATCAGTTGGCATTTCTTTCCTTCTTCAATTTATCCCAAGTTTCTCATCAGTTGAGCTGTTCGTGCCTGTAATTGTTCCCATCACGTCACCCCCTTATTGGCCTGATTCTTCTTGTTCCAGCATCTTGGAATTATTTTCCTCTCCTAGTTAACGGCCACATTGAATTCTTTCTTTCTTTTTCTTTCTTCCCCGATCTCACACAGCAACACCAAGCTTGATTTCCTCAGGGGCTTCTCCGGGTTTTCCTGTATAGGTTTTATGTAAAACTCCTGTATTCCCATGTTCCTCAACGTTCTCTTCGTTAGAATAGTCGAGCTTTTATTAGCGTTCCCCCAGGTGCTACTGTGAATACCCCAACAGATCCTCGTATAAACTTACAAACTGGTTTGTAGCACTGGAACTGCTTCTTCCTTTAGCTTGCAGTGTAGAATTGTACCATTCTAATATATTCTCAGGATGAAATGTCGAGACTTTTCTGGGAGCGTCCGAACTGTAGGGCAATACCCTGTGATGATATCCTCATGACTAAGGAAAGGTGGCTCTGTAGTTTCATCGATACCTCTGTGGGATCCTTCCACCTGCAACAAATCCTTAGAAGCTCTAACAATAAATTGGATGTTGTCATGCATCCACTGTCTACCTAACATAACCTGCCACATAAACATGGTTGCCAACTCATGGTAACATCATCATTATGTTAAGATCCTGGTGGGCGGCCTTCACTAACATCTCGAGGTTTTGGTGTAACGGTTCGTATCTTCTGGTATCAGAGCCTCCACCCAGGTTCAAGTCACAGAGCGGGTGGCAACGCCGGCATTGCAGGTTTCGCCCGAGGCTCGTACGGCGCAAAGGGGACACCACCGTATGGGCGCACATCCAGCCCAGAGTCTGGACTGCGGAGCGTGGTGGGATGTTAAGATCCTGGTGGGCGGCCTTCACTAACATCTCGAGGTTTTGGTGTAACGATTCGTATCACATTACCATGCCATCCAGTTTTATCATGTCATTCTTTGTACTTTCTCCTTCAATTCGCAATTCGCTAGAGTCTTTAGCAATTGTTCTTTCACTCTTTGTTTTTCATTTCATTTCCCCACACGATGCTGTCAACACTTCGAAGGAGTCTCAGTTGTTGGTGATCCTCCTACGTCAGACCCCCTTTATCAAAAAAGGGCTAAATATCTCTCCATTTTATATGCCACACTCATTTGCAGTCTTCTCTTTCTTTGTAAGATTTGGATTTGGTTTTTTATAATCATATTTTTCAAAAGTCCTCATAATAACAAGTTTTTACCTAGATTGTCTCTTCAACAAACATTTCCTCATTCTCTAAAGAGTAAATCATCACTCTTCTTTATGAAGAAATGTATATTATCTTGAGAATCATATTATTCTTCTTACCTTTTCTATTGCTTTATTTCTTTCATGGTTCTTTACGATCTATAATCCTTTAAATTTAATATGTATCCATTATTTTCATTCTTACTACTATTGTTATAGTTTTACATTTATCCACTTTTAAGTATTTCACATTTTCCTCTACACCAATTAACACTCTCTTTTACACCATCTAATTATGTGATCTATTCCTCTCTTCTTCAACCTATGTTTGTCTTCTTGTTTCATGTTTTCACAGTGCTACATGTCTTTATTCATACCTTCAATTATGCCTTCCATGGTGTGAGTCTCTCACATCACTATCATTTTCCTTTCCCTATTGGATTCTCTCTAGTCACTATACTATGTAACATATGTAAATTATGGTCACCATGAAATTGCTACCAACATGTTCATAATAACATATGAGCTAAGACTCTATTAATGAGATATTGAAACCACACTCTCTCATGGAATATTTCAATGCCTTGCTAGTGTATTACTAAGAAGATTGTTTGCAACACAACATTGAGTCATCTCTTCCCTTTTGATGTTACACCTTCAAAGGGGTGTCCCTTGTGCAGTTAGTACTTGTTCATGAACTATAGTTGAGAGTGTCCCATACAACTACAAGTTGTACTCGTTGAAAGTGAAAGTTGTATCGATATCGTAAATGGACTATTGTTCATTTCATTCATCCTCCAATGGAATCTCCATGCATCAAGTTTTAAGATGATTACTATGATAAATACTTATAGCATCATCATTAGTGTTATCACTCAGGATTCTTCTGGGTTGTGGCAAAAGGGATCACTGAGGTAACTATTTCAACTACACTCTTGTGGATGGAAACTAGCCTTTCCAAACACAGGGAGGGCTCTCTCTGTCACAACTCTCTGAGCATTGCAAAAATATCTTTTGAATTGGCTGGTTGTGTATAAAAAGTGGTGGCTAGACCTTCAGATAAGGGCTTTTTCAGTTGGTTGGGTCAAGGATAGGTGTACCATATCGCATGTAGTCAAAATTTTATGGATTTTTTCTGTCACAAATGACTGATTTGGAATATAAATTGAGAGGAAGAGGCAATATAAATGAGGTTCTTTCAAGTCAAAAGGTAGCATAAAGGGAAACAAAGTCCATCACAGAGTTAGAGCATTTATGAATGAATTCTAACTTGTAATTTTAGGAAGAAAGGGTGGAGTGTCTAATCATATGTATCTGAAGCATGAAATATGAATTTCAGACCATGTAATCTTGATCTAGACACTACAAAAGAATACAATCAATGGAAAATACCAACAAGGAAAACATACACATGAATAACAGACATCAATTACAGGAATCTCTGCTCCAAAATTAGGTCTTCACATTAATCGAAGCGATGGGTTTCATTACATACTCATGGTTTCTTATCTCAAAATCCCAACCCTTGGGTCTTATTCAGATCCTGCCTTTATAGGCTTACAAAACATCAAAAACTTCTAGACTACTTCAGCCATACGTGGTTGTTTATTAAATCTGCAACTATAACTGTTTGTAAAAAATCAGACCTAACTATAAGTCTTATAGATTGTTTATTCAAAACAATAATGAACTGGAAGTGATGAGGTCGCCTTCATTCCTCACGCCGAGATGCTCGAACCAACTGCTTCTTGATATGGAAATGCGCCGACGGGAAACTTCAGTGCGCTGCCAGTGTAAACTCGGACTGTTAAAGCTACCTGTTGTCCTTCGGATTGAGGCATTTCAGGATTATTTGCAGGGATTGACATGGTGTTCCTTTCTTTTGCCTCCAGATCGACTCCTAGTTGCAGAACAATCGAGTCTTTTTCACCCCAAATTCTCCATTTTACGCATCCACAATTTATTTTGATAAACCATCTTGAGTCCGCAATCCGCAATCCGTAATGCAGGAGTCGGAAGTGGGTGCTAACAAACGGACTTCGTCAAATTTCACCTTCCGACATCCGCAATTCGCAATGCAGGACTCGAAAATCAGAACTGTTAAGTGTACCTTGTCAAATTTTACCTTTCGACATCCGCAATCCGCAATGCAAGACTCAAAAATCGGAACTGTCGCTGCACAACTTCACATAAATTACCCTTCCAAAATGCGGAAGTCAGAAGTTGAAAACTCAATATTCAAAGCCTTCAGAAATCACCTCCGCAATATGCAATGCAGATTCCAGAAATCGGAAACTCAATTTTGCGCCCCGAGAAAATCATGCCTCCATAATCCGCATTCCGCAATGCGGGACTTCAGAAATTGAAAACTCAACTTCTCATAAATTACCCTTCCGCAATCTGCAGTCTGCAATGCAAGAGTCAGAAGTCGGAAACTCAATATTCAGAGCCTTCAGAAATCACCTCCACAATCCGCAATGCGGGTTTCGGAAATCAAAAACTCAATTTTGCACCCCCGGGAAAATCGCACCTCCGCAATCCGCAGTTAGCAATGCGGGACTCGAGAGTCTAAAACTCAACTGCACCATTTCGAAAACAAATGCTGTTCTGAATTCCGCATTCCTCAATGCAGGTTCGGAAAGTCGGAAAATCTTCCCATCGGATGTGTTGTGGGTTGCTTCCCAGACGTAGATATGGATTTGCCTTCAACCCAGACTCTTCAACCCCTTTTGAGAACGGAATACCTCCATTTTCTTGTTTTTTCTACTGCGGCTTGATTATTCAGTAAGAAATTTGTTGATACTTAGCCATTTTTTTGAGTTTTAGCTTCTTCTTTTGGCATAGAAAGTTAATGGGCAAGCTTGGGGTTTCGGTAGGGGGATGCCCTTGTGGGAGATTTATTAGAGGTGATAATAGCGGCTCCAACTGGGGATGCTATCCTCCTTGTGAGGTAGCAAGAACAGTAGACTAGTGACCTTTTTTTCTCTCTTTTTTTTAAATAGAACTGAAGAACAACTAACTGAAACTCAAAAATGGTAATATACAGTGAAGGTGGGTTGAAAGACTCATTTTTTATTGGAGATAGTGTTTCAAGAACCGCCCATTGACGGGTTTCTTCCCCACTGGTTCACCATCTTTGTCCTGTAAGAAGAAAGCATTTTTCCATGGTAAGCAATGACTGTATGAGGCCCCTGCCAGAGGTTATTAATTTTTTGGGCTTGTTCTTCTCTTCTAGCATCCCATTTTAGTACCAAATATCCCACTTGGAAATCATCGACCTTGGTTATTTTGTCAAAAGTCTTCTTGACCCTCTCTTGAGCCAGCATAGATTTAGCATGCACTTTGTCCCTGGTTTCCTGTATCTTAATCAGTTGATTGGTTCTCCTTAGCTCAGGGTTTGGTTCTTCTTCTTTCTCCTGCAGCAGCCTCATTGCAGGCCCTCTAAGGGAATCAAGGAATATCACCTATGTCCTATACACTAACTTGAAAGGAGTAGTTCCAATGGATATTTTGGAGGTGATTCTATCAGCCCACGGAGCAAAGGTTAACTTGGTATGCCAAGCCCTTTTATTTTCTTGTAGCAGCTTCTTGATGATCATAACCAGGATTTTGTTAGATGACTCAGGTAATCCATTTACCTGGGGGTAGTAAGCAGTGGAATGGCCCAATTTTATGTGAAATTTATTGCAGAATTTGACCATTTTCTTGGATTTGAAATATTGGGCATTGTCAGTGATTATTTTAAAAGGGAAACCAAACCTGGACATGATATTTTCCTCCAGAAATTTGGTGATGACTGTGTCTATGGCTTGTATGGTTGGTATTGCTTCAATCCATTTGGTGAAGTAATCTCTGGAAGTCAATATCCACATGTGTTGTCCAGAGGAGTTACGAATGATTTCACCAATGAAATCTAGCCCCCACTGCTGGAAAGGGGATTCTACTTAAAGGAAAGGGCATGAGCTACCTTTTTCCTTCAAAGATCTAGCATTCATGGCAAGTATCTACCTCTTTATATGCATAATTAAAAATAGTGGTCCAATCAAATATTGCCATGAGAATCTTGTTGATAGTGGCCTTCCAGTAATGATGTCCCCCACATACACCTTTGTGGAACTCTTTTATGGTCATTCTGGCTTCATCTTCCAACATGCAGTTCAATAAAATACCCCCAAGGTCTTTCCAATATTAAAGGCTTCCATTTAGTATACAGAACTTTGCAACCTCCATTTGTGTTGACCTAGCTTTGCTCTTATCCATCTCAGGGGGTGCTTGTAAGTTCTGCAAAACATATATAATATCAGAGTACCAAGGAGATGATAATAATTTGTTTGATACCTGCAACAGTGGGTCTTGATAAGTATCATCCAACATGTGTGAAACAAAGTTCACACTTAGTGAATCCCAGTTTACTTCAGCCATGAGTTTGGCGAACCCCTATCCTTTGATAAGCAACAACATGGGAATGTAAAACATAAACTCTAAAATCCTTTAAAGTTTTGATCATGGTAGAGGCCTGTTTTTCCATGATATTGTATTTGAGCTCAGCATCTCTAAGTGCTCTGCTGAAGAAGGCTATGGGCTGCTCATCTCCTTCCATATTTTTCTGTAAAATTACTCCAGCTATAGAATGTTCTGAGGCAAAAGAAAACATAAGAAATTCTTTTTCAAAATCGGGACTGATTAGCATAGGTGCTTCAACAATTTCCTTCTTTATGTCTCCAAATGCTTGCTTCGCTTCAACAGTCCATCTAATCTGATTATCCTTTTTAAGCATGTTTGTGATTGATTTCATGATCTCTACAAAGTTGGGTATGATTCTTCTTAAAACGTTTAATATTCCCATGAAAGATTGGACTTCCTTTTTACTTCTGGGGTGCTCAATTTTATGTATGGTGTCAGCTCTGTCCAGGTCAATTTTAATTACATCTTTAGATATTATATGACCCAACAACTTACCTTCTTGCAAGGAAAATTTTGACTTTTTGGGGTTCAAATAAATCCCAAACTTTCTGCATTTTACAAACACTTGATGTAAATGTTTCAAATGCTCTGCATCAGATTTGGAATACATAGTAATATCATCCATATATATAACCACAAACTTATCTTTTTTTCTGCAAAAGCTATGTCCATAACTCTCTGAAATGTGGCTCCTGCATTCAATAGACCAAAAGGAATTTTTGCATACATGAAAGTTCCCCAAGGTGGGGTAAATGTTGTTTTTTCATAGTCTTATGGTAGTACTTTTACATGATTGTACCCTGAAAATCCATCCAGCATGGAAATCCTTGCTGCCCCTACAACTTTCTGTAAAATATGATCCATTTTGGGAAGGGGATAGTTGTCTTTTAGGGACACTTTGTTCATATTTCTGAAGTCAATACACAGTCTAATTTCTCCATTTTTATTCCTTACTGGGACTATGTTGGCTACCCACTTTGAAAATCTTAATCAAACTATGATTTTGGCTTCATACAGTCTCTCCACTTCCTTTTCTATAAGAGGGAGTAACATAGGTTTCATCCTTCTTAGCTTATGCTTGAACGTTTTTTCACCTTCCTTCATTGGTATGGTGTGTTGTATGATAGATGTATAATATTCCTTCAAGTCTTCATAACACCATGCAAAAACATTTGAAAATTTTCTCATTAGATCAACATAATCATCTTTAGTAGCTGGGGTTAGAGATTTAGATAGCTTGACAATCTTAGGTTCTTCATCATCCCCAATGTTACAGTCTTCTACTTCACTATGGTTTGGAACAACTTTAGGGTTTTTGGCCACATCATTTTCAGCAAAAATATTTTCCAATGGTACCAACCCTTTGGGGATATAGTTGCTTTTCAGCTACAGGATCTCTTTATCTCCCAATGTTGTTAGAAACTATGTTGGGTCAGCTTCTCGTTCATCACTTGCATAGTTTTCTTGATCAATATGGGTATTGGAAAACTCCTCAGTCATCTCTAGAAATTTCTTTATCTGGTGATCATCTTCAAATATTTTCCAATGGCTGGTATTGTCAGGGACAGAAGGCCTATGCTTTATATTGATCATATAGGTTCTGGTGGGATAAAAAGGGAGTTGAAATCTACTAGCAGAGGTGGCTAAGATATATGTTGTTGTGTTTTTCTCTTAGGAATGAAGGAAATATTGTGTTCTGTGAATAAATTATCATACATATCCCAAACAACAGTCCTATAAGCCCTCATTTTGGGATTCCTGGTCTCATAAACCCCATTTACTTGTTGGATTATCAATTTCGCATCTCCATAAACTTTTATCTTTTTAGCTTTTAGATCTTTAAGTGCATTCAGAACCAACAATAAAGCTTCATACTCGGCTACATTGTTTGAATAGTCAAACATCAGTTTGAAAGAATGCAATCTGGGGCATTTATTTCCTTCATCCAGGGAGGTGATCCATACCCCTCACCTTCAATCAGCAATTCACTTCCTTATTCCACATTGTTTGAGCTTAGACCTACAAAAAAAAAATCATAACTGATATGTGTGCTTTCCTATGCCTCACGACCATCAAACAAGTCAGGATGTAATGAATAAAAAGTGTTATAGTTTAACTCATTAAATGCTTCCCTAGAACATGAAACCATTTCATTATCTTGGTGAGTCACAATTTCAGTATAATTAGTTTCAAAGGAAGCTTCTATTATTTGAGTATCAATTAAAATATGTTTGGGAGGCGATTGCTCTACTAATGTGCAAGGATCTTGCTTTGCTTCATTGATACTTTGGCAATCTCCTAAATCATCCTTGGAAGAGGAAATCCCAAGGTTACTTGAATCCTCAATCAATTCTTTGTCAAATTTTAGAAAGAAATCATCTTCACTCTGGGGATCTTCCTTATCATGATATTTATACATAACTTGAATATATTGATCAGTCCCTTCATTCCCTGGAGGAATTGCAAGATGAGAAGATTGTGTTAAATGACTAGGAGGGATTCCATTATTAGAAGATACTTCATAATCACACACATCTTCCTTAATTGGCATCTGACTTTGTTCTTCCTTTATTCTGATCCATTCTTTTACCACCAGTGAAATTCCACGAAGGTTAGAATATGCCTTTAAATATTCTTCCCAGGGGGTCTATAATTGTCATGGAAACGAAAATAAACCACTGTAATTGTTTTCATGAAGTCATCTTCAGTTCTTCCTCTTCCCTCCAAATACTCTAGAACTTTTACCAAAGTTCATCTTAGTCATAGTTATCAAAATCACATATGAATTCTTTCAGGAAATGAGTCCATGTGTGAAAATGATTTGTTGGAAAATATTCCAACCAGCCTTCAACCCTTCCTCTGAGAACAATAAATCTGCATATAATACTTGTGTCAATAATGCTATTAATCATACAATTACAAAAATACTAAATAGCGTGATCATATGTAGATATTTTACCCTCACCATCAAAGCTTTTAAGCTTAATTTTTGACAAGTGATAAGTTGTATTTTGGGAAATATTTTTAGTAGTGAAAGTGAAAACACGTTCCCATTTTTAGATTTGGGTAGGATCCATTAAGTGTTAAAGTAAAGAAAAATATGACTCCTCATAGGTTGGCTTGTCATCCAACCTACCTTCTAGTGTTATTTTTGGATGCCATAGAGGGATAGATTGCAGAGATGGTTTTAGCAGGCCAAAGGAAAAATAGCCAATTTATATAATCGTGATTATATTTATTAAATATTTGTTTTATCTTGTCCTTCCTTATAGCCCTATTTTGTTTACAGGTTGCCACTCACTAGATAATTAAAGTTTGTTTCTTTATATTTTTTTATAATAATTAATTCAATATAAACTAATATAAGACTGAAATAATTAATAAAATATAAATCTAACCTATCTCAATGGAGAGAAAAATTTCAATATTCAAATGCATAATTAAAAATATACTATTAAAATATGAAAATAATAACTTTTAGCATTCAACAATATGTTAAAATAAACAATGCTAAAAGAATAATAGATAAATAGTCATTCAGTTAATACCGTAAACCCTATATATGCAACTTGTTTCACAACCATGAAACTACTAATTACTATAAATTATACTCTCAATAATCCATAAATAAATACATAAACAATCAATAAAATAAAACAATATAACTAAGAGAAATATTAAGTAAAACAAATGAAATTTATTTTAAAACAAATGAAATTTATTTTAAAACAAACCGTGCTAAAAGAATAATAAATAAATAATCATTCAACCTCTATTTCACAACCATGAAACTACTAATTGCTATAAATTATACTATGAAATAATCCATGATATAACTAAGATAAATATTAATTAAGACAGACGAAATTTCATTGGCTGCGAAATAATAATGGAAATTGAAAAAATTCAAAATATAACGAAAAGCATAATATATCATGTAATCGGATAAAATCATAACTAATTTGTAATGCTTCCACATATTTAAATCATGAACATAAATGTACAATTAAATAAATTTACTGAACGTGAACAATAATACTCCATCAAAGTCTCTCCTTGTGGAGCTTCCCCCTCCACGAAATGAAACAAAGATCCCCTTTTATACATTTCACAATTAATAATCTACGAAATTAGTTAAGATATTAATAATAAAATTAATAAAGATATAAAAAATCAAAACGAATCCAAACCAATATTAAGTGAAATGTGTTATCAAAATTATTATAAAAAGTTTAATAAATTATTTCATTTGTATAGATTATCATGGGCAATATACCATGGGACATCCAAAACCATGAGTTATTAAATCACCAACAGTAAAGCTATTTTAACTTTGTTTTTCATGTCTAGTTTAATTTAACCTTTTATTTTCCTTTTCTTTCATTTATTGGATGCGCACATACCATGTTAACAAAATTATATTAACAAAATTATAGTAGACTTATCCCAACTAACAAGGCAAGTAATACTAATAAAATGATTTTTAACCAAAGTTAATTCCAAAATAAATAATTATTTAACTCATTTAAAACATTAATAAATCCAACAAAGGGAAACATATTGTATATCTTTAGCCAATTTATCAACTCAAATCTATATATTCTCCTTTAATACTATTGTGGAAAAAATTGCACAAGGGTGCATCCCTCCACCTGGTAAGGGGATAAGCCTTGTAGGTTGCAGCAAGGCCTTAGTCCTTGGAGCCCCTTGACGGGTAAGTGAGTTCTCCAAATGATCCTGCAGGTGGTTGTTAGTGAAATCTAAATAAAAGAAAGAAAATTTAAAAAATATAGCAAAAGAAATGGGGGAAGAATGCAAACTCAAACAACCAAATGTATGCAAAATCACTTTGTATTTCCCAATGGTCAAGCATGTACAACACCTAGGAGGTGTGGGATCTAAGGGAAGCCAACAATCTCCCTTAGGGAGGTCCTTCTTGTCCAAACTAAATGTTAAGTGGGTGAGAGAAAAATGGAGAGAAGCTCTTGCCCCTTGGAGGAAGGTGGCAAGGGATATTTGGAATGCTTTCAAAGGTAGGAATATGTGAGCTATGAAGGAGCTCTAACACAAATCCAATAGCATAACTTTGCTATTTTTTCTCTCTACAAGATGCATGCCCATGGATTCCTTTTATAGGAAAAGAGGTGGCCAAGAAACAACTAGCTCCAAATGTCAATGCCATCACCTCATGAAGTGGTTCCAAGTACATAAGAGGGGCTATTTAATTCCACAAGGAGTGTAAGGAGACCAAATTTGAATTGTGGAAGTGATTGGTCATTGCTGAGACTTCAATGTGCCACTGGTGGGTGATATTTTACATTCACGTAGATATCAAAGGAATTTCCATGCCAAGGTCGCGCGGGTTGTAAATTGGTAACACGCTCTATAGTGCAAGTTAATAAGGGTTCAGTCACGCGACCTATTCATTTAATTGTTCTTTGGCACTTTTGGACTCATGTTTCCATTTGGATTTGTTGAGGATGCCTTCGATGAGGTGCATTCTATATCTTGATGACGCCTTACTACAAGAATCACCAAAATGTCACATGTGTGCGAGATTTAGGCGTTAATAGATGCCTCCTAATGTATGAGGTTTTGAAGGGACTGTAGAGCCGATAATGCATAATCGTTTCTCATGTTTCTCTCCTATTTTGTAGTGGACAAAGCATGGTTGGAAGAGACGGTCCTCCCATGGGGGAAGATTGCTAGTGATGTCCAATGAAGCTATAATAAAGAATGTTTTGGTATACAAACGAGGTGGGCATACCCATGCTCGTGAAAAAGATGTCAAGAAGATTACAATAAGAGAAGGCCGAGAGGCCAACTCAGTGATACTACTAGGACAAGGATGAAGGAAACTTCAATCCATGTGAGAGTAACTGAACCTAGAACTGATTTTGAATACTAAATAAGTGGAACTGTTAATGATCATGATGAGCCCAAGGGGGTGGGGGACCTGAGCAGTGGTGCAGCCGTGCGAGGGGGGGAACTTCACTGTACCAAATGGAATGCTACCATGATTTTGTAAATGTGAACACTGCTACCTTCAAAAGTACGTTTACACCTGATGTGATAGAGGTGTTGACGTCGAGCATAGGGGAAACCACTAAGTTAGGGAGCACTAATGACTCTCCCTACTTAGTTCAAGATGATCCCTTATAGTGATTGAAAGGGACCCCAAGGTACAACTGCAACTCTTAGAATTTGATAAGTTGATGTCGATGAGAGTTGAAGAATATAAGATGATGAGAGTCTCATTAAAGGGACCAAGATCATAGTGTAATCAACTATAGGACTGACAAACCTGACATAAGACTGGTTGATAAGCGTGGGGCTCATAAATTCCTTTGATCGATGTAAACATGGGGTGGGATAATGGCAACATTCCTTTAATAAAGGTACAAAGTGAAATGGAGGAAGACAAACTAAAAATGAAGGGGATTTGATGGAGACACAATACTAAGAGTATTGGTGACCGACAAAATGGATAATATTGGGGATAGTAAGACTCACATACATCGATCAAAGGTGACCATTGGTTGCTTCCAAAAGAATAAAGAGTTCCAATGGTTTCATGTGGATTGGGAACTTGTTTGTACACAAAGAATAATTGGTGCGGTCCCCACAGTTTTATGTGTGTCGAGGAACCAATTTGATAATCGGCAGAGTCCCCACAGTTTTGAGTGGGTTGGGTGATGCTTTCCATGATGAGTTGGGTTTTTTTTTGAAAATGCAAATACGGGTTCCCCATGAATCAATGCTATGAATATTGTTCATGCGGGAAGAACTGGAGAGAATTGGTTACTTCTGAGAGTGGGGGTTCCATTGGTGTCTTCACGGGGGGGATGATACGAGGAAGATTGTTGATGGTGGTCTTCTCATAGAGGTATGAGTGGTTAGTGGTGAATCTTGATCATAAAATATGTTGAGAAATTGGATGGCATCAACTGCTAAAGGTGGGGGAGTAAATGTGCGGCTATAAAATAATGAACGATGGGTAATCTTGTCAAGTTGTATCAGATTCCTCATACTGGTGGGACTTCGAAATCATGGGTGCAAATTTATGAAAAGGATTGTAATGGTGTGTACACCCATGGAGGAAAATGTTATTCACAATGATGATGTTGATGGCACATCCTGACTAGAAATTAGGGCCCTATGGTTATTAGCGGGAATATTGGTAAATTCAATGTGAGCAGAGGGAAAACATTTCCTATATGCTAGTTTCGTAATTATACCTATGATAGAATCCTGGTGCCTTTTCTAAGGGATGGAGTCTTGTTCTTATAATGGAAAAAAGGGGTATCCGGCATGTCTCAGTAGTGATCCTGCACATATGATGCCAATACCCAAGCATGTGCTGATGAGCACGTACTAACTTGTAGTAGCAGTTTAGATTAAACAGTAAAAATAACTAAATGTAAAAAGTAAATCTTGATCTAACATATGCAAATAAAGAAATCTAGATTAAAAACATTAAACAAAATAGATCCATGAGAGACAGGAAATAAAAACTTGAATATTTTCTATTACCTCAAAGGGTGAGGATGGTTGAGCTTGAGCAGCTACAATGGTGAGGTGCTCCAAAGCTCCAATGATCTCTTCTTCTCCAAGATGCTAATGGGGATCTTCAAACTCAAAAGGGAGGCAAGGGCTCTCAAGAAAGAATTTGGTAGCATAAGGATAGGATGAATGTGGATGAATAGTGAGGAGCCCCTATCACCTTTTTATAGTTTTTTGGTGATGGAGAATACCATTGTGGTTTAAGGAAACCAATGGTATTGATAAAAATGGTTTAGATTTCTTTTTCCTCTTTTTCCTTTTTTGAATATATTTTATATTTTTATTCCCTTTTAATTGATTTTTGAGAATTTTGGACCCTTTTTTAGGGTTTTTTGTATTTTTTTGAGGAAAATTACATATTTTGAGGGGAAAAAGATGGATTTTGGTCTTTTTGGTGACCTTTTGAAGGTTTTAGAGGCTCAAATGGTGGAAAAAGTGGACAAATGGGTCATGGGAATAGGGAAACGAGCTGGTGAGCACTTTTCGGGTGTTAACAGATTTCCCCCCGATGTGTGAGGGCAGGAGCTCATCGTATGGCCAATAGACATCATAGTTTCTTTGTCTTTTTCCTTGGGTTTGGAGGAGAGAAGAGACCGATTGGAGACTGGAACACTGGGCCCATGCAAACTGCACAAACTAAAAATACATGTCCTCAAAATGAATGAGGAATAATCTTTGATAATGGACGAGGCGGGCATACCCATGCTCGTATCAAGACATATAAATAACAATGAGGCCCAAAAAGGGGGACCTGGACAATACATATAAACCTGTTGTGTACATCATAATGGTCCAGAGGGGACACAATGTTGGGACATACTCATGGTCATACCATGGCTAATCTGAAGGACTGATACATTGGAAAAGAGCCACAACCATTCTGAATAAGGTGTCAGAAGGGTTGTTGAACTGTTGAATCTGAAGGTGTCCAACAACTGTGAGTCAACTTCTGAAGAGTATATGGAATTGTATACTCGAGGGAGTATAAAAATGGGGTACTTCTGAATATTGTTGCCAAACACAACCCAGATATCCATAGGAACATGTAACTGGTTTTTTCCTCAAGTAGACTCACAAATGTGCTAGAGTCAGGTGACATCCGAGGTCTTCAACTAATAACTGAAACGACCGATACCATGTATGAATCTCAACGATGCGATCAAGGTGTTGACGTCGAGCATCTGAGAAACAATCATTTGGAGAGGCACTAAGGACTCCTTCTAAAATGATCTGTAGGCGCTCACCGCTAGTGGTGATGAGTCCAAGGCACAAGGACCTCTGGGTCCATCCTATGGAATAGATTGGTTGGCGTCGATAGAGACCTTGCCACTACCAAGGCAATGATATTTCCTTGATAGGAGCGCGAGGTGTACAACCGAGAGGGGATAGTACTGATAGTGGGACTGACATACTGTGGGGATGGGGAATAACTGGGGTCGCAGAGTGGGGGGGGTACTCAAACTTCCTTTGTTCAGAGTATGATGACATGGATGACTTGGCGACATATGAAACTGACTTTAGGTATGGGGATTATAGGTTAAGGGGTCAGGGGTATGTACTGCAATGGGAGAGATTCAGGGGGACCAAATGATGTCTGGTATCAGGGAACTCTGAACGTGGTATATCGTAGAATAATCTGAACAAAGGCGACCAAATTGGGGTAGATGCCATAATAGTGTGATTATATATGCTTTGTTGTGGTGCTGAGAGGCACTGTTGGGGCCTTCTTCATTGTTTTAAGGAGCTCGAAGAAGGGATAAAAGTGTGCTCAAAATGGTACTGTCGTGTGGATTTGTACGAGCTCAGGACAGTTCAAGCTCGTGGTTGCTTTCGGTTTTAGAGAGTCTGAAAGCGATAAGTAGACTCCAAGGGGGTTCTTTTTCGTGTGTTAGTCTTCAAGGCCCGAAAAAACATAAAAGGATGTAATGAAGAACTCTTCTAGTCGATGTGACTAGAGTATTCCTTTTTCGTAATTAGTCTACAAGGTCCGGAAAATGGGTAAATGTATACTACATAGACGCCCTTTTAGATACATTTAACGAGCATGAAAGGAAACAAGATTGCTTGGCTATCTTTTCATTGTTTTAGGAGTCAGAAAAGAGCTTAACAAAAACTTCCTAAGTTCCTTTTTCGTAAAGGAATTGTTTGGCTCGAAAAAGGGATAAAATTATGCTAAACAAAAGTAATGCTGAGGCAAGGAGGAAGTGTTTAATAAAGGCATAAGCATGGGGATTAAGCATAGTGATAGGTGGTGGGAACACTCATGGGGCCTCCTTGTGGGTTGATTAATGATAAAAAAAAATGCCATAATTACAGTATGGATGGAGCGAAGGGCTCATGTATAAGTTGTGATGCACAAATTTTGTAAAATCTGACAACTATCGATGTGGCACGCAAATCGAGGTGATAAAGTATGAGGACATAATGTCAAAAAGGATTTGTGTTGAGAGCAAGAAATGATCTCAAGCATCATCACAAGCACGAAAAACTGAATTCGGTGATATAAAATTCATCAAAAATGGACAACGATCGCTGTGGCACGCAAATCGAGGTGACAAGGGTGTGTGAAAAAATGCCCAAAAATGGGACAGGTGGAATCGGGAAACTAACTAGACCACCGTGAATTTCTCGCCGCCCTGAATCCAATGGTATCAACGGTTTGAAAAATGAATGTCGTATGGCTCCGGAATGGTTGATTGAAAACTGGTCAAATGTCTATAAATAGTAAGTGGACCCATAGTGACATATGTCATTTTCACGGTTGAGTTTGACAGGAGATTTGAGTTGGTTAGAGCAAATTCTTCATTTGCGAGAGAACTGACCATCATATTTTTATTTTGTGAGTTCCAGGTAAGCCTATTAGCCGTAACCTTTAACTTTATTTGCTTTCGGGGGGCAGCTGGGTCTCGGGGGTGGCATATAGGTCACGTTGGGTGACCAACGTGGAATATCACGGCTCTTAAGCCTTTTTGCGCGATCTAGATCGCGACTGTGGGCTTCCACAGGCGCGATGTGGATCGCGGATGTGGGCTTCCACAGGCCCGATGTGGATCGCAGCTGTGGGCCTCCATAGGCCTGATGTGGATCACGAATGTGGGCCTCCACAGGTGCGATCTTAATCGCAGCTATGGACCCCACAGCCGCGATTTGGATCATTTGATGGGGGGAATTTTCATGGGATTTTCCTAATTTTTAATATTTTCTTGTTGGCTTGGCAGGATGCTCAGGAGGCCGAGGGCATCATGGTGGGAGAGAGAGATTCCGGAGGCTCAGATGGAGATCATCTAGGATGACCCTCATGCATATTGCAGAAATACTTAACCAAAAACATAGCATACCCTTGGGGTGCCTATGAAAAAGAGGGCCCGAATCACTAGTACAAAATGAGAGATAAGTGACCAAAAAAAAACCAAAATCTGCATATAAATGACCACTTTTGATTTAGCGATCACTGGTGGCTAATTTCCGGTCTCTTATTACGCGACCAAAAATGTGGTCATATTTAGTTTGGTCATTTATAGGTTCTCTTGTGGTCATAAATTTGGTCATTAATATGGTCATATATTTGATCATTAACTTGGTCATAGTTTTGGTCAGTAATTGTCACGATTAATGACCAAATTAGTGACAAAAAATATGGCCAAATTAATGACCACAGACAGGCTATAACTGACCAAACTAAAAGCGACCACATTTTTTGTCACGTGATAAGAGACTGGAAATTAGCCACCAAAACTGTCATTTGGTTGTTTATATGCGAATTTTGGTCATTTTTTTGGTCGCTTATCTCTCATTTTTTTGTAACTAATTTAGTATTTTTTAACCATTTTATATGCAAATATTCATTGATTTCTGTAGATAGGATATGGAGGAATCGAACCACCAATATCCTTCCTGTAAGGAAAGTGCTTTTCCATTGAGCTAGTACCCTTGAACTCTTGTAATGTATTAAGAACCATGAAATAGATTTCTAGAAGCATTGCAATTGAATCTTACCTCCAAATCTGAATTTTATCTTAAATGTTATTTGAATAGTCTATAATACTCGAGTATATTTAACTAAAGCAGTCTTGAATGAAAATAAAAGATCAAATAATCATAATTAAAATCACTCTCACAATCTCACCTCATATTCTTTGAAAGGAACACCAATCGATCTACTGATGTAAGGTAAATCAATCTCCAAATTCCAAATCAAGAGATTTGGATATGTGACTGATTTTTCATCTAGGTTTATGATTTCAACTGGATCGACCTCAAACTTCCTTTCACAGTACATAGAAAACATTGTCACCTACACAAATGTGAACATAAATGAATGTTTTTTTATGAACCTAAACTGCACACATGTACTCATGTGATATTCTAAGCAATGCTATTACTTAATTTATCTTCAAGGTGTTTCCTTTTTCAAATAACATAATCTACTTTCTAACCACATAATCTACATTTTAACTAGTACACAAAGGATGGACTTTATGGCATACTTTCAATAAACTACTGAGATATTTCCATTTGTAACACACCAATAATTATACTATATTTAAAAATAATCAGATTCAGAGGAATGTATATTATATACAGCAGTGGAGAAAAACCTCTTGAAAAATCAACTACAAAGACCTCAAATCGTTGACCCTTTCTATGAAAAACATTGAATAATAACACAGCAAATTCTCACCATTTTGTTTAAAACAATTTTTTCTTTAGTCAAGTCAGTTCATGTGCATTCAATCAATACATTATTTGTTTCCAAAGTGATTGCATAATGTGCACCATTGATAATGGGAGGCAAAGATACTACTGTTCTGCACTATGTAAGGATTGTTTGTTAGTCTGAAAACAATTTAAATAGACATATCCAATTTCAAATATTAAAACCCACATGAAGATATATGACCTTTGAATAGACTACAATGGTACCTCTTTATAGTTTAGCCAATGCATAACCAATTGGAAGTAAGATGTCATTTTGATTACCATCACCCAATACAAGCAGGAAACACACACTTCCTTCGCTTTATAAGATACTAAGCAACCATTGCTTTGCTTGGCTGCTAAAGTCTAAACATGTTATTTAGCAGAATGCTACAATATTAATCACAAAACAATGTTGATTGTGATATTTGGTATGGTAATTCCATATATTTGTTATCATTTGTTCACAAGCACTCATGTCCACCGAGATTTCCCAATACTATATGATCTAATATATTATATTTAAGTGACTAGAGCTGACTACTGCTCTTATATTGTATATATTAGTTATAGAGTAATACTACTTTGAGTATAGGTGTCACCTGTGGGTAGTCATGACTCATGAGTACTGTTTTGGAGATTGTAAAAATGATGTAGTAGGACCTGCTATCAATGACCAAGACTAGACATCTAGGTATCCATTCTTTATTAGGGAAGTCATAGATTGCAAAAAACTATGTTGATCAATAAGAACAAGGAATGGTACCTACAACTGCAAGGTAAATTTTTCCATCTTCATTGATTATATTGATGAACTAGAGTTTGATGTCATTGCAGTGGGATGTGTGTGGTGTGATGTCATGATATCCCACATGTGTTAATGTCACAACTTGCGCTGATACATCAAAGCCTAGCACAGCATGAGCAAGATATAAGGAACTTTAACATCTCATATACCAGTTAAAAGTATGTCATGAATTTCATTTTTCAAAAGCGGTGTATAAATTTTGGCATAGATCTCATTAAAAAATTATCTAACAGTAACATTAAGGTAACAAGCACAGAAATATTGCACATTAAGACAATGTTCCAAATGGAAAATTTTCAGAAATAATGACGGGGAATTTGCGGAAGTGCACATACAAGGTTACCCCAACATTATTTATAATCATAAAATATTTCTAAAAGTGTTGCTCCTTGGTCCAGGACCTCTACAAGTGTTGCTTCTTGTTGCAGGACCTGAATAACTATTTGATTGTCTGATGTACCAAGTGTGGGGTTTCCTTTTCCTAGCTTGCTCAGATGTGATAATTTACTCTCTAATCCCGGTTTGATAAGATTCTTCGTTTCTCCACAACAATTTATAGGTATTCATGTAGCAAAGAAAGCTGAAGGGAAAGTAACTAGATACATAAATAGACTAAAATAAGTCTCAAGAAAAGAAAGGGAACCTGTGCTAGAAGATATTTTCTAGTTTACAACTTTGCACAAACCAAAATTTGATGAAATAAAACCCTTGTAAGACTTAGATAATGTAAATGTTTTACTTTGCACATGTGATTTATGGATACAGTTGGAGAACAACAGATATATGGCCTTTCCAAAGTTGGCAGACTTCCATCATTTTCAAAAGGTAACAATTTGAACTCTATATCAAACTGCAAGCCAAAAGGAAATACACAAAAACTAAGATCAGTTAGTACACAAGAAACATAACTATGAGAAAACATCAAAATTAATAGGAATGCTAGTTATACAAAGACCTCCCATTAACTAGTGTCCAAAATCCACCCTTAAATGAACTAGTCACTATTCAGACTGCAAAAGCTTGAACCATCGTTTTGAAGGACATAATATTTTCTCTTTTTTCGTTTGAGAAATTATATTGAGGATTGTACATTTCTGAATCACTTTGTTAAGGACTTGACATTCACCAATTACCATATATTCGTTAAAGAAATTTGTCTACCTCATTCGCATCTTCCTTGCGGGATTTAGACAAAAGATAATTGACCATATTAGCTACACGCATGCCAAGGGAATTCTTGTTGTTTGAGCCATTTAGACTTCCATATCGCATATTAGTTCGTGCACCAGCCTTACCCCAAACCAATATTTTTGTGTTTTCCCTCATTACATGAGAGCCACCAGTGCTTTCTCTGCTCACTTCTACTTAACCATGATTTATTTCATCACAGTCATCATTGCTATTATCTGTGTTAGTTGAAGTTTCAGGTAAAGAACTTGGAATTCTCTTTTCACTTTGACTTTGCCTAATTTCTTGAGATTCTTCTCCATTGGAAGAGAAATTCTTCAGTGTAGGGTGTTCATCAACATTAGCAGACATACTTCTCTTTTGTCATTTCCTTCCACTCTTGCCTCCATTCTGACCATTTCGAAATTTTCCATGTGCTTTTCTAACAATTTCTGTTGCAATGAACTTAGCAGTGGTACGATGCCTAGAAAGAGATTATGATTGTCATCAGTATGTTTGTGCAATATTTTCATGGATCTATCATGAAACCTTTGTCTAAAATCAAAGCTGATAAAAATAAATAATTATTTATGACTTCCAATCATGAGACCCTTTTCAGTAAAAATAAAGGATTGAACACAAATAACAAGCACCCTACTATTCATGCCTTGGTCCACCGATGTATGATTATCTGATATATTCTTCTATATGCATTAATGAAATATAAGATGCAATTTTCCAAAAAAACATGATCCAGTGTGACCCCACCTGCTTTTTCTTCCACTTTTCTTCTTCAAGCAATGCCAACTCCTATACAAAGGACATAACTATCAGAAAATGTATGGCTTCTCCTAGCTATGGATGCAAAATATCAAACACAAAAGAATAAAAACACGCACTTGAGTAAAGGCCGAGAAAAGATATCTATTGGATCAGAAATTATGGAAGAATTAAACAAGGGTGAGAAAATGAAAGATCTAGGTAACTACTGACCTTTTCTTCATACTTATCAAGGTCAGGACAAATTTCTGCAATCAAAGCATCATAATTGAGATCATCTCTTAATGATCTGTGGCTAGCACAATGTGTACAACAAGCAGGACATTCATTGTTCCTGAGATGACCAGAAAAACCCATGCCTTAGGCCAACATAAATCTAAGAACAAAATAGATACTTCCATATCCGGTTCTCATATGGTCCCATGGATAAAGTATTATAATCATTTCAATGACAGTTAGTACCACAATAAATCATAATGTTCAGACAACATGCAACCTTTCATAATGACAACTTGTTAAAACAGATTGACATCTATAATAGTAATAATGATTTGTCTATGTTATTTCATGTAAGATAATATACGAAAATTTTATTAATGTCCAACCAATGACCACAATAAGTAGGTCAATGGGACTCAAATATACATCCAGTGTTTCTAGGATCAGGGATGGAGGACACAGGAATGGGTGTCCAAGACTGTTAGAAGTTCCCCCAAAATTTCCAGGGGACGAAACAAAAATATATACATATATATAAAATAAACAATTTATTTTAAATGTAAACTAAACTATATTTTGAGAACATACCCTAAACGCATTGACTTGTCAATACATTCTCTGCAAAAGCGGTGGAAACATTCCATCACCATCCTTGTCTTTCAGATAATTCCTTGCACACTAGAAGATTACATTTTAATATGAATTTAGTTGCTAATTTTATAGAGTAATCCTTGGAGATAAATTTCCACCTACTTTCTAACAGATTTATTGCGGTTAAGGAATTGAAGATTAAAAACATTAGTTTTCTGAAGGTATGGCAATGGCTGATTATATGACTTTGTCAACATCCTCATCAAGTTCTCATGTGCATTGGGAAAAAAATCACCATTAAGAGAACTTTAAGATTTCCCTCACTTCACCACGAGAAAAATCAAATCTAGGCATCAACGTATGTGAGAAGAATGTTCTTCTGTGGAGATGGAAGATAGTTTCAGTGGCATGAAACTAATGACCAAGGCACAAAACTTTCTTAAAAAGAGACAATGACAAACCATTGAAATACAACAATCGTGCTTCAAAAGGATATTGGAAACTCATTCTCCAATAGGGGACCTTACAGAGTTAGTCAGAAACTACACACGTTTTATTTATTTATGTGTCTGTGTGTCACAAGGAAAAAAGAAAGGGGTGTGGGTTTTGAAAATGGGACTTTTAAAGTTGTGATCAAAGAGGAACTGACATATCTAGATAAAGATGTATGAGCTAGGAAGGAAACTTTTTATATATGGTGTGTCACGTGTGTGTATATGTTTGGGTAAATATTTTCCAAATTTCCTATTTTTACTGTTGTTCCTTAATTGATCTATCAGTGATTTTAATTTTTTCAAATTTCTAAGTCATGAAGCCTACAAAGGTCAACCTCTTTCTAGTGACCCTCTTTCAAACAGTTACTAACTTACTACCCAATGATGACTGTGATGATCTGCTGCCCAATGCAGGAATGATTTCCATTGCAGATTAATTCATGTTTCTAGTTTACAGGATTTTTTTTTGTTTCTGTGGACCAGCTGGCCTGGTTTGATATTTTTAATGACTGATATTATGTGTTGACAATTAAGCATGTCTGTAAATTCTTCACTTCGAGATATGGAAATTTTGATTACTAGTATCCGGGACCCTTAGCTTATTGAGGTTGCCTATGCAACTCACTTATTTGTATAAAATTCCCCGTATGTACATACTCTGATCATCCTAACATTTAAAAAAAATTATTTTATTAAAAAAATCACTGTACCCAAGAAAATAGGACATTGCACTTCCTTACGAATATAAGACAATTTGACCACAACATACTTGTAAAATAGAAAACAAAATCAGTGAGTGATTCCGATTACCCAAAGAAGGATGATAAATATAACTACATTTTCCTTAATTTTAACTGTTCCATCATTGTCAATTTTTCATGGATAACAAAAAAATTGAAGATACTTCTCTGAAACTCTTCCCGAGGATCTATCTGATCCAAAATAATGACTATAATGGCAACTCTGCTTTTGTATGAGACACCAATAATCTTGAATGTACAAGAAAAATACACATTAATGATTACTCCCGAGTCGTTAATAGCTATAGCCTTCTATAAACTAAGCCGGTTGAACTGAATAAAAGTAACTTATTAGCTACACTAGCAACAACCACATTTTTTAATGTGGTTGATATTTGCCGATCGACATATATCAACAATGACCACAGATTTAAAAGTGGTTGATATTCGTCGATCGACGAATATCAACCACATTTAAAAATGTGGTTGTTGCTAGTGGACAGTGGGCGCAACCAAAGAATACTAAAATAAAAATAAATTAAAATCAATTAAACAAAATTAAAGTAAAGTAAATTAAAAATAAAAAATAAATAAAGAAAAAAGAAAGAAATAAAATAAAAGAAAGAATTAAAATACAATAAAAAACAAACGAGTGGAAATAAATTAAAATAAATAAATACAAATAAACTAAATTGAGTAAAAAAATAAAAAGTAAAGTAAATTAAAGTAAATTAAAAAAATAAAATAAATAAATAGAGTAAAATAAATAAATAAAAAATAAATATAAGTGAAAAACAAAATTAAATAAATAAAAATAAAATAGTAAAATATAATAAGTAAAAATAAAAAATAAATTAAATAAATTTAAAAATTTAAAGATAAGTAAAATAAAATATAAGGTAAATTGAAAATACAATATTAATTGATATTAAAGAAAAGTTAAATAATGGTTAATAAGAAAAAAGTAAAACAAAAGATATTAAATGTAAATTAAAAATAAAAGCAATGATATTAAACACAATTGAAATAAAAAATAAATAAATGATATTAAACACAATTGAAATAAAAAATAAATAAATGTAAGTGAAAAAAATTAAATAAATAAAAGTAAAATACAAAATAAATTAGTAAAACTTAAATGTAGAGTGAATTAAATAAAGTAAAAAAATTAAAATAAAGAATTAAAATAGAATAAAAAATAAATAAGTGGAAATAAAATAAAATAAACTAAATTAAGTAAAAAAATAATAAAGTAAAGTAACTAAAAGTAAATTAAAAAATAAAATAAATAAATAAATAATAAATATAAGTAAAAATCAAAATTAAATAAATAAAAATAAAATAGTAAAATATAATAAATAAAAATAAAAAATAAATTAAATAAATGTAAAAATTTAAAGATAAATAAAATATAAGGTAAATTGAGAATACAATAATTAATTGATATTAAAGAAAATTTAAATAATGGTTAATATAAAAAGAAAAGTAAAAAAAAAAAAGATATTAAATATAAATTAAAAATAAAAGCAATGATAGTAAACATAATTGAAATAAAAAATAAATAAATATAAGTGAAAAAATTAAATAAATAAAAGTAAAATACAAAATAAAATAGTAAAATATATTAAATAAAAATAAAAATAAATTAAATAAATGTAAAAAATTAAAGATAAGTAAAATAAAATATAAGGTAAATTGAGAATAAAAGAATTAATTGATATTAAAGAAAAGTTAAATAATGGTTAATAAAAAAGAAAAGTAAAAAATAGATATTGAATGTAAATAAATATAAGTGGAAAAAAATTAAATAAATCAAAGTAAAAATAAATAATAAAATATAATAAATAAAAATAAATTAAATAAATGTAAAAATTTAAAGATAAGTAAAATAAAATATCTTAGAATTATGGATAAAATCTTTGAGGGTGGTTCAGCATATCAATAATCTGCTGCTAAAAGGATTAGAACAACAGGTGGATATCTTAAAAGAATCCTTCGAAGCTATAAGTTTTAGCCATGTGTACCGAGAACAAAATACTACTGCAGATCTATTATCCAAGGAAGGACTGCGTCTTCCAGTGGGATCATGTGAAAAGATTACATGCACGGGAGGCCACCGGGAGTCTGAAGTCTTTTCACTGGCACTCTATTAAGAATTTTCGGCTCTAACTTTCTAGTAATGCTTTGTTAGTGGCTAAAAAGCTCAGTTTGTGATTGAAAACAGCTCACAAGGAAGGGCTATATTTTTTTATATAATCAGTTTGGTATATCGATTTAAGCTTCAGAATAATTTTTAGACCCAGTGAAAGTTTCTTGGGCATTGTAGAAATGCATATTGAAGAACAGATTTTAGAAAATGCTCTGTGGTTGTGGCTGAATGACAACAACAAAGGTCTTCTCATTTTGTTTTTGATTAATCTGTAACAAGTTTCAGCATTAAAAATTGGTGAGACAGTCCTTTTACTAGGGACCTGTAGAATGTAATCTTAGATCTGATGAGAGTTTCTTGGGCATTGTAGAAATGCACATTGAAGAACATATTTTTGAAAATGCTCTGTTCGACAGCAGCGGAGGTCTTTTCATTTTGTTTTTGATTAATCTGTATCAAGTTTCAGAATTAAAAATTGGTGAGACGGTCCTTTTACTAGGGACCTGTAGAATGTAATCTTAAATCGTTTGGATTCAATAGATTATGCATTTTTTCTGTGGGAAAAAAAAAGTAAAATAAAATATAAGGTAAATTCACAATAAAATAATTAATTGATACTAAAGAAAACTTAAATAGTGGTTAATAAAAAAAGAAAAGTAAAAAAAAAAATATTAAATGTAAATTAAAAATGAAAGCAATGATATTAAACATAATTGAAATAAAAAAATTAATAAATATAGGTGAAAAAAAATTGAATAAATAAAAGTAAAATAAAAAAATAAAAAATAAAATAGTAAAATATATTAAATAACAAATAACAAATAAATTAAATAAATGTAAAACATTAAAGATAAGTAAAATAAAATATAAGGTAAATTGAGAATAAAATAATTAATTGATATTAAAGAAAAGTTAAATAATGGTTAATAATAAAAAAAAAGTAAAAAAAAGATATTAAATGTAAATTAAAAATAAAAGCAGTGATATTAAAAATAATTGAAATAAATAATATAAAATATCAATCAAGAAGAAAATAATTGATATTAAAATTAATGAAATAAATATAAGTAAAGAAGAATGTAGTTTACATTAAAATATATTTAATAAAAAATAAAAGATTTAATAATTCTGATTAAATATAGTTAAATGTAAAAAAAAAAAATATTAAATAAATTAATATTATATTAATATTAGTAATAAATATTTTAAAATTTACCATGGTTTATAATAATATTAATATTATTTTTAACAATAGTAGTCCATTATTGTTATTATTATTATTAACAACCTATGCTCAACCATATGGTTGACTTTGGTTAAGGAAGGTTAGCTATGGTTGAGTTGGGTTGACCAAGGTTGATTATGATTGAGTTTAGTTGACCATGCTTGAGTATGGTTGACCATTAATAACTTTGGGTTATCTTGGTTGATTTTGGATGACCATGGTTGACTATTGTTGGTTATTATTATTATAATTATTATTAGTATTATTATTATTAATCAACTATAGTCAACCACTATAAACCATAGTGAACCATGACCAACTATATGGTTAAATTTTATTAACGATGGTTCACTATAGTTGACCATAGCTGATTATGATCTACCATGGTTGACTTTGGCTGACCATGCTTAACAATGGTTGACTATGGTTGACTATGG
This sequence comes from Larix kaempferi, assembly GCA_027924585.1. NCBI lineage: Eukaryota > Viridiplantae > Streptophyta > Pinopsida > Pinales > Pinaceae > Larix > Larix kaempferi. The sequence goes on from BSBM01000299.1 coordinate 2,434,337, forward strand.
TTAACCATAGTTGGATTATAGTCTACCATGGTTGACTTTGGCTGACCATGCTCAACAATGGTTGAGTATGGTTGATTATTGTTAACCATGGTTGGCTATGGTTGACCATGGTTGGTTATGGTCAGCTTTGATCATAAACAAACTGTAAAGATATAAATTTTTGTTAGATTTTGTAAGAGAAATACTTTTTTCCTTAAAAAAAATATTATAATAGTTTACTTTGATTCCAATAAAATAACAAACAAATAAATTTTTATTATAATTTTTTTACTAAATAAACTTAATATATAAAACATTCTTACTTATCATAATATTGAATATTTTTATTTTATAAATTTGTTATAATTCATTTTTAATAAAAAAAATTTATACTAAATATAGATATTATATATATATATATATAATTTTTATTTATTAATAAATTAATATTTTCAAAGTATTTTTAAAATTTATATATATATATATATATATATATATATATTTCTGGGTTTCCTTGGAAAAAGTCCGTAATTTTATTTCAAAAAGATGATTAAAATTACTTTCTGCACATGTAGTAGAATCACAAGGATCCCTACATTTTCACATATTTATGTCCCATATAAGCAGAAACAACAGCTGCTGAACCAAAAAAGAGAAACCCAAATGAAACGTTGCCACAAGAAGATGAATCTTGAACATCAAAGAGAAACCCAAAAAAAACGTGGTGAGTGAGCAGAAACCCGCTCATATCCACCATAGCCACACAAGAACTAGAAGCTATGGCCATCCACAACTCACTTTGCAGCAGACCCTCCACAGAAAAATATAGATCCGTCCAAACTGAATCCCTCATCGGAGGAAGTGGAAGATCCATGTCTGTGGACAGAGTAGCAGACACGGTAGACCTCCCAAACCGGCAAAAACAGCCAGCAAGCAAACCCCTGATGAAGAAGCATCCAGACAAACCCCATTTTGGATGGAGCAGACCGCTGTAGCAAACCGAGCGTCCCTGAAACCCTAAGAAAAACTGCCAGAAACCAGAAACGAATGCAGACGCACTGTAGTTTCGACCCCACACCGCCACAGTGGGAAGTCTTCTACAACGCCACCACAGATGTGTGCACCCGAGCCAGCTCCCGACCACATTCCGTAGGATCCAGGAGTCTCGAATCGAGCTTCGTTCTCGTCCAGCAATAGGTTCTCCGGCTTCAAATCGCGGTGGTAAACCCCGCGGCTATGACAGAAATCAACGGCACTAATCAGCTGCTGAAACCGCAGCGACCTCCTTTAATCTGCCCTACGCCACCGCTACCACGCCGCTGCTCGAGAATGAGACGCAGAAGCCTAAGAGGCTGTTCCACCCGCCACACTACCTGAACAGTAGACCACGCCGACGCCGCCATTGGAACGCAGGGCCTATGGTTCGCCGCCGCGCGAAGGCGCCATTACCCCGTCAATACACCGCCATAACCCCGAGCACAGAGATACACCGTCATTCGAAGACCAGGAGCCTCTCAGAGGGGATAAAGGGTGGCGGCCATGGAAGGAACCATGGACGCCGATATCTTCAGCCAGTCGACCCTCAAAACCTAGTTGCAGAGCGAAAACCTAGTTCCTCTAGTTAAACCAAATTATTTATATATATATATATATATGAAAGATCATTAGATATTAATAAATGTTAATATTGGCTTATATTGAACACATATAATTGAATTTATACATACAATCATATTTTTAATCTATATATAACGCAAATAATATTAATCTAGATAATTGGATTTAATTTTTAATTTATATATAATTGAAATAATATTAAAATCTAGATAATTGGATTTAATTAAATAACATAAATGCATATAAAATTAATCTTAATTCAAATTATATATGTCAATAATAGTAATTTAAAATAAATTTTATTTCAAATGATATCATTATTAAAACTTACATAAATACAATATAAATGAAAAGTAATTTTAATTAATAGATAATATAAATAATATAAATATAAAATAATTAAATTTTAATTCAAATAATAGAAATAACATAAATACATATAAAATAATTTTACTTTAAAGGATATAAATAATAAAAACAACATCAACAATAAATAATTGTTTCCATATAGTAAACAATTTTTTAATAATATTAATAATTTTTTAATAAAATTTCAATTATTTAATAGGCTGCGATATTGTGCTATGTCCCAACAAACAATAACATTTCGACTTAATTTTGGATGGGTAGCTATACTAGTTTTAAAATCTTTGAAAAGTATTAACGTATGTGTTTCACATTTGTGATCATTTTAGTAAAATTATTCAGTGCACTGCACTTCATCAAGTATTTGTTGAAACATGTTAACATAAAATTAATCATTAGAAACAGAAATTACACAAATCAATCTATCCATTTAACCTTATTAACATAACAATTTCCCCGACTGGGAGTAGCATATTAATGTAATTTAATTTCCTCACTCAATCGGTTGCTTGAATTGCAATTAGTTTTCAGATTATAAATGTAATATTCTTCAACGTTTCTTTCTAGTAATAAAGAATGGTCAATTCTATCCGTGTGTCAATAAAAACATAAATTAACTAAAATATTTTATGTTGTACCAACTTATATGTTAATGCAACACGATATTTTTATAGGAAAGCATTGATCTGATTCTCAAATTTTTACTTACAGAGTAAGAGTTCACTACTGATGCTATGATATATTTGCACGGCTAGAAAAGTGAGGAACCTTTTTTACTCGGCCTTTAAAGGACATGCATTCTTCTTAAATTACGGCCTCCATGGATGTTAACTATTTTTTTGTAATAATTAAAACAGGGAGTTCAAAATAATAACAGCCGTGCAAAACGGAAATTTAACATTGGATTTCAAAATTAACTGAAAAAATTTCACTTCTCTTTTTTCCAACGCTATTCAATGTTGAAGATTTAATAGACATATCTATGCTGAGGAAACCAAACCAGTGGTCTTACCTTAGGGAAGATTCGGAGAGAATTTTGTTGGGCTGTGAGTACCTGAAAAGGTTCATATCTCCTCCTAAGCAATATTTTATTGCAAGAAACATATGCTTTTCAGACTCAAAGTGCGTGAAAAGGGAGGGGAGGAACGAATGATCGAGGATGGAAAGGATCTCCTTCTCCTTAGCAGCCATGCTAAAGGCATCTTTCTTCCTAAGAACATCTTTGTCCCTCACCTTCACAGCGAAAGCTCTATTGCTGCAGTTCTCGACAGTGAGGAATACTGAGCTCATATGGCCTTGCCCAAGATTTTTCACAACGTTGAAGCCCTCCAAAGGACTTAACCAATCGCTCCTCCTCGTCTCTTGGTGTTTACAGATTAAAATGTCCCCGATTTTTCCCGAATCGCCAGTGCTTGCAGTAGTATGATCTTCTGGATCCGATGACGGCTTGAATGCAGGCATTTTTACTTATTGAGTCGTCTCCTCCCCGATCAACCTTTCACTTGAAGCGATTGACGTTTCCTTCCTCCCGCCTCCTGCATGGAAACAGGGTTGATTTCTTGAATTGAAACTTCGACTCCATACCTGATGGGATGGATCACTTGAAACCACCGTTCCATACGTGGCAGGATGATGATTAATAAAAAAACGCAGGATTAGCAAATGACTTTTCGGTAGTGTGTCCATCCTCATGGAATCTTAGCCTTTAGATCTTTGTGCTCGACGAATTTTTTCGTGGTATATGTTATTTCATTCAATCCCCATCGTCCAACTTTAATGAAGGATTAAAAGAGCGCAATCGCCCTCTATAGGCATTTGTTCATTGTCCATCATTAACCATGGGAAACCATAATCAACGATAGTCAACCATATGGTTTACCATTGTTGAATATGTTTGGCCATGGTTGACCATGGTTTGCTATTGTTGACCATGGTCAACCATAGTTAATAAACAACCATGGTTTATTATAATATTAGTATTATTTTTAACAATCATAGTCACTTATTTTATTATTATTATTAAGCAACTATGCTCAACGATATGGTTGACCATGGTTGGTTATTATTATTATAATTATTATTAGTATTATTATTATTAGCCAACTATAGTCAACCACTATAAACCATAGTGGACCATGGCCATGGACTATTAAATTTCATTAATGATGGTTCACTATAGTTAACCATGGCTGATTATGGTCCACCATGGTTGACTTTGGCTGACCATGCTCAACAATGGTTGACTATGGTTGGCTATGGTTGACCATGGTTGGTTATGGTGAGCTTTGATTGGCCATGGTTCAAGACCATGATTGACTATGGTTAGCTTTAGTTGGCCATGGAGACTATGGTTCACCATGGTTGACTATGGTTTTCTTTGGTTAAATATGGTTGACTTTGGTTTACGACGGTCAACTGTGGTTGATCAATTCACTATGGTTGAATATGGTTGACTTTGGTTGACCATATTTAAATATGGTTGACTTTGGTTGAATGTGGTTGACTAAGTCACTTTGGTTAACTATGGTTAACTATGATTGACCATAGTTGAATGTGTATGGTTGACCATGGTCAAATTTGGTTGACTTCGGTTGACCATGGTTGATTATGGTTTAGCATGGTTGACTATGTTTGACTTTGGGCTAAACATGGTTGAATTTCTTACTTTGGTCGACTTTTGGTTGACTATGGTTGACCATGGTTTACTATGGTCAACTTAGGTTGACCATGGTTGACCATGGGTAACTATGGCTGACCATGGTTAGCGATGGTTTATTATGGTTGACTTAGGTTTACCACGGTCTACTTTTGGTTGACCATGGTTTGCCATGCTTTCTTATGGTTGACCATGGTTGAGCATTGTTGACTTTGGTTGACATGGTTGTTTATGGTTGACCATGGTTAGCTATGATTGACCTTGGGTTACTATGGTTGACCATGGTTGGTGATGGTGATTTTGGTTGAGTTTTGATTTGCCATGGTTGACTTTGGTTAAACATGGTTGACGTTGGTTGACTTTGTTTGACCATGGTTGACTTTGGTCAACCATAGTTAACAATGGTTGACTATGGTTAACCATGGTTTACCATGGTTGTCTTTAGTTTACTGTGGTTGACCATTATTGTTTATGGTTGATGATGGTTAACCATTATTATCTATTGAATATGGTTGTTGTTGTTAACCATGACTCGAGATGGTTGAATTTAAATTCCACTGTTGTTTTCCCATGGTTGAATTTGGTTGACATTAACTTTAAAATCATATGGTTAATTATAATTCCATTATGGTTGACTTTGTTTGACCATGGTCTGTTATGCTAGACTATAGTTGACTTTGTTTAAATATGGTTTATTTTAGTTAACTTTGGATGACCATGGGTGACTATGGTTGGCTTTGGTAGGATATGGTTTACCATAGTTGACTATGGGCGACTGTAATTGACTAATTAACTATGGTTGGCTGTGGCTAACCATGGTTGACGATGGTTGGCTATGGATGACCATGGTTGATTATGGCTGACAATGGTTGGGAATGGTTGACTTTGGTTGAATTTGGTGGATATTAATATCATATGGTTTAGTGTGGTTGACTTGTTCACTTGATTATGGGTGAAACAAGTGTTGAATTTAAAATCATATGGTGAATTATAATTCTACTATTGTTTGCCTATGACTAACTTTGGTTAACTTAAAGGTTGACTTTAAAATGATATGGTTGATTATAATTCCACTATGGTTGAATTTGGTTGGACATGGTTGACTATGATTGACCATTCTTGACTTTGGTTAACCATGGTTGAATATGGTCGACTATTGTTAAATTTTGTTACTATAGTTGACTTTGGTTGACCATGAATGGATATGTTTGACTGTGGTTGAATTTATTTGACTGTGGTTTACTTTGGTTGACCATGGTTGACTATGGTTGACTTTGTTTTTTCCATTATTGACTATTGAGTGACCTTATTTGACTTTCGACTATATTTGATTTGGTTTACCATGGTCGAATTTATTTTGCCATAATTAACAATTGGTCGACCATGTTTGACTTTTGAATTTGGTCAAATTTGGTTGGTTATGGTTGACTATGGTTGACTTCATTTAATTGTGGTTGGATTTGTTTGACTTTGGTTGATGTTTATCATGGTTGACTTATGTTGACATTTATATGGTTGACTTATGTTGAGTATGGTTGATCATTGTTGTTCATGATTGACTATGGTTGTTTGTGGTTGACCATGGATGCTCATGGATGACTATTGTCGACTATAGTTGTTCGGGGTTGTTGACTATGGTTGAGCATGGTTGTTCTTGTTTGACAATGGTTGACCATAGTTATTCATGCTTAACTATGGTTAACCATAGTTTTTCATGGATGACTATGATAGACAATGGTTGACCATGTTAAACCATTGTTCACAATACTTGTTCATGCTTGGCTTATGTTGATCATGGTTGTTTATGGTTGACCATGTTTGACTATGTTAGAGCATGGTTAATTATGGTTGAACATGGCTAACTATGGTTGACCATGGTTGGCCATGGTTGTTCATGCTTTCCTTATGGTGAGGTTTACCATGGTTGAATTATGTTGAATATGGTTCCCTTATGTTGATTGTGGTTGCATTCAGTTGGTTGTAGTGGTCCGCTATGGATATGTTGCATTGTGATAAATATTATCTAGGTTGAAATTTGTATTGCAATTATTCATATTAAGTGTGCTTTACTATTTTGACCATGGTTGATAGTGGTTAACTATGATTGACCATGGTTGATAGGGGTTAACTATGATTGACCATGGTTGACAATGCCATATCATGTGATTTGCCCACATCTAAGCACTAATCACATAAAATCGAATTTCAATATTATGTCAAACTATGGAAGTGAGTGAGTAACAATTTATAAGGTTATTTTTGTGGTTGACATTATACTTTGTGAAATGTAATAGTTGCCAAATCATTAACATCAATATGAGAAAAAAAAACAATGATAGTGAAAGAAAGAACATGAAAAAAGACAATAGCATGGACAATGAGAGAATTGACATGATAAGAGTAATAATGTAAACAAATTATGATAATTAATTAATGTTAATGTTACTGTTACTGTTAACATAATCAACATAAAAATTAACATTAATGTTTTTAATATTAATATTAACAAATATTGTTAATATTATTATTAATTTTAATGAAGTTAAAAATTAATATTAATGTTCTTAATGTTAATAATATTAATGTTCTTATTATTAATGTTAATAATATTAATGCTAATGTTATTAATCTTATAAAATGAAATGATTAATATGATTAATATTAATATCAATATCAATGTTGTTAATATTAATATTAATAATATTAATCTTAACATTTGCACTAATATTAGTATAATTATGGATTTGATATCAATGATATGATATGTAGTAATAATTTGATATGATATGACATGTTTGAAGTTGATATGAATGATTTTAAAGATTAATGCTAATATTAATATTAATGTTCTTGTAAACATTAATGTTATTATTGTTTTTTTCCTTGGTAATTAATGTTATTATTGTTAATATTAATAACATTATTGTTAAATTAAAATTTGAAATTTATACATTAATGTTATTATTTTTGTTAATATCAATAATATTATTATGAAATTAAAATTTAAAATTCATATAAAGATGATGATGATTGCTAATGTACACTATCTGCTAATTAAATCATATTCAATTTATCTTTATATTGATTAATTTTTCATTGTAATTAAAAGACAAAGATCTATTTTAAATATATTATTAGTTTTACCTCTTCTTATTTTACATATTTTATTTTCTATTCCTTTCATTTTACACCATTATTTTTACATACTATATCCTTTTGATACTCTAATACCACTTCTCAAAACCTTGTTTTGACATACATCATCATTATAAATATGATAAGACAATCCATAACAGAATGTGTTATAAAATAATTGCTTAAATATTACAATACTACAATATTTATATAAAAAATCAATTCACGGCCTCATTTTCATTTTTTCATACTCATTATTAATTTTGTATTTATTTATTATATATATTCATAAAAATAACTATTGTAATTTATATTATATTTTAAATATGTATGATCATATTATTCATCTTAACAAGATAAAGTGGAATTATTCATACATATTATTCATCTTAACAAGATAGAGTGGTATTAGTTATGTACAATTCTTTATGAAGAAATCAATTTATCCAATGCGAAAGATTTATAATAAAGATGAAGCATGAACCATTTAAAAATAACAAGTGAATATAGAGAAAAATAAAATAATAATTAAATTATGTTCACTTGTTGGCCGAGATTTGAAAAATAACAAGTGAATATAGAGAAAAATAAAATAATAATAATGTTCAAATCCTCAACATTATGGGGTCCTTTGTGAAAAATCATATAAAGCTCACAAATATCGTTGAAAAATATTCAAAATACTGACCATATACCTTTTATTTGCATGTATAAGTGTTTCTTCTAGTGTTGCATATACGTCAAACCTAAAACTCACAAGTTACAAACCTAAAATGTAAAAAAGTTGCATTGTAGATATCTTTACAGTTCGTTCATGATTAAGTAAGAAACGAGTTGTCAAGATACATTCTCTACATGCGTCTCTCCTTCTCCACTTCTCCATAGAATTAGGCCTCTCCTTCTTCACTTCTCCATAGAATTAGACAGATAAATTTATATGGAATTAGGAATTAAGAATCACTTTCAGATTCCTAGGCTTTCTAATTTATATGTGAATGATTATTAATGTTAGAGAATGAGTGAAAAAGATTTTATGATAATTCCAATGGGTGGATCATTTCTTCCTTTTCGATTTGTTAATTTTGTACACATTTTATTCAACTCCCAGCCTTACAATGCATTCTTAGTCATCTTTAAACACATGTACCAAAGGAAAATAAAGAGGACATCTAAGATATGTTGCGCACACCATTATTTATTTGATGCTTTAATGTTTGTTATTATGTAACAGCACAACTAACACAGATTAATTGCCTGGCTTTGCTTAATTGCCTCTCTTTTATTGTTTAGCATGTCCATCCTTCAAACATCTTCACGAATGTCATCAAACGCTTTTCTTGTTTCACATAACAACTTCACGAATTGCCTCGCTTTTCTTGTTTCAATCTCCAGCATGTCCCTCCTTCACAGAATTCCATCAAACAGTTTATCGCTGTGGCGATTGAATTCAAAAGTTTGATCGGTTCAATTCTAACTACAGCTCCATATGTGGTGGGTGCCACCGATCGATTCCCTTCACATCGCCACCGATCGATTCCCTTCCCCACCGCGTGGCAACAGCGAGTAAATCTACGATGATTTTAACTAAATCTACGATGATATTAATTTAGATACAGCTTATATCGATTTTTGGATTTTGTCTCTTAAATCAATTTATGACTAATATAGTGATTTTTTTTTAGTCTTATTACCGGTTGCTGAAAAGATGATCTTTATCATAATTTCTTCCATTTAAGCAAAATGAACACAAAGCTTTATCACAATTTCCTCCATTTAAGCAAAAAGAACACAAAGATTTATTCTTAAGTAAAAATCTGGTAGCCTTAGCTTTTCCAAGACGTCGTCGAGATTTGCTATAAGTTTACATGCATGCATTCACACACTTGCTTAACTAAGATTCACATGGAAGTTGAGTAGAGAGAAAAAATTGTTATTTAATATGTGCAAATAAGTCCACAAGTATCCATTCTCACAATAACCTAATATCTAAACTATAAGCACTCTGTCATAGTAGAGTAAAGCGCACTTACTGTTTAAAAGAATATGCTAATAAAATTCATTTGAACTAATGTAACTTATATTATAGAAAATCAACATCGTTCTTTACATACTATGCAACTGTAGAAATTCCACTCGTAACAGTGATATAGTTGTTACTGCAATTTAATTCTCGAAAGTCGAATAACTCTGTTTATACAGTATATCCATAAGTTTACATGCCTCAACAGTCCTGAGAAGTCTAAAATCCGTCGTCTGTTAATCTGTGCAGAATCAATGATACAAATATTAATCAAATTTCTTAAGTCAATGACTCTAAATGACGATGGCCATGAATGGAGTAACTATAAACATATTATGACGCATGAAAGCCAGTGAGTATTAACTAATAAATACTTACACAAAACATGACTTGTATCCATCTCCGAGATTTGGGTACTAAAATATTTGTTGGCCGTGTGTCTAAGACGAGGCTGAGGATTATATAATCTAGCGTTGCTTATAAAATATGCCCGGAAGAAATCTCCGTTTTCTTTTAACAAACCCTTCCAAACTACAGCCATAATCATAATTTCGAGCAAGCCATTTACGATATAACAACATAAACTAAGCTCTGTATAAATAGAGAAATTAGATGGAAATATGGCGGCAAGTAATGAATCAAAACCTGCGATGGTGAGGGAAGGGAGGATTTTGGCATGCTTGTCAAGGGTTTTGACGCAATTGGGAGGTCCATACGAAAAACCAGACATCTCTCGATCAAATGCTGAACCTTGCGGATCATGTTGATGCACGGATCTTTGTTTCGACCATCGTCGGTTTAGCATGTCCATCCTTCCAACAGCTTCACGAATGCCCTCAAACGCTTTTCTTGTTTCACAGAACAACTTCACGAATTTCCTCGCTTTTCTTGTTTCAATCTCCAGCATGTTCCTCCTTCACAGAATTCCATCAAACGCTTGATCGTTGTGGCGATTGAATTCAAAAGTTTGATCGGTTCAATTCTATCTGCAGCTCCATACGTGGCGGGTGCCATGATCGATTCCGTTCACAGAGCCATCGATGGATTCCCTTCCCTACCGCGTGGCAACGGTGTGATTACACTGTGATTAGCAAAAAAACGGAACCCAAATTATGATTAGCAAATTGACTGTTCGCTTACCGGTTAGTAAACCCTAAATTCGGGCCATTGGATGATGTGCTCGACGAAAGAATATGCCATCATCCTTAATCATAGCCGCCCATCCTTAATCTTGATTAAAAAGTTGCAATCGCCCTCCATATAGAAATGTTCAAATAAGTGCCTATCGGCGAAAAATCTTTCAAAGATATTCGAAAATTGTCCTATTTTCCTGTCGTTTTACTAAAGCACCTCCTGGGGTCTGTGGTGATTCTTGTGAATCGTGATCAATCGATAAAATTGTCATCTTAAAAGCTGAAAAGGGTGGAGCAACAGTCATTATGGAAAAAACAGATTATGTAGAAAAGATGAAAGATCACCTTAATCAGAGTGGCTGCTACAAAAAACTTAAAAAGAATCCATTGAAACATATTGCAAAGAAGGTTTCAGATGCCATCAAGGAGTCAAATCTAGATGAATATGTAAACAAGAAGCTTATAACTTCAAATCTGTTGGTTCCCCGAATCTACGGCTTGCCCAAAATCCACAAGACAAGTGCTCCCCTTAGACCAATTGTCGACACAATAGGCTCACCAACCTATAGACTCGCGAAATACTTGGAAAATAAGATAAAACCACTAGTAGGAAATACAGACTCCTACATTAGATATTCGACGTTCTTTGTGGAGAAAATTAAAAGCAGGCATATGGAGGGACAAGAGGATTTTTTAAGTCTGTATGTTGTATCCCCTTACAAAACAATTCCAATTGATGAGGCAATTAGGGTTATCAAAGACATGACAGACCACGAAACAACAAAACTTGTAGAATTTTTTCTTAAATCCACCACCTTTTTTCAGCTTCCAAGGAGAGCTCTATGAACAGACATGTGGGGTGGCTATGGGATCACCGCTATCCCCGATAGTTGTGAACTTGTTTATGGAGAATTTTGAACAAAAGGAATTGGACTCAACTCAATGGAAACCGGAGTGGTGGTGTAGATACGTGGGTGATACTTTTGTCATTTGGGCTCATGATAGAGAGAAACTAGAGAAATAGGTTGATCACCTAAACATCCAGCGCCATTCCATTAAATTTACAACAGAACTTGAAGAAAACCAGTCCCTACCCTTTCTTGATGTGTTAATCACTAAAAAACAGGATGGTAGTATCGCCCATCAGGTATATAGGAAGAAGACACACACTGACCAATACCTCCATGCATCTTCTCATCATCATCCTAGCCAAAATATGGGTGTGTTAAACATGTTATTCACTAGGGCCATGAGAAACTCATATCCACACCACTTGGATTCAGAGATGGAACACCTACGAAACATCCTCCTAAACAATGGATACACAACTTCACAGACCAACAAGGCCCTTAACAAACTAGAGAGTAGAAAATGAATTCAAGATTGTGATAGAAATAAAAAATTTAAGTGAATATAAGGAAATCCTTCCTACCTCACATATAAGGGGTGACGGATAAAATCGGTAAACATCTTCAGAAAAAGAATATAGATTCCATGTTTATTCTCCATGCAACCTCAAGAAACTCCTAAGATCAATTAAAGATCCCATTAACCACAAGTTACATAAAGGTATATATCAAATACCATGTGAATGCGAGAAGTCTTACATAGGAGAAAATGGAAGATCCATTCAAACAAGAGTCAAGGAACATAGCGCTGACATACGATTGGATAGAGTGCATAAGTCGGCCTTGGCTGAACATTCTCATAAAACAAAGCATCCAATTAACATCGAAAATATGAAAATGTTTGCAAGGGTTGATAACTACTCCAAAAGAAAGATAAGGGAAGCCATTGAAATAGTCAAAAACCCTAATTTACTAAATCGTGATGATGGCCTTATCATTAGTCGTACTTGGATACCTTCTCTCATTTAATTTGGGGATTTGACTTCCTTAATCCATGCCCTCTCACACTAAGGTCGCCTACACACTCTTGAAAAAGTACCTGGCTTTTATGTATTTATGAATTAGAAAGGTAGTGATATTTCTTTACATTGTATTTGTCCTGAGGATGAGCCAAGCAATGGCTCGAAACGTAGACACACCTTCAACAAAAACCGCAGCATATCCACTACTAGATGCCAACTATCAACACTGCAGAACCTCATCCAATCCGATCAATTAGATTTTTTTAGGCTTCTGCATCTATTGCTTCCTCCCTATGTTTCTAGGGGACTCTTCCCAACTCCCTAGCTCTAGAAGACACATCCCCACATCTTCCCATCCCATTAAAAGTATCCCATGATCTAGGCACAGGAAGGTACCCTCAACTAAACTCAAAGGATATCCCCTCAAAACAATCAAAATTATGATTTGTACCATGATTCAAAGTAATCATAGATGCAACCCCTGTTTGTGAAGAAGCACGATTGATGGCCAATAAGAATAGACATATTTTTGAACATCATGCTCTATGCATTCTTTGAATAATGTAATATAAGACATTGGAAAAATTCACTGCATTGCCAAGCTAATTGAAAATAAGCCCAAAATTCACTTTCATATGTAACCACCACTATTCAAAAGCAATCCACTCCAATTTTTCCAAGGAGTTGCTTAAACTAATTGATACAATAATGGTCACTTAATACACTTTCCTTCAACCGCTAATTAATGGGAAGGGGGATTTTACCTTTCATGATTTTCAATAAGATGTGGAAAACCTGGAAGCAATCTACATCAAACAACCATTGAGGTCAAACATATGATTTTGGATGACCAATTTTGGGCAGGGATGAAATTTGTTGTTTTATTAGTAGAACCTATATGTGAAATGCTCTATTATGTGGATAGAGAAAACCCATGTTCAGATAGAAGTGGACAGAGAAAACCAAGGATATTTTTGAATGGTGATGGTGTAATATCCCTATTTTGACCCTATTGCATTAAAATTGTAAATTCAATGTAAATATTGTTATTGATCATGGTGAGGAGCTCAAGGCCAAGGCCCCGACATTGATTTAGCGTTCCATGTATCGGCAATTAAAATAGATGCATATGGTTCTTGTGCTGGGCATGCACAATGTAAATGAATACATCATGTAAATACGAATTTTAATGAAAAACCCACAACCAGCTATGCAATGCAACAAAGAGATGGGGGCATGACTTTTATAATGAATAGGGAGGAAAATGATTCAAACCCTTGAGCCAATGGTGTTAACCCATGTGTCAATGAGAAAACCCATAAACCATCAACTACCCATTTTGGCTTATGCACCCAATCACTTAATTCTTCCAAGAGTTAATGCCTTGGGAATGGAGGGGTATGGCAACCAATTTCTTGTATGGGCAAGCCATCAACCTGGAAATCGTATTTTTGCTTCATGGGAAAGAAAACACCCAGAAAATTGTGTCCAAAGCCATTTTGAACGGATGGCCTTTGCTCTCTCACGCAGTCTGAGCTAGTTGGGACTTTTTCCATCCCGTTTTTCACTATTTCCTGCATTTTTCCATGCCTCGGAGCTCGTTTTTATATTGAATAGTGGCTGGGAGGAAGGGAGCCACTGTTTTTGGGGTTATGGAGGCCGTTTCTGCCCACGAAATGCCCATGACCGTTTTCTGAAAACGATTATGCTCTCCTGGAGTTGACTTCCCATTTCTCCATTTCGTTTTGGTTGCCCACGTTTTTCTGAAGCTCAGGGAAACCCCATTTTGGGCATTCCACTATAGAAACGTTTTCTTCATGCCCAACAATTGTGATTTCTGTTGTTATGTGCATCCCTGTTTTGGTTTGAACCTGTGAGCAAGAAATATGGAGTGGTAGTGGACAGAATTGGCTTGATAAACCTGGTGAAGGGAATAACCTCTCAAGAAGATCAAGAGGGCTTTGGCTACTTTTCTATGCACACCCTGAGAGCACTAGAAAGGAAGGTCTGGATTGAGGGATTGTGTAGTAGTGAAGAGAATACTTCCTTGTGTTGGGTGTGTAGGTATTGTGAGTGCCAAGCTGGATAGATCTTGTAGGGGTATCCATGGCTCTATGCTTGAGCTCAATAGCATATCAATTCTTCCTTTTCATTCCCTAGCAGCCTGATAAACCCAATTGTATATTGGCTTGGCTCAATTTGGTGTATGTTTGGCTATGTGTGAGTTTGGTGTTCCCTGGTTCCTTGTAGAAATCATGCCCAGCTCGGGGGGTGGCAGTTGCATCAAGAGATTGATAAGCACAACTGGCCTATGGTTGGGTGGAACGTTGCAGATGCATAGCTGGTTGCTCAGGGACTACTTTGTTTTAAGATAAGTACTCTCTATTATAATTCTGCAATGTCTTTATTTAATGGTTGTCATGAAAATGCTAAATGTATGTTAGATATTAACATGATTTTGATTCCTCTATGTTTAATTACGATATGCATATTTACATGTCTTTTATCATCAGTGAATTTTACTTGTATTGTTTTAATTGATGAATGACATGAATATCTTGAATGTATGATGGATGGGTAAAAGAATTTAACTCTGTTGTGTTTTCAAATATTTTCTGCATTTGCATATGTCCATCTTCTCTTTTTATGAATCCTTGTTTACTATGCATGAGGCTAGATTCCCCGGAATCAGAGTGATGTTCTCTCATGCTGCTAATGTAATGGGAGGGGACCTTATAGTGTGGTATTAGAGCTTATGGTTCAACACTACGGCTGTTGGGCCCTTCATAGAGATATAACTCATTGTTGTGCATATGAGATAACGCATCATGTGCTTGAGGCCTTGATTAATTATGACTCCTTGTCCCTTGAATGTCCATGATGCTTTGAATGCATGAAATTGAATGTTGGGCATGGCTGGCATGAGTTTTTGTGTGTTAATTTCATGATTGAAAGCCTGAACAATTGGTTGTTACAGCCCCATATCTTAATGATGTTTGTTAATTACAATGAACCAACATTTATGTGGCCGATTGATGGTTTTCGGAAGCGAGGAAAGCTTGCGAATTATGCCCTTTTGCTCATGAGTTTTCCTTGCCCATGCTTGTTGGGTGCTTGAAGATTGATTGTGAATCCATTGGTTGGATTGTTGAATTTGAAATGAAGAGAAAATCCCTTTTCAAGTTGAATGCTTACTTACAGTCTTTCTAGTGCAGTAGCATTCTGTTTTTGTATTTGTTGACTGTCGCATGAAGGAGAGAAGGAGGTGCAACCTCTTGTTATCCTTATACTTTTTGCTGTTTTATTTTGACATAGCAGAGGTGCAAGTTCTTGGCATTCTTGTACTGTTTTTTTTTATGCAAGTTTGATCTGTAGTAACTCACCTCTGTAAAGAAATGAAGGGCACATTTCCAGAAAAACATTTCTAACTGTCTGTGAAAATTTGCAAATTTTTCTAAGTAATTATGAGTTCTGCTAAAGGCTCTGTCGGCGATTTTAGCGTTAAGTTCTGCGCGCGCGGCGACAAATTTAATGCTAATTTTTATGACACGGTCGACAGGAAAGCTATTAAATTCTGCACTGAAAGATAGAAAATTTTTCAAAATTTTGCCCAAGGGAAGCGGTCGGTGGTCGCAGGGTTGGCGGTCGGAGGTTTTAACGTTAAATTTTTTGTAGCGGTCGGCAAAATAGCTATTAATTATGCGCCAAAAGGGAAGAGAAAATTCTAAATTCTTCTAAGTGTTTTGAAATTTTTTCCTAAAGGTGCGGCGGCAGAATTAACGCTAACACCTGCGTGTGCGGCGGCAGAATTAATGTTAATTTCTGCGTGCATGGCAACAGAATTAGCGTTAATATCTGCGACACACGCGGCGACAAACTTGGCGATAGGACCCGCAACAATTCTAATCTTAACGATGGCGGAAAAAGTAATCTTAAAATCTGCGACGTGTGCGGTGCGCGGCGGTAGATTTTAGCTTAAAACACCGCGACACGGGCGGCACATTTTAAGTTAAATTTCCGCACAATGGCGGCCATTTTTACCCTTAACATTTGCGCAGAGGAAAAGGACGCTATGGAGTCGTGGAAAACAGACTTAAAGGATCTCCGTGTTGGCGTTCCTTTTAAAGAGACAAATCCTGCGCCATATTGTTAGTAATTGCGCTGAAGGCGGCCAAAATAAGGCTAAGATGGGCGCCATAAGCGGGCAGTTTTAAACTCAAGACATGCGCGAGAAAGGATAAAAAAAAACAATGGTTGAATTGAAGTAAACATTTGGCGAAGCGGCAGAGTTATGATTAAAACCTGCGCCGAAGAGGTGGGAGATTTATGATTAAAACCTGCGCCAAAGAGGTGGAATATTTATGGTTAAAAACTTGCACCGAAGGCTGGAGATAACTTTGCATTAGAAAACAGTCCATCCATCGACGATTTTAAGGATAAGCCATGCGCCGATGTTGGCCAAAATAAAAATAATTCCTGCACTTTTTAAAGTTGTCAATATAGGATTTTCCCATATACATGCAACCAATTCATGATATTATAATGCAACTAACAGTTGTGTTTATAAACACATTTTGCAGAATTATAGTCGCGTCAAAGCAACATTCCAGATAAGTACAGTTGGAAAGTTCTGGTCTTGGTTGGGCCAAGAATATCAACATCATGGATGATGCACAGGATCCCTATGAGCCTGAGACAGATGCCATGGGGGAAAATATACATGTGGAGAATGCTGAAATAGAATCTAATGGGAGAAGAAATCGAGAGACTCCCCCAGATATTGCAGCCACCATGAGGAGCCTAAGGGTGGAGTTGCAAAGTTGCAGAGAAGATAATGAAAGGATGATTAAAGCTCAGGAAGAACAAAATCAGTTGAATGCAGCCATGCTATAGAGTTTGACAGACATCCAAAGGCAAATAAACTCTGGGCATCAGACATCAAATCCAGAAAGGAGTGGGAGTAGTACAAGGAGAAATCCCCGCAAAAGGTCCAATATCTCAAGAGGAGTTTCTAGAGACAGAACCTATACTCCAGAAATCTCTTCTAGTGGATCATCTGACTCCGAGGGATCCATTGAGGGTTCAAGCTCTTCATCTTGCAAGAATAAGAGGAAGAGGCATTACAAGAACAATTCACACGGGGAATTTAAGAAGGAAAAACCTCCTACATTTGATGGAGAGGTAAAGTCTGGTCAAGAAGCTGAAGCTTGGCTTCTTGGGATGAGAAAGTATTTCCAAGTCAAAGACTACTCTGTAAATATGAAGGCAAGGATCACCATATTCAACTTGAATGGAAGAGCATCTATATGGTGAGAACACATCACGCAAGTGAAGAAGATCAATGAAAGAAAGATTGTGTGGAAGCAGTTCAAGAAATACTTCAAACAGAAGTACCTCTCTGATAGGTACTATGATGACAAGATCAAAGAGTTCCATGAGCTGAGATTGGGACAATTAACTATGGAAGAGTATGCAAACAAGTTCTTGGAACTACTGAGGTACGTCAAGTATATTCGAGATGACAAGGCGAAAATTCAGCGTTTTCTAAGTGGGCTACCTTAGTCATATAAAGATAGGATTGAATTTGATGAGCCCCAAACTCTAGAAGAGGTAATAAGGACGGCCAAGTATTGTTATGATCAAAACAAAAGAAAACCTGATTTCCATAAGGCATGGAAGGACAAGAAAAATGAGAAGTTTGACCAAAGGAAGAAAGGTTTCAAGCCTCCTCATACCAGAAATCAGCAAAGGCATCCATCACAAGTTGTGACTAAGCCAACTAGGATGATGGGAGATAAGCCAAGAGATCCAAAGGAGCCAAGAGAACCACTTCAATGTTGGGGTTGTGGAGGAGACCACATGCTTAGGAACTGTCCACACCGGAATGGGAATGCAAATTAAGTTCACAACATCCAAGGAGCTGGAACTGTGGGTCAAGTGGCGAGGACAATTCCTAGAATCTATGCAGCACTAGACGATCGCCAGGAAGATCATCAATCAACTGTTGTTGAAGTTGAAGGTAAGATTGCTAAGCAATATGTTTCTATTTTGATTGATCCTGGATCTACTCACAGTTATATCACTCCTAAAATTGTTGATATTTGTGCTTTTAAGAAGTCAAAGCATAGTAAATCATGGTTAGTTCAACTAGCTACTGGAACCAAGAGAAAAGTCAGTGAAGTTGTAGAGAAGTGTCCCTTAGAGATGGATGGGCTATTCACTTATGCAAATCTGAATGTTTTACCACTGGGTTCCTATGACATTCTCATTGGAATGGATTGGTTAGAAGTGCACAGGGTTAAACTTGACTGCTACAATAAAACTTTTGAATGCATGGACAAAGAAGGAAACCCAAGGGTTGTAAAAGGCATTCCAAAGGTGACTTCTGGTAGGAAGGTTTCAGCCATGCAGCTGAATAAGTTCTGTAGAAAGGGTTGTCAATTGTATGCAGCCCATGTTTTGGAGGCAACGGAAAATGAAACTCCTATGTTAGAGGACTATCATGTATTGCAGGAATTCAGGGATGTCTTTCCTGATGAGATTCATGGACTCCCTCCAAAGAGAGACATTGATTTTACAATTGAACTTGTGCCAGGAGCAGCACCAGTGTCCAAGACACCCTACAGGATGAGTACACCGGAATTGCTAGAATTGAAAATACAATTACAAGAGTTGTTGGAAAAGAAATATATCAGTCCAAGTGTGTCCCCATGGGGAGCACCTGTTCTATTTGTGAAAAAGAAAGATGGAACACTCAGGTTATGTATTGACTACAGGCAGTTGAACAAGGTCACGGTGAAGAACAAATACCCATTGCCCCCAATTGATGACCTTTTTTATCAAATGAGAGGAGCAAAGGTATTTTCAAAGATTGACTTAAGGTCAGGTTACCATTAGGTAAGAATCAAAGAGGAAGATATTCATAAGACAACCTTTAGAACAAGGTATGGACACTATGAGTTTGTAGTGGTACCATTTGGTCTCACAAATGCACCAGCTACATTCATGTGTCTCATGAATAGTGTTTTTAGCAAGTATTTGGACAAGTTCGTTCTTGTTTCGACATTCTCATCTATTCTAAGAATGAAGAAGAGAATGAAGAACACTTGAGAATGACATTGCAATTGCTAAGGGAGCATAAGCTGTATGCAAATTTGAGCAAATGTGACTTTTATAAAGATAAAATTCATTATTTGCATCACATTATCTCAGACGAAGGAATATCGGTGGACCCTGAGAAGATTGAAGCCATTATCAATTGGCCAACTCCAAGGAATGTGACAGATGTGAGATCTTTTATGGGCCTTGCTGGGTACTATAGGAGGTTCATTGAAGGATTCTCCAAGGTCGCAAACCCAGTCACTTCCTTGCAAAAGAAGGGGATAAAGTTTGAATGGTCACCAAGACGTGAGGAAAGTTTCCAACGGTTGAAGAATCTTCTTACGAGTGCACCAATTTTGAAAATTGCAGATCCAGAAAAAGACTTTATGGTATGTACCAATGCATGCAATCAAGGACTTGGAGGAGTCCTTATGAAAGACAACCACGTGGTATGCTATGAGTCGAGGAAGTTGAAGGAGCATGAGAAAAACTATGCTACTCATGATTTAGAACTTGCAGCCATAGTACATGCTTTAAAAATGTGGAGGCATTACTTAATGGGTAGGAAATTTGAGTTAAGGACAGACCATTATGGTCTAAAATACTTGTTTGATCAGCCAACTTTAAATGCTAGGAAAGCTAGATGGTTGGAATTTTTGTGTGAATTTGATTTTGAGATCAAACACATAAAAGGGAAAGAAAATAAGGTAGCAGATGCACTCAGCAGGAAAGTACATGAAATGCATGTGGCAGCGCTTAGTACTTGCCAACCATATTTGAGACAACAGATTGTTAACCATATTGCTGAGGATGAAGTGTACATGTAGATAAAGGACAAATTGCAGCAGCAAAACCTTGAAAAGAAGTATGAAGGCTATCATTTGAAAGAAGACGGACTTCTTACCTATAAGAATAGAGCCTATATTCCAAATATGGCAGATTTGAGGAGGATTGTTATGGATGAAATCCATAAAGCTCCATACTCCGGTCATCCCGGATATTAGAAAACAATTGCTACAGCAAGAAAATATTATTTATGGCCAGGGATGAAGAAGGACATCGCTGAATACATTTCTAGGTGCATGAAATGTCAACAGGTGAAGGTTGAACACCAACACCCAGCAGGTTTATTGCACCCAGTGCCAATTCCAGAATGGAAATGGGAAGTAATTTCCATGGATTTTATTACAGGTTTGCCGATGACAGTGAGACAACATAATTCCATCATGGTGGTGGTGGAAAAGTTAACAAAGGCATCACATTTTATACCGGTTAAGTCCACACATAAAGCCAATGCCATTGCCAATATTTTCATGAAGGAAATTTTCAGATTACATGGATTGCCTAAGGCAATAATTTTTGACAGGGATACCAAGTTCACTTCCAATTTTTGGAAAAGTCTCTTTGCAGACTTGGGTACACAGTTGAACTTTAGTACCACATACCATCCTCAAACAGATGGGCAAACAGAAAGAGTAAATCAGGTGCTTGAAGACATGCTTCGCATGTATGTTATGGACAAACCATCAAAGTGGGAGGATTATCTACACTTGGTAGAGTTTGCATATAACAATGGGAAACAAGCATCATTGGGAATAAGTCCATATGAGGCTTTGTACAGCAGAAGGTGTAGGACACCAGTGACTTGGGATAATCCAGTGAACAGAATTGTACTTGGGCCGGAATTGCTTGAGGAAATGGAACAAGAGATCGCAAAGATTAGGCAGAATTTAAAAGCAGCCCAGGATAGACAGAAAAGCTGTGCAGATAAGCTCAGAGTGCATAGGGAATTCAGTGTTGGGGATCATGTGTATCTTAGAGTGAGACCAAGGAAGAGTTCCTTGAAGCTTGGGGGTTGTGCCAAGCTATCACCTAGATATTGTGGGCCATTTGAAGTGCTTGAAAGAATAAGGCCAGTTGCATATAGACTTGCATTGCCTGCTAGCACTAGAGCTCATAATTTTTTTCATGTCTCTTTTCTTAAGAAATATGTACATGATCCTAACCATGTGATTAATTGCGATGTGATCCAGGTGGAACCAGAGGGAGAGTTCCAAACCGATCCATTGTGCATCCTAGACAAGAGGGTAACATTGCTCCGAAATTGAGCCATTGGATAGGTAAAGGTGCAATGGGAGCACTACGGTCCCGATGAGGCTACATCAAAGCTAGAGGATTCCATGAGAGGGGCATATCCATTTTTGTTCAATTTTGATGAGCACTGAGGACAGTGCTAATGTAAGGGGGAGGGGAATGTAATATCCTGATTTTGACCCTATTGCATTAAAATTGTAAATGATGTAAATATTGTTATTGATCACGGTGAGGAGCTCAAGGCCAAGGCCCCGCCATCAATTTAGCGTTCCATGTATCGGCAATTAAAATAGATGCATATGGTTCTTGTGCTGGGCATGCACAATGTAAATGAATACATCATGTAAATATGAATTTTAATGAAAAAACTACAACCAGCTATGCAATGCAACAAAGATATGGGGGCATGATTTTTATAAGGAATAGGGAGGGAAATGATTCAAACCCTTGAGCCAATGGTGTTAACCCATGTGTCAATGAGAAAACCCATAAACCATCAACTACCCATTTTGGCTTATGCACCCAATCACTTAATTCTTCCAAGAGTTGGT
Organism: Larix kaempferi; assembly: GCA_027924585.1. Lineage (NCBI taxonomy): Eukaryota > Viridiplantae > Streptophyta > Pinopsida > Pinales > Pinaceae > Larix > Larix kaempferi. The sequence continues at coordinate 2,456,859 of BSBM01000299.1, forward strand.
TGAGGCGGTTAATGCCTTCAGAATGGAGGGGTATGGCAGCCAATTTCGTGTATGGGCAAGCCATCAACCTGGAAAATCATATTTTTGCTTCATGGGAAAGAAAAAACCTAGAAAATTGTGCCCAAAGCCATTCTGAACGGATGGCCTTTGCTCTCTCACGCAGTCTGAGCTAGCTGGGACTTTTTCCATCCTGTTTTTCACCATTTCCCACATTTGTCCATGCCTGGGAGCTCGTTTTTATATTGAACAGTGGCTGGGAGGAAGGGAGCCACAGTTTTTGGGGTTATGGAGGCCGTTTCTGCCCACGAAATGCCCATGACCATTTTCTGAAAACGATTCTTCTCTCCTGGAGTTGACTTCCCATTTCTCCATTTCATTTTGGTTGCCTACGTTTTTCTGAAGCTCAGGGAAACCCCATTTTGGGCATTCCACTGTAGAAACGTTTTCTTCATGCCCAACAATTGTGATTTCTGCTGTTATGTGCATCCCTGTTTTGGTTTGAACCTGTGAGCAAGAAATCTGGAGTGGTAGTGGACATAATTGGGTTGATAAACTTGGTGAAGGGAATAACCTCTCAAGAAGATCAAGAGGGATTTGGCTACTTTTCTATGCACACCCTGAGAGCACTAGAAAGGAATGTATGGCTTGAGGGACTATGTAGCAGTGAAGAGAATACTTCCTTGTGTTGGGTGTGTAGGTATTGTGAGTGCCAAACTGGATAGATCTTGTAGGGGTATCCATGGCTCTGTGCTTGAGCTCACTAGCTTAGCAATTCTTCCTTTCCATTTCCTAGCAGCCTGATAAACCCAATTGTATATTGGCTTGGCTCAATTTGGTGTATGTTTGGTTATGTGTGAGTCTGGTGTTCCCTGGTTCCTTGTAGAAATCATGCCCAGCTCGGGCGTGGTAGTTGCATCAAGAGATTGATAAGCACAACTGGCCTATGGTTGGGTGGAACGTTGCAGATGCATAGTTGGTTGCTCAAGGACTACTTTGTTTTAAGATAAGTACTCTCTATTATAATTCTACAATGTCTTTATTTAATGGCTATCATGAAAATGCTAAATGTATGTTAGATATTAACATGATTTTGATTCTGCTATGTTTAATTACGATATGCATATGTACATGTCCTTTATCATCAGAGAATTTTACTTGTATTGTTTTAATTGATGAATGACATGAATATCTTGAATGTATGATGGATGGGTAATAGAATTTAACTCTGCCGTGTTTTCAAATATTTTCTGTATTTGCATATATATGTCCATCTTCTCTTTTTATGAATCCTTGTTTACTGTGCATGACGCTAGATTCCCCGAAATCAGAGTGATGTTCTCTCCCATGCTGCTAATGTAATGGGAGGGGACCTTACAGATGGCTTCAAGGAACGCCTGAATTAGGTTTTCGGGATTTAAGCCTTGCGTGAGGAATTGGATCACTTATTATTTCATCCATTCAGAAGAGAAACTGGTTGGGATAAAAAAAGGAAAAGAACTTATCATACATTCATAGCACACTTCGTCTTATTGGGGTATTTACGGAGGGTCAATCCAACATCCAGGACCAATACATTTATGATACAGTACTTACTTTTTCATACATTCAGTGAAGATAAAACAGTTTGGATCAAAAACGTCAAAGAACTTATTCTAGTTTCATAGCACACTTCATCTCAATGCTCAAAAACACCAAGGGCATATGGAGGTTCATTCTGAAAAAAGGGACCAATCCATTGACAATGCTACATGTGTTGAAAGGGTGCCAAACCAAAAATGAACTTGTCCATCTATCAAGTTACAACCCTAAGAAAGAAGCCAGTGCTTAAGATCAATGATGACCTAGAGAACCTATTCAAGTATCTAATCAATTATGAGTATTCAACTATGTTGTTTTTCCATTTTTTGGATATGACATTGGGTAATTTTTTATATGTATTTGGTTCAAAAATCAAGTGCTATTAATGAGTGATCAAATTTTTTTGATCACTAGTAGCACTCAAAAATATATTTTCTGCAACTAATTTGGCATTCTGCACCTTTTTCTTTGAATATAGAATCTACATGCATTAACATATATTAATGTATATGCATTGGGAACACTCGTAGGCTTCAGAAGTCCAAGCTAGAGACAATGGTGTATGTGCACACTAACATTCGTGTCAAAGACATTAGGATAACACCTTGAAAGAGTGGATGTGGTATTGATTCTTGGGGAATGTTCGAAGCATAGAGTAAATGTTTATAGGTATGGGTTCTCTTCTCTATTTCGTTGAATGTTTAAAAGATTGATTCTTTTATGACAGGTCTTTCAGTCCTGAATTTTTTTAAGCTACTCTTAGTTCAAGACATTTGTTGTAGAGTTTATTGTCCACCATTCAAAAAATGGACAATTATTCTATGTGTTGTCTCATCCTTCCAACAAAAATACAATGGAAAATGGTGGTTCATCTTGGATCTGGATTTGAAATCTGTTATAACAAAATGTCGGACACAACCTTCCAATGAGAGGATACAATCTTCATCATTTATAAACATACCTGAACACTGCCACTAGATGATGGAAAAGTAGAGGAAATCTTTGCTTATCCTAAATAAGCAACTAACTTAACAATTCCAATGATTCCCATATGCCTGTATCTTGGATCTGGATTTGAAATCTGTTATAACAAAATGCCATATTCACAAATGAGAAAATGTCACAAAAATATAATCAGGTATGACCAAGTTACTCGACACATTTGTGCATGAACACTTGTAAAATTGCATTAATATCCCCATCTGATGCAAAATCATCCCATGCTTAACTGTATATAATAACACCATTAATTTGTATGTTTCTAATTATACTAGTTGAGAAGAATGCATCTTCAATTTTTATGTATGTGAGTAATTCAAAAATTCATTAGCTATTCCATAACATCAAATTTCTAAAGACAAGAAATTTCAAGTACTCGGCTTTAATAAAAGTACAAAGATGTAGTATAGCACTACAATCTTACTTGCTTACAAACAACCATCAGCAACTCATTTGTAATGGATGAGCTACAACAATTGGTTCCACACCAAACTGTAAAAACAAGTTGGATAAAAATTCTATATACCTGCAGCCAACACCAAAACTGAGAATGTATCCCTTCTCATTTTCCAAAGACTTCATTAGAACTTACAACATTCATTGGAAACATAACAGGGTAAGAATCGACCTTGCAAGACCTTATGTAGGTGTTCATCTTGAAATCCCTCCAGATAATCCAAAATACCTATCCATGCTCAAGATCAATGCATCAGAAAGAGTTCTTCAAAATTCAAACAAAGGAAACTCTTACGAAAGAATAATTTCTAAAGGATAGCTAGGTAACGAAAATTCTTCATTCTTGATACATAGATCAACATTTCCCTATGAACAATGGACTTATCTAGAATCTATGGTATATGAGTTTCTAGGTTTGGGATAGGGACCAGTTATATAAGAAGAAATAAGGAGAAGCTCTCGAGAATGCTTTGTTGCTAGAAAAACTAGAGTTTCTAGAGCTGAATCCACTTCATATGAAACAACAGACCCAGTATGTGTAACCAGCCAACCTAGCACCTACATTAAAGGAAATCAAATATACTGCAACAATCAATTAAATTACAACAAATTTCATGTTGAATTTCCATGATTCCTCAACTTTATTGCCTAAACAACATATCAAAAATATATGAAATTTTTCAATATTCAATGAGAAGAATAAATGACAAACATATGCATGAAACTAATTTCCAGGGAATTTTTAGATTTCCTCATTTTTAATCTTTTACCAATGGACCACTCATAGCATGTATGGCATGTAACTACTACGAGACACAACCTGTAAACCTTACAATGTAGAGATTTAATTTATATACCATAGAGATTTGAAAGGCTTCATTTGCAGTTGAGTCTTGATGAAACTATCAAAAAGTGAACATCCAAATATGTAATATGTTAAATTATATTACCTAGAAACATGGCTATTTGCTTATTATTTCTCACCATATAAAGGTTTGTCCTAATTAGTCGAAAAATAACCAAAATTTAGATTAAAGAAGAATTCTTGCTATAAAATTTCTACTTCTTCCTATCCTGGACACTTAGCATATATCCCAATGATTCTTGATTTTTTAATGTGCATTGGATGTTGGCCCTAACATGTTTACATGGAAAAATTCTACCTTGTATTTTCAATTACTGATTAGAATTTAGTGGTTTCAATTCCTATAAATGCTTGGTCAATACTCATTTTGGTTTAGTCTCCAAATTAAGTTTCAATTCATTTACTTTCTGCACTGTCGTATTTATGTATGTGTTTTATCTCAATAAGGGAACATGATAGAGTATAAAATGTTTCTGAATGTTAGGATTGAGGCCAGAACATTTATTTTTCAAATGAAGATATTGCATTGAAGTTCCTTGTGACTTTGACAATATAAGAATATTTCATAAATTTTCAATTCCATGTGCAGTAAGAGAATTTCTCAAGAATAGGGATTAGAAAAAGGTTCCAATGTCTGATTGATGCTTTCCATCAAATTAGTCAAACATGGGGCGAGTGCCAAAACATAAATAAATCATTGTAATTGCAGACATTGTAATATTTCCATCGAATGAATATTAGTACAGCCTTGTCGATAGGTCAATAAAAAATGAAACACTAGGATGATGACATGCTAAATGTATGTTATTTTAATTAATGCTACATATGATGGAAATGGAAAGGGTTAGATATAAATCCAACCTAATGTGTTCGTATTTTTCAGTTATGTATTGCTCTGATTTTGAGCATCTTTTTCAGAAGGTCCAATTTCTCTTTCATGTGGCATCTAAGATTTTTCTATTTCCTATGTCTGATATGCCCAGCTGAAGTGTGGATGCGGAATTGGAAATTGTTTTGTTTGTTAACTTACAAGCCCTCCGCTCTAGAGATAAATCCTAAAATATCAAGTGAGAACTTGGAGGGATGCCCACACTATCAAAACCATGAGCGTGTTCAGGACAGATAATTGGTCATCCAACAGTGAGTAGGGGAATTATCATTTCACTAAAGTGATAAAAGGAAGCCATCAGTGACTTGAAAATTCATATAAACTCACAAACACGATGGCATGTGATAGTGCAAGTCATGGAAGTGAAAAAAACATGAAGAAAATACACCCAAAGATCTATGCCGGAAAGGGAAAGAGTTGTATATAAATCCAACCTAATGTGTTTGTATTTTTCACTTATGTCTTGCTCTGACTTGGAGTGGATTTTTCAGAAGGTCCAATCTCTATTTCATCTGGAATCTAATATTTTTCTAGTAACTATGTATGATTTTCCTAACTGATATTTGGATGAGGAATTGGCAATGGTTCTTTTTGTTAACTTACAAACCCTCCTTGGATACCAAAATAGATAGCAAAATATCACAGACTTGCCAAAAAATAAACACAAAAATTGATTCTTGGGATTGTTACCAGGATTGAGTGCATCAAATCCTGTATGACTACTGGGCACGATGGATAGATAATTGTTCATGTTCAACTGGTCATGGAGGAAGATGTACCTACCCTGCTAGCTTCTTACTCCTGAGGTGAAAGTGAAAGAAAGAAAGCAATAAACTCTTTTATTGCCCCTATAGAGATACCCATAAGAAATACTAGGGTTTAAATCTCTCCATCGATACCTTCCCTATCTTGTTCTGCCTTATACCTTGAATCTTAACTGAAATGGCGGCAAGAAGTGGTATTTACTTTCCCTTCCAATGAATAAATAATATTGACATAGTTGGGGCATGTGCTTACTTGATGGCTTGGACTTGTTTGTTCCGAGACTCTGAGAATTAGTCAAACCAGTCATTTATCTCTCTTTCTAATGCCAGAAAAAAATACCCACCCTTCCGAGCATATAGATCCGTGCCTGTTACGATGAAATTCACATAAGATAGGGTAGGAAGATATCTCTTCAGATCATTAATTATTGTAAATGAATGATTGCTTTCCAGTCATTCATGCCTACTTACTTTCCCCACAATCCTGTTTGACGGGACATTCATGGAGAAATTTGACAAACCTGTGATATTTTCCTCTTTCTTGCAACAGCTAATCATTTAGTGCATTGCTTTCATCAAACTAAAGGTCTGCATATTTCCCTCTTTCTTACAACAGGTGATCATTCCATTTGGGATTTAGAGCCCATTGTTTTTATTTAATGAAATTCTCTTAGAGACATCAGATATAAGCAAGAAATCATTATATGCCGATAAATTAAGCCAGGAAATAGATATTTCATACTTAGAAAAATAGAAAAGGAAAAAGAAAAAACATATACATACCTCTTTAACTCGTCAATATTCAACACATTGACATACCTTCCTTTTCCTTTTACTGGAATTCTCTTGAATTGATTAGGGAATCTCGCGATAACTTCTTTGGAGCATTTTCTTGCAGCCGAGTCCTCAAATACCAGGCTCTCGTCTTGGTTTTTTCTCCATAAATCCAATGAGGGTTTTGAAGCCTAGCATGAGAAGAAGTTTCATTAAGGTGATATCTAATTAACCCTCCCATTCACTCAGTCTTGATTACTAAAAATAACGAACTAGATGGAAATTAGTTAAGAGTCTTCACCACACGAAGTTCCTTAGATTCAAAGGACATGTGTCTCTGCTTCATGTTCAAAATCACATTATTATCAAAATACCAATCTATCCCCAATAAAACTGGGTAGGGATCAATATCCTTTGGTATTTCAATCACTTCAAACACTGCCATTGTCTTTACTCCATCGATGTTTACTTCCACATCAGTCAACCTTCCAATGGGAAACACTTTGTACTAGTTATCTAATCTGATTTGTATGGGAGACCTTACCAGATTCAACTTTCCCATCAACTCCCATGTTTTATTAGGAATAATTTTCACATATGCCCCCAAGTCGATCATAAAATCTTTGATTTCAAATCCCCCTAGTTCAAGGGACAACATGAATTCCTTCCCTGTTCTTCATCTATTTCCCACTCTCTACACATTCCTTTCAGTAAGTGGCATAGAAATATGTTATCCGACTTCATCAAACATTAATCAATTTGCAAGCATGCTGGTTATTTTATTGACAGCATGAGGATCATTCAATATATGTATACAACTTCGCAGGAAAGTACTGACTAGATCCTCCTTGCAACTTTTGTACATTTATCTAGGTTGTTCTTCTTTGCATTGTATTTCTTTGCACTATGTGGTATGTATTAACTCTTCATTACGCATGATATGCAATAATTATTCCCCACACATTCTTCTTCTGCGATCCTTGTCTTCGCACAATCGGTGTAGTTCATCCTCTCATTGCAGCTTCCTCAACCACTCTCTATGCCTTGTGCAGGGCCTGTAACTGGTCCTTTTCCTAAAACATAGGTGGAGGTTGCAAATATTTCTTTACCTTCTACTCCAATCGTACTCCAACACTGCAATCTCCAAGAAGATATTCACATGTACGCTTTCCTCCTTGAGTTACTATATTTACTTGCACTAGACCCTTCCCATTGTTCTCTTTCCTTGGTTCAATTGTCACAAGGTTGCAGTGACCATTTTTCTCTTCAAATTTCTTGACCAAGTCCAGGAACTCCTCTGTCGTCTGTTTTTTGCTATGGAAATATGCGCACAGAGCACGAGGATTAGTGCAATATCTCACCAATTGTCTTGGTTCTCCACGATTGAAGAAAATTACATATCCTCCACTGCCACCATAGCCTCTTCTGCAACCTTGGAACCCACTATGCACTACTCCCTGTTGTCTTCTCGGGTTAGGTGGTATGTTCTCTTCTGTACCTTGAACCCGGTATTTCCTTTCATCAATTATAGAGCATGACATTTATTCACGTCTTGGTCAAATCACTTGCAAAAATCACAAAATGGTGCATGCGTAGAGCTCTGGTACTTCCGCAGCATTGGACAGTTGGGAGGTGCATGACCCCAATTTATACAAATATCACACCACTCAAACATAGGTGCTGCTAGAAAAGGACTAGGTGCAATGGTACCCAAAAAATTATTCAATGTTGGGAATCATTTTTACAATGTCATTCTATTCTATAGAATCTACACCATATGCTTTCTCTGACTACCTTACTAGTAGACAGTTGTTTTAACTACTTTGTCAGCATAGCAAGCTGCATCTAAAAATACACCATTCATGGCGATGCCTCCCTGCCATGAGCCACTTATAAAAAAATGGCGATGTCAAGGGCATCTAAATAAGTATTCACCTTTTGTTTGGTCAAGGGAACTCTAATATGTGGCAACAACCCCGCAATAAACCATTCACAATGTTGCACATCTAGGATCTGAAAGCTCAGTTGGTCCAACAAGATCTTGAACTGATGGTCGTATTCCCAAACATACTCGCCAATTCTTTGCTTGATCTCCTTTATCTCAGCAATACACTACAACTCAGACTTCGGCTTCTAAAATTCGTTTAGAGGATCAATTTTAATTGTATCCAATGAGTGGATCTATCCTATGGCAACTAGGGTCTTACACTTCATGTACCATGCTAGAGATCTATCTCGGAACATGGTCTCCGGCTATGCAATCTTAGAAGCCTCATTTTTTACATTCTTTACATCCCAAATCACTTCACAATGAATCCAATGTTATTTTGCATCATCTTTACCTGTCCCATGAAACTCGAGCAATCACGGGGTAGAATCTGATTTCGTTGCCATCCTTGTAGATATAGGAGGACTGGTACATCTATTTGTGACTGGTGGAGTTGGAACAATACTACTACTTCTTGAACTCTATAGATCTGGTTTAATCCCCTGTGTAGGACTAACTTGAATTTCTCTAGATTTTGGTTCATCTTCTGGTATTTATTCTCACACAAACTCAAGTAATAGTTGGTGTTCTTGATTTGATAAATAACATTGTGGGGGTTGGGCCAAAGGGTGGGTTACCTTCTAGCACACATCTTCTAAAAACATTGGTTCTAGGGGAGCTCAAATCTAGCTGTGCAGTCTCTCTTTTGATCATGGAAGTACCTCCATTCATATGTACTCTCTCTTCTTGTGCATTTTCTTGATTATTCCTTTCTTCCATCCTCAAGGGTGTGACATCACTATTCTTGTCAAAGCTCTCAATTTCTTCCATTCCATGCCTCTTGGAAGGTATCTCATCCTTTGAACACTCTTCTTTCCTAGACTCTGTGCACCCTTCACACATAGAGGAACCTTCTGCACAATCTCTTTGCATAGTCCCTTTTCTTGCATTCTTCTTTCCTCCCAAATCTGACTTATGCTCCCCCATCAGCTACTTTTCTTGTTTCTTAATTTTGACTGATTGTCTTATCTCAACTCATCTTTCATGTATTTTCTCCCTCTGGATCCTTTGCTCTTCTGGATCCATTACTGTGCCTATTGGTTTTCCCACCTCTTCATACCCCACCCTTGCAGTGCAGGGATTACGCTACCATGTGTTGAGATATTGTAACTTCAAAGAATATTATAATTGTACTTTATTATTCCGGAGATGTTTCATTCCTCCGTAAAGATCTTATTGTATATCCGGAGATGTTTATTCCTCCGTCAGAATGTGGTAACTTGGGTTATTAGACTTCCCTAGTGGAGGTCGGCCCTTTATGTGTTATGTGGGTCAAAGGGTTATTAGACCACCCTAGAGGGGTCGGCCCAGTCAGTTGTAGTGGGGTATTTAACCCATTGGTTAAATACGAGCCTACGTGTACTTGTGTAAAAGATGTGTCAGAGTAGTGTATAAATAGAGGAGGTGTGTTCCTCATTTGACACACACTCACTCACTTGAGGATAGCGCACTTGTGGAGGAGAGGTCTGCTATTGTGGAGGAGGAGATCATGTCTCAGGGTTTCATCTTTGTATATTTCTGGTCATCTATATTGAGGAAGCTTTGCTGGGTTTTCTACCCCATGAGGGTTTCCTAGGATAAATCTCTGTCTCTTGTGTTTATGCTGTGCTTGTTGTTTCTTCAGTGATCCTGTATATGCTATTATTGTGAAATGGAATGTAATGCTGCTATTTTCTGTCTTATCATATTGAATTTTAACATGGTATCAGAGCTAACCTGAAGGAAGACAAGGTATGGCACTAACGACACTTGCTTTACTTACGACAATTTGAAGGATAGGGTTTTACATAGCAAAAACCAGTCATCGTAGTACTTTCGCTATAAATCCGTTTTGGCGAAGTTTTCGGATCTGAAATTGTTACAGGACGAATATTAAATCTCCAGGTACCTTGTGTCCAAAGGACAACCTCTAATTCGTTGTAATTTGTGATTTATGATCTGTACAATATAGGGTTTCTGCCTCTTCCAGATCTGAGTCAAAATCAGGTGACCTTGGGAAAAAGGTCATATCTTGGGCTAGGAAGCTCCAAATGAAATTTCGTAAAACGTGACAGGTATTAAACATTCTGTACTATCTCAGAAAACTTTTTCAGAGGCTGAAGTTGAACCAGTGACACGTGGAACTCCGTACAAGTTTGCTCTCCTGTATTATCCCATAAACAGGTCATGTTGCGACACTTAGAATAACTCTCTCTCAGAGAGTCCAATTGAGGTCAGACCTGTCAGGATGGAAAGATAACAGGCCGATCTACCTCAGAAAATTTTTTCAGAGGCCGAAGTTCAAACAGTGACACGTGGCACGCCGTACAAGTTCGCTCTTCTGTTTTATCCCAAAACAGGTCACGTTGCGACATTTGACATAACTCTCTCTCAGAGAATCCAATTGAGTTCAGACCTGTCAGGATGGAAAGACAACAGGTCAGGCTATCTTAGAAAAAAATTTCAGACCCTGTGGATTGAAAAGTTTGGAGTTACACCAGAAACAATCAGGTACATATTTCTGTCAAAACAGAATTATTTTTGAGTACCTTCATTCATGGCTTCCGGAATTTAGGGCTTTGAAGAAAGTTGGAATTTTTGTAAACGGAGACCACGGCTGAATGCTACTCATCAAAATAGAAATTTAGAGACCAAGATCAGATTTTTTGGTTGGGCAGAATGCCGGGCTTGATCAAACCCTAGTTCAGGACTTTGATCAGAAAAGTGGAAAATTAGGGCTTCTGTAAAAAATGGGAATTTTTGAAGTCTGTAACCACGGCTGGAAGCTCCTAAGAAAAATAAGAGTTTAGAGCCTTGGATCGAACCTTTTGTTTGGGCAGAAGGGTGGGATTCATCAAACCCTAGTTCGGGATCCTGTCCAGAAGATCCAGAAGTTTCAAGGGCAATTTTGAGGGGTCAAATTTTGGAAATTCCAAAATTGAAGTATGCTAGTTTGATCAGCTCAGCAAGACATATTCTTTCATCCATTCAGAAGTGTGAAAGTCAAAGATTGAATTTTTTAGGGTTTCTCTAGAAAACCCTAATCAAGCTCCAGATCAAGTTTCAGGGGGAGTTGAGGCTAAGGCCTTACATAAGAAGACTACAAGAAGTCTCGACAGGTATGACTTAAGGAGGCTCAGGTATGTCTTGAAATCTAATTCTTGATTACGTTCATGATGTGTTTGTCTTCATATTATTTATTAGTACAATCTTGATTAATGTTAGAATTGTCTTATCACCCTAGTAACAGTATGAATACATGTGAATGATCAAATACATTCATTGATTAGGGCTATATGATTGTACTAATGCATTATGATGTTGTGTGAGGTTGATGTTGTCTGCTAACAAGGCTCAGGTACATCACAAAAGACAAATCAGGTTCTATGAACATGAAAACATGAAGACAAAGACTCATCCATAATCTTTGTTCTACTTACGAGGTATGTATGACTTTGTTATATTATGCTTAACCAATGAGACATGCAGGTTCTAGCTCAGGATCTCTAAATCATTGAAGAGATTGTTTAGGTATGTTGTACATAACTAAGTAGGTATACTAATCCAGGTATGTTTCCCATGAATCTTACCTTGTGTTAGGATCCCTTATATAAGCATACTTGGTATGATTGGTTATGCTTATTCATAAAGTTAGTAATCAAGGGATTATGCATATTATGTCTTTTATCTTGATTGATGATATGCATGAGTAAAAGAAGACTTCCCTGAAATCTTGAATACTAATGTTTATTAACTATAATCATGACTATACATTCTCAATATTATTTAGAACTATAATGTTTTGATAACATTTAGAACATACTAATGGGTGTATGTTTGTGTATGAGATCATGAGGATGACACTTGAACATGCACAGTGCTACATAATGAATAGAAGTTCAAAAGACATACAGAAGATCAAGCGGGAGGCAACCACACAAACATAAAAGATAAGTATTTGAGTTGTTATTTGAAATAGTAAATAATATTGCCTATAATAGGTTGTATGCATATTTGTATTCCTATAATATATCATGCTAAGTGTAAATATTCATAGAACATTGAACAGTATACTACTAATATGCATATGATTGGTAAGTTGGACAAACATTCCATTGTTTCTTGTCTAGAATGAAACCTCTTTGCTGACATGCTGAGAGTTGTGCACACTCTCGATAGTATGTTCTGGTAGAGATGGAAGGCATCTAGATAGCCACTGTATGCATACAGGATATGGGAAAGTGTTGTGCCAAAGTATTGGTCAAGATAGTTGCATAACTATGTAAATGATATCTGTATGCATAATAGGTTATCATGTCGATATGATTTGATGATTATGAAGTATTACTAATCATGTACCTAATTTTGATTTGTAGGAAAAATCATGATGAATGATGAACAAGCGATGGATGTTCAACAAAAGGATTTACAAATCAAACACACTATAGAAAGCTTATGGTTAAGAGATTCTCTTAGAAAGAGGAAGAGAATCATGATGAGATGTTTTGACCATTCTCTTAATAATGTAATCAGGTTCTGTATGGGTTCCCAGGATCGGTAGTCAATTGATGAGCTTAATGATCATCATGGGTGATGTGGATCTCAACCCTTGCTACAAGGTTGAATATGGCTTCTATACACATATGACATGGATGCAAGAAGGAACTCACCATAGAGTTCGAATGACTTTGAGGCTCATATTAGTAGACCCATCTGACGAGAGATGGCACAGATAGATATGCAAAAGATCACTCAATGCAGAGTGTGAATAATGGACAATTGACAGCTTCATGACAAAGCTTGGGCTTTACCAGAAGTAAAGCTGATCCTAACCTTTACCTTAAGGTTGTGGATGATGAACCTATCATACCATTATTATGTGACGATGATCTCTTTCTGAGAAGGAATGAGAAACAGATCATGAAAATGGTTGCAGAAATAAAACTGAAAGATCTCAGATTAATGCACTACTTCTTAGGTCTAGAAGTATGGCATGATCCAAAAGGAATCTTTTAAATCGAGGTAAGTATGCTGTGAAGTTTCTAAAAAGATTTGATATGTTGGAGTGTAAAGCCATGGCCACTCCCATGGACTCCAACTTGAAGTTATTAGTTAATGACTCATCGGATTTAGTGGACCTAACCCTATATAGACAATTCATTGGGCCAATGATGTATTTAACAAATACTAGGCCATATATATGCTTTGTTGTAAATACGGTAAGTCAGTATCTAGTAGAACCTAGAAAGGTTCACTTAATAGCTACAAAGCATGTAGTGAGGTACCTAAAAGGTACTTTAGATTTTGGTCTATATAATCTTGGAGGTCATGAACTCCGATTACATGGTTACTCAAATTCTGATTGGGCAGGAAGTGTCTCAGACAGAAAGAGTACATCAGGTGGATGTTATAGTCTTGAATCTACCATGATCTCATGGTTTAGCAAGAAACAATCTAGTGTGGCTCTCAGTACTACTGAAACATAATATATAGCTGTCTGCTCTGCCAGCTGTGAAGCAGTGTGGCTTCAGAAGCTATTATATGGAGTGTTTGACTTAGAAATGGATTCCACTGTGATTATGTGTGACAATCAAATCTGCATCAAGATGATAGGAAATCTTGTATTCCATGATAAGTCAAAACACATTGAGATCCGATAATTCTATATACGAGATATGGTGCAGAGAGGAGCTATCAAGCTCGAGTATATAAGCACTGAGGATCAAATTGATGATATCCTGACCAAACCTCTGTCTCGAGTAAAGTTTGAACACTTCCGAGACAAGCTTGGTGTAGTTTAGAAGGACTCTCCTCGAAAGGGGGGGTAGCACAGTATCCGATAACAAGTCTATCTCATCAATGATGAGGTTACCTATTTACTGCACTTAGTTACCTAGAATTATTTAGATTTAGGACTCTTATATTCTTTCTTTTGATGACAGATGTATACATTCTTTTGATGATAGATGTATACATGCTTTTGATGATTAGATGTATACATGCTTTTGATGATTAGATATACATGATTTTGATGATAGATGTATACAGGCTTTTGATGATAGATGTATACATGCTTTTGATGATTAGATATACATGCTTTTGATGATAGATGTATACATGCTTTTGATAATTAGATATACATGCTTTTATGATAGATGTATACATGATGATACATGTTGTGGTTATACATGTTTTGATGATGATGATACATGTTGTGGTTATACATGTTTTGATTATGATGATACATGTTGTGGTTATACATGTTTTGATGATGATGATACATGTTTTGATGATGATGATACATGTTGTGGTTATACATGTCTTGATGATGATGATACATGTTGTGGTTATACATGTTTTGATGATGAGGATACATGTTTTGTTATACATGTTGTGAAGGGATTGAATCATTCCTGGACTTCAGTCCTAAAGAAGAGTCGTAGACATATGTCTTCGAAAATAAAGTTCTTGGTGAACATGTGAAGGGATTGGATCATTCCTGGACTTCAGTCCTAAAGAAGAGCCGTAGACGTATGTCTTCGAAAATGAAGTTCTTGGTGAACGTGTGAAGGGATTGGATCATTCCTGGACTTCAGTCCTAAAGAAGAGCCGTAGACGTATGTCTTCGAAAATGAAGTTCTTGATGAACATGTGAAGGGATTGGATCATTCCTGGACTTCAGTCCTAAAGAAGAGCCGTAGACGTATGTCTTCGAAAATGAAGTTCTTGGTGAACATGTGAAGGGATTGGATCATTCCTGGACTTCAGTCCTAAAGAAGAGCCGTAGACGTAAGTCTTCGAGAATGAAGTCCTTGGTGGACGGTGAGGGATTAAGTCATCCTTGGACGTAGGTCCTAAATGCACGGTTGAGGATTAAGTCATCCTTGGACGTAGGTCCTAAATGCACGGTTGAGGATTAAGTCATCCTTGGACGTAGGTCCTAAATGCAAGGTTGAGGATTAAGTCATCCTTGGATGTAGGTCCTAAATGCACGGTGGAGGATTAAGTCATCCTTGGACGTAGGGCCTAAATGCACGGTGGAGGATTAAGTCATCCTTGGACGTAGGTCCTAAATGCACGGTGGAGGATTAAGTCATCCTTGGACGTAGGTCCTAAATGCACGGTTGAGGATTAAGTCATCCTTGGACGTAGGTCCTAAATGCAAGGTGGAGGATTAAGTCATCCTTGGACGTGGTCCTAAATGTACGGTGGAGGATTAAGTCATCCTTGGACGTGGTCCTAAATGCATGGTGGAGGATTAAGTCATCCTTGGACGTAGGTCCTAAATGCACGGTTGAGGATTAAGTCATCCTTGGACGTAGGTCCTAAATGTACGGTGGAGGATTAAGTCATCCTTGGACGTGGTCCTAAATGTACGGTGGAGGATTAAGTCATCCTTGGACGTGGTCCTAAATGTACGGTGGAGGATTAAGTCATCCTTGGACGTGGTCCTAAATGTACGTTGGAGGATTAAGTCATCCTTGGACGTGGTCCTAAATGTACGGTGGAGGATTAAGTCATCCTCGGACGTGGTCCTAAATGGACGGTTAAGGATTAAGTCATCCTTGGACGCTGTCCTAAATGTACAGTAAGGATTGGATCATCCTTGGACTTTGGTCCTATAAAATGAGCCGTAGACATGTGGTCTCCGAGAACATGATAGGACTGGATCATCCCTGGACTTCGGTTCAAAAGGTACATGATAGGACTGGATCGTCCCTGGACTTTGGTTCAAAAGGTACATGACTGGTTTGCATCATCCTTGGACATAGAGAACTGGATTGATCGTGTGATGACGATGCTGATGATCGTGTGATGATGATGCTGATGATCATGTGATGACGATGTTGATCGTGATGCTGATGATCGTGTGATGACGATGTTGATCGTGATGCTGATGATCATATGATGACGATGCTGATGATCGTATGATGACGATGCTGATGATCGTGTGATGACGATGCTGATGATCGTGTGATGATGATGCTGATGATTGTGTGATGACGATGCTATTGATCGTGTGTTGACGATGCTGATGATTGAGTACTATCAACTCTGATGATGTTGATGTTCCAGTATTGAATATGTTCCAGTAACTAGTTGAGTTACTGATGATGTTGAGAAAGCTTCCAATGATTTATAGATGTATCATGTATGATGTTGATGACTCCTTGCTCGTGCAGATGCTGTTATAATATCCTTCTCGTTAAGGGGGAGTGTTGAGATATTGTAACTTCAAAGAATATTATAATTGTACTTTATTATTCCGGAGATGTTTCATTCCTCCGTAAAGATCTTATTGTATATCCGGAGATGTTTATTCCTCCGTCAGAATGTGGTAACTTGGGTTATTAGACTTCCCTAGTGGAGGTCGGCCCTTTATGTGTTATGTGGGTCAAAGGGTTATTAGACCACCCTAGAGGGGTCGGCCCAGTCAGTTGTAGTGGGGTATTTAACCCATTGGTTAAATACGAGCCTACGTGTACTTGTGTAAAAGATGTGTCAGAGTAGTGTATAAATAGAGGAGGTGTGTTCCTCATTTGACACACACTCACTCACTTGAGGATAGCGCACTTGTGGAGGAGAGGTCTGCTATTGTGGAGGAGGAGATCATGTCTCAGGGTTTCATCTTTGTATATTGCTGGTCATCTATATTGAGGAAGCTTTGCTGGGTTTTCTACCCCATGAGGGTTTCCCAAGATAAATCTCTGTCTCTTGTGTTTATGCTATGCTTGTTGTTTCTTCAGTGATCCTGTATATGCTATTATTGTGAAATGGAATGTAATGCTGCTATTTTCTGTCTTAGCATATTGAATTTTAACACCATGCTATCAGGGTTCATTGTCATTGGCCCCTTTTCCACGAACAACATCTTTATCCATGATGGAATTAGCTTCAAGAACCTCTTTCTTGAACGTTCTTCAAATCTTCTTCTCCACAGCTATATGATTCGCTCAATCCTTTAGAAAAATATATTATTAATCCTTCTTTCACGCATAAGAACCAAAAATTAACAAATCTAGACTAGTTATTGTCCAAATATTTTAGTTCTTGAATATTTTCCTCGGTCCAGACTACTGGCCAAGGTTCGCTCTAGGTACTATTTATTTCAAACTACCTCTTTACCCATTTATACAACAAAATAGGAAACTCATAGAAGAAAATTTCTTGCAGATTAGAGTAAATGTACCTTTCTGTCCATTATTGAGGCGAGATCTACAGTTCTCTAGTCTCTTTCTGCGTGAATTTGTACTCCTTGATTTCCAACCATTATTCATTCTTGTCTTTCGTAGTCTTCGACCTCATCACTTTGTCCTCCTGACGCGGTCCTTGTAAAGTCCTAGCAACAGAACCATTGTTATATGTAGTTTGTCAAACATAGGGTTCAACTTATACGACCAAAAAAAACCCCATAGGCATCGACATATTTCAATACTCTGCTAATAGAGTAAGGTCTCACCTTATATGCACACATGAAACTACACAAGAACCTGAATCGGGGCTACACGGGGAGGAATATGTTCTTTTCATTTAACATTCTGACATTTCTACACTACACATTCATTAGATATTTACCACACAAACATTGATCCAATACACATTCCACATAAATTTATTCATAAATACAATGTGCATAACATATAAGAAAACAAGACCTTCATTCTATTAATTGGCAAAAATATGGTATTACCATGCATAAGCACATAATTCAGCTCAACAACTTAGCTTTATCCATACGTCAGATCTTCATGATAGTAAAACTACATCAAGCTTTTCATCATCAGTGCAAGGTTGTGTCATTTACAAAACTAGACATCAATACATCCTAGAACCACAAAAGTGGTAGTCACATTATAGAACAATAGAACTAGAAGCCTACTACATACTCTAACTGATTGAACCCATCCCTTTACAAAATTGAGCCTTATATAGGATAAAGTTCCCAAAACTAGAAGTTGTTACTAGCACGCAGTTTCTAACCACTTTCTATTTGGGCACAACTGATTCTAACTTTGGCAGGCTCGGTGCACAGTAACTAATCAAAACTTGGGCACCAACAGTGCACCAAATACATGTAAGTGCATGGAACAATCGATGCAGTGATTTTAACAAAGAACATCATTAAACTTCTTGTTTTTTTAATTTTTTTTAATTTTGCACCCCCAAAACCAATGCATTGTGGACATGTCATCGCACTGTAAAAAGTACGTAATTGTTCTTAGATCACGCCGTAGATTCCCTTGGTGAGTACGAAATTTTGTATGCGATAATGGTGCGCCTATTACACATCAACACATAGTAATATTGGTGCAGAAGGGTTAGTAAACTACATTGCTTAACGTTATGAATTTTTTTTAAAATTATGTTTTGTTATGTAGTGTGCTTTGCATGCATCAGTGCACCATAACAACGGTGCACACAGGTTTAGTATACGCACTAGTTTATGTTGATAGTTTTGTTAAAACCATGTTTATCAGTGCATTATTAAATTATAACACATTTTTTTTAAAATTAAGTTCGATATTGTGATGTGCTTTGAAGATGGCAGCACACCATTTGGACAATGCGCACAGTTTTAGTATATGCATCGATTTACTTTGATATTTTTTTTAAAACCTAGTTTATTAGTGCATTATGAAATTATAGCACACCATTTTCACTGTGCCCATTTGTCCCAAACGCACCATGCATGGTGCAGCCAATAAATTTATAGGGTGCACCGACTTGTGGTGCAAGCCGAATGGCTTGAACACACCGTGCAAGTTTTTTTTTTTAATTTATAAGAAAAAAATGGTCAATTTCCAATTTTAACCCGCTAAAAAAATAAATTATGAAATAACAAAGAAATGACCTAGACACTTGCACATTAGGGAGGCATGGTTGTGATGTATGTCAAATTTGAAATTTTGCCCCGTAATTTTTAAGTGAGCAATGTCGCCATGTGAAGCACTAATGTCAAGGCATCTGATCAGTGGATGTATAGCACTAGTGTTGTAGGGATCAATAGCAATGTTGATGTGGTAAAAATGAATTTTTCATGTGGTAATTTTATTTTATTAAACTTTGTTACAGTGCACCCAAAACTATAACGCACCAGTGCAGTCGATTATATAAAATTAAAATAAAAAAAATAATATAGTCTGTGGTTTTAAATTCTTAATTTTTTAACCCTAATGTGGCACAACTTAGGCTATACTTCCCCATTGTAGTTGATTAGAACAACTACATCGGTGATGTAAATTAAAAATAAAAAACTATAGTAATCTAGTTCTCTCGACTATATGTTTATAATATTTCAGTGATTTCAACTACATGGCACCACAGTGTGCTTTGTTAATATAAATACACCATTTGTAAATTATTTTTTCTTACGTGATGGTGTTTCTGGTCGCGGTGCCACATGATTTATTTGTAGCACCAATTCATTGTTGTCTTGTACACATCGGTGTGTTTATTATGTATAAACACACCAGGAAAAAAACCATCTGCTAAAACATCCGCTAGTGATCTTCGCTATAAATGGATATCTGGGTTCTTTTTAGAGTAGCATCCATTATAACCTTTGGAAAAGGGCATTTTCCTTGTAGTGATAGGTGAGTGATACCCTGTTGAGGTTTTGGGACATTTGGTGGTTGAGGAGGATTGGTCGTATCCTTTTTCCATTCCTCTAGCCACTTTTGACATTCAATTATCAATGGGAAAGGCTGAGTGTAATGCCCATATTCTTTGCATGCAAAGAAAGGATAGTTCTCCCAGAGGTTGGAGTTCTTTCCTTGTTTAGGGGGATTTTTATTCCCCTCGTTTCTATTTCCTAAAATCTAGTTCTGTTGGGGAGGAGGATTTGCCCCTGCCCTTGTGGTTGTCTTTTCCTACTTTTTCATTTCTTATTTCCCTAATTTTGAGGATTTAGGGGATTAGCTACATTCAACTACTCAAATTGTTGAATTTTTTGTGCAGGAGGAGGTTGTACTAGATTAAACCCCACTTGAGGCATGGGGGAAGGACTAGGTGGACCGGAAAATGGGAAATACGGATTGTAAATTGGTGTGGGGAGGTATGGGTTAGGGGATCCATATGATGTGGATGTAGGAGTTGACGATGCTGCTATAGGTAGTATCACCATGGGAGTTTGACTATAATTAGGGTAAGTAGGACTATATGATCCATCAGACAGCTTCCCAAATGGAGGATTTGTTGTAGTTGGGGGAGCCATCGATACAGGATGTGCTAGAGGGTATTCTTGTGTCATATTGTGTGGCATAGAGGTGGATGATTGGGGGGCATTTCCTTGATGAGAAATATTCTTGGTAATCCTGTCAGTGGAGTGTGATGTACCTAAGGGTGTGGGGTTCACAGAATAATGTTGAGGTGCATCTAGGAGGATGGTATACAAATACCCGCATTGTGCATAAATCAAATCGAAATGTTGGGCCTTGAGGATGGCCTCTTCTTCCATTTTGGGCAATTTGGTTACCATATCCTTCGAAATAATTGGTTGGAGTGATTTTAGGAACCAATCCAACAATAATTTGGGTTGGATGTCTATCTTGCACAAATTCCTATGCCTACACCACTCGTGAATATGATCCATGATGTGATTTGGGGTAATTTGTTGAAATTATGTGATCATTTTTAGTTCTAAATCATGGCGTATGGGTAACTAAAAATAAGTGAGGAAGATAGTAGAAAAGGACTCAAAGGTGGCATAATTCCATATGGTAGATTACCATACCATTTGGTTGTCATTCCTATAATTTTTCTCTGGAAAATTCAAAGGCGAATGGTGTCTTCGATGATGTTGTTTGATGAGAACCAAATGTAAAATGACATAATATGGTTCACTAGGTCATGTTCCTATTTCCCCTCAAATTTAGGAATATCCTAGGGAAGATTAGGGGGAATTTCTAACCAAGTTGCATCATGAAGAATGGTGTCATTAATCAACTTGGAAAACTCAAGGATATTTAGGCTCTCCATGAATGGAAGGTTTTCTTCCGCCATTTTTTGTTATGATATTGCCTCCTCGTGGAGGTGAATATGGAAATGTATTTCGTACAGTAGGTGGAGGTGAATATGGACATGTGTTTCCTCCCATAGGTGGATATGATGGGGGGTACATCCTCCAAAAGGTAGATATTATAGGGGGGTACTTCCTCCAAAAGGTAGAGATGGAGTATTACCTCTTCCATGAGATGAAAAGGGTGGGGGATTTGTATATCGTCAAAGAGGTGAGGAATTGGGGAGTTAAGCAAGGTATTCCCAAGCAGAGCTTACCCCAACAAGGTTTATCAAGTATGACCTAGGGTAGATGATATCCCTTGTGATCTATGAGGGAATAATGAGAGAACACCTATTTGGAGAGGAGAGAGGCCTTGCAGTCTAAGAGATTGCCTCATATTTCTTTATTTTGTAGTGGTGGTGTTTATGTGATCAAATGAGAGTGATAATGAAGGAATATAAACACAATTGAAAAGATGCAAAAATATTCCAACCACAACAGATGCAATATGGTGCAAGTGAGGGATATGTGCTAATGTTTTGTGCAAATGGTCTCAAAAGTTGGTTCTTTTTAATTACATTTAAATTATCTTGTAAATAAAAAGAAAGAAGATATAAATTACCTATATGACATAACGTCCTTCCTCTCAAATAGTCATTGGGCCTTCCAATAGATCTCTTGTCGGTAGTAATGAAATCCCCCAAAGAGGGCTAGTGAAGGTATGAAAGAGTCGTTTATAACGTAATGATGTTGGAGCTATGTTCTAGAAGGAATGGAAACATTTCCAACATCTTACGAGCTTTGACTCGGATGCAAATGCATCCCACAAATGCGACTTGCTGATATCCTAAGTTTTGGACACTGAGATACCTTGTGTCAATTGTGGGTGAGCTTTTCTACCTCAAACGGTAAAGTGTCACCTCCACAAAAAGATGGGTTGGCTATTTGTAGTGAATAGAAACAACTATATCTCATCTTTTACATCCTTTGGAACCACGTCTTTCTTCTACGGGTTTTCTTTTCACACTGTCTAATAGTAGGATTTGATAAGTACCTTAAAATTCAACAACCACTATGTTTCAAAGAATGTAGAAGATTGGTGGGCATTATTTGGATGCCTATCCCAATCAATCCTAAACTAACTAAAATATTATTTTGTGACCTCCTATGAGGATTTTAGTTGGTTAAGAATTACAATGCCATGTTAATTTTATGATAGTCAAAATTTGATTTAAGGAGTGAAAGAGAGGTATTTCAAACTTCCTTATCATCCTGATCCATCCAAATCACTCATGAGTGCAAGGTGAAGAACATACTAGACCGGAAAGAGTCTTTAGGTCTCTTGGTGTGTGCTCAAGTGGGAATCACACATGTGTTTTAAAAGAAAATATAGAAGCAAGATTTGCAACTAACTAAAGAGCATAATAAAGTAATGACATATGAACAATAATGGTTCTTTACTCAACTTAATTAAACTCTAAGTATTAATAAATGGTTGTTTACAAATAACAAGTACTATAATTTTATGAAATAAATGCGCAAAGGGAGGTATTTCAAACCTTTCACCCTTTTCTGATTTTAGAAGATCATTGAGAGTGCAAGGAAAAGAGAATACTCGGGGTAAGATGAGTCCTTAGGTCCCTTGTTTTTGTGAATGAGTGAGCTAAACTATCTTGCATAATATCAAAGAAATAATCAAGAAGCAATTAGATGTACAACTAGTGGTATTTAAATCAAATTTCCTAGACTAACAATCTCTATGAAATGGCAAGGATAATATCATTTAGCTCCTAGTGAGAACTAAGAGGTTTGTTGAAAACCTCAAACCTTTATCCTAAATAGCATGTAATAAATAACTTCTTTAATTCCTATATTGAGCTAAGTTGTTTAATTTCTAGAGAAAATAAAATTGTAGGTGATTTTGTTAATTTATTTGTTCATTAAGCAGTCGTTGAAACTGCATGTGATTATGAAAAATTGAGCTAAAACAAAAAAATTGAAAATTGTGTAGGTAATGGACCCACAAACGCATGGTAGCATGAGAAAAATATTACAAAGGTCACATGGATTTACCATACGATTATAGAGCATAGAGTTGTACTAGTAGTGCTACTTTCGAAGAGAAATTCATGCTATGATGCGCATCTGAGACATCGAGAACCACACTACTAATATTTTGATGAACTTACTTTGCAATATTCCAAATTATGACTATTGGGAGGATGAACAGCAAGCTCCTAGACCTACAAAACACTCGAAATAAGTTATCGAACAAAAGACAACCTATCTATAATCTAATGAACAAAAATAAGAGTGGATTCACCATAAATACTATTGTGGAAAAAATAGTCACAGGGGTGAGTAGCCTTCCCACTTTGAGGGAATCCTTGAGGTTGCAATAAGGACATAGTATTGTAAATTGTAAATTAGTAGCCCAAAATCCAAAATGAAAAGAAAAATCTAAAAAAGAAATAAAATAAAATAAAAATGGGCAAGTGCTAAGCAAAACAAAATAACAAGAGTATGCCAAACCAAATGTTGATTGCACAATAGTTCAACTAAATACAATTGTGTCTCCTATGAGTTGAGGGATTCAAAGGGAATCCAACAATATCCCTTAGGGAGGTCCTTTTTTCCCACACAATTGCAAGATAACTAGCATAGGACAATGGAGAAACACTTACTTCTTAGAGGAAGAGAGAAAGGGAGCTTTTGCATCAACTTGAGGTAAAAAGTGGATTGAAAGATAAACTCTCAATGCAATTGTTGCATATTAATTTTCTCTTAATTTTATCCTATAGAATGCATGCCCATGGATCCTCTTATAAGCCAAATGGAGTCCAACAAACATCTAGATCCAAATGTGAACACCCTTTCTATTGAATTGGTATGTAGGGCATATAAAGGGATCTATTGGATGCTCCCAAGCATGTGAAGAGTCCAATTCAAATTTTGGAGCCAAGGGAGACATTATGAGCCTTGAATTCACTATGGAAAGTAGGTGGTCCCTCTGTTTTGGAATCCATGTGAATTTTGAAGGAAAATTCACATAGGTACGCACAAGTCACTAAACAAAGAGTCGTGCTATTATTGTGGAGTTCTAGTGCAAATAGTTGCATGATTTTATGTATAGACTTCCTTTGTCATTCCGGGGCTCAATTTCTCTTGTGGATCTAATGAGGATGTCTTCGATTAGATGTATGTTGTATGTTGATGATTCCTTTATACAATATTATACAAATTTTTGCATGTGTGCGAAATTTAAGCATTAATAGGTGACCTTTGATATAGAAAGATTAAGTATAACAAAGAGTCTATGGCTAAGGAACGTCTCATTCATGTGGCCAGTTGGGATTTCATTTTAATATAAGTAACATGTTCTTGTTTATGATACGTTTTGAATTACGATGTCATGATTATATATTGTTCATGAATGTGTCTATTTCTCAATTTATGGTATGCACTAATGTATGATTGCTTGGAAATATATGTTGCATTAATGTAGAACTAGTATGAGTAATTCAGCTCTATAACTGTATGGAAAATCGATATGGATTTGGACAACCATGCTTATAAGTATCTATTGTGCAATTACATTGTATTATGTTTTGTAGTAACTATGTACTCCATTTTGTAAGGTGATATTGTAATGTAATTTCGTTGTAAATTATCTCAATGTAATTATCCATTTGAATTGCGATTTTAAATCTACTATTTATCCCTATGTGGATAAGGATGTTTTGGGGTTTGAATCCCTATATGATCATATGTTACAGTCATAATTTAGAAAATTTTGATTTAAAGATAAAAGGGAATAATTACATGGAAAGTCAGAGTTCATAGTTTGGTTTTCAGTTGGCAATAGTCATGTTGCCAATTCCAGAAAGGAGACATTGCAAATTACCATTAGGGAAGAATATTGGGTGCCCCATCACCTCATCGATGTTTTGGAGGTGGTCGAGTATGTCACATATTGGTATCATAGTGAAGGTTTACAACATCGATCCTGCATGGACCGAAAGAAAACCGAGCTAGTGACATGGATGCCCAGTTACTTCAATGGCAGAAGTGATGGGCCTATCAATGAACAGGAAATTTTCCATTAGGGGGACACTACATAAGTAAATTTTTGCATGACATCCACCTATTTTAAAATTTGGAAAAATTTATACAACTTAGAACTTTTTGAGAATTTTCAAATTGGGTGTGGAGGCCATAGATGCCATGTGGACATACATAGTTTTGTGGTCATGTTAGAAGGACATGCGTGAATAGCTTAACAAAGGCAGGCTATCAGAGCCTTCATGTGAAGGGGTTGAAATAGTCTAACAAATTTTTCAATATTAGTGATCATCCGAATTTTAGGGGGCATATGATCTAAATTCGGATGTATAAGCCATAAAAGCATTAAATGGAGAGGCCACCCTCTCATATCCATGGTATTTGGTAGCACATGGTTTTGACCCATGGAATGGCCTAAGACACATTGTAATAATGATATATAAAGGCCTAGCAAGCCTTCTCATGATAACAAGTTACTCATTTGGTTTCTATCCTACATTTCTCTTATTTTATTGAGTTATTATTGGGGTATTGGTTCTGAGTGTCTTTCTTAGTATAGTTTGAGAGGTGAGGCTCAAAGAACCCTCTTTGAGCCTCACCCCTCCATGTGGCATATTTATTCTATGTTTGTCCATCTATGTTGTTCATAGCCCAGATCTCACTACTTTGTCTTTCTCACAGCTGGTTCATTGTTTGCTTCAGTTTTAAAGCTATCTCTTCTCCTCCTCTCTCGGCATTCAAGTCTTCCGGGTCTCAGCCCCCAAGATCCAGATCAATTAGGTGGCCAATAGTTATGTCGGAGGTATTCTATTAGAGTTGTTGTCAATGCTTCTTGAAGGTAAGTCCGAAGGAATTTAGAAGAAGAGTCTGATAACATACGGAGTAAAGTCTAAGTATGTATAATCGGACATTCCAAGAGCATATCAGAGGATAGTTTCGATGGAGTATCAGACGAAGTTCCAATGGAGTATCGAAGGAAGGTCCGATAGATCATCGGCGAAAGGTCTGATGGAGTATTGAGGGACGTTCCTATGGGTTATTGAAGGAAATTCCGATTGGGAAATGGAGGAAGGTCTGATAGAACATTAGAGGAAGTTCCAGTGGATCATTGGAGGAATGTTCGATCGAGCATCAGAGGAGTTCCGATGGAGGAAGTTTCAATGCAGCATCATAGGAATGTGTGATGGAGCATCGGATGAAGGTATGATGGAGCATCAAAGTAAGGTATAATAGAGCAATAGAGGAAGACTTGATAGAGCACTAGAGGAAGGTCCGAGAGTTTATCGGGGGATAATTTGATGGAGTATCGGAGGTTAATCCAATATTGTTCAAAGGAAATCCTGATGGGACAATTCCAATAGCCAATCATAGTTGATGCTTCAAGACAAACATGAATTGGAGTCACATTAAAACTAAAGGCATCGATAGGGGTTGCGAACTGGAGAGTTTGTGTCTGAGCAGGGTCCCATGTGACCTTAAAGTTTATAAAGGTGATTGAGAATGTTGTAGAAAGACATCAAAGTTGTAATTCCTTCGTAGTGATGTTTTGTTTTACCCCATTAGTCCAAGAGTGGTATCGAGTGGTTGGGTATGCTACAGGGTACACCATAACTTCTAGCTCAGAAGTCAGATTGAGACCTAGAAATAGTAATTGGAAAGATAATGATCTAGATTATATAACGGCATGATTGAATTAGATTGAAGGGGCTCATAGTTTCCCATTACTTGATCAAGAAAGAGCCAATGGGTCTTATATGACAAAAAAAGTCAAATAAATTAATTTTTCCATAATTTTAAAATATGAACACTTTAGGGTAAATTTTGGGATTTTAAATGCATCTAATAGCTCTTAATGATGCGAACATGTTGCAGATATAGAAAATGCACCAAGTATAGTATAGGTTAGAGTATCGATGAAGAGTAGATTGAATAAGAGGATCTTATTTTCGGCCATGAGGAAGCTAGAGGATAGAATAATACTGCAAGGAATGAGGAGATAGATTATAATGGTCACAGAGGTGATGTTGAACCTCTGGATCTTAAGGAAATAGTAAAAAGTTTGATAAAGGGGGTGCAGAGATGAAAGGATGATAATGCAAGAATGATTAAGGCCAGGAGCAGTGAAATCAATTGAACACTCAACTTATGCAAAGTTTAAATCTGTTACAGAGAGAAATGCAGATCGGATCATCTTTATTCCCTGAGAAAGAATACAAGAAAAATGCAAATAAGAGATCCCATGAAATATCTAGACACTCTAAGAATGCTACCAAGGGTCATGGGCATCACTATTCACTAGCTCATGTAGATAGGATATCACATACAACTGAGGATTCTAGTTGTAGCCCATAAATGTCTCTAGTTAAGCATCATAAAAGAAGACATGTGGAAGAATCTTTGCAAGGGGAGCTTAGGAATATAAGCCACCCACTTTTGATGGTGAGAACAAGAAGGGAGAATATTTTGAATCTGAGTTATTGGGGATGAGGAAATATTCAATTGCATAATTATTCTTCAAATATGGAGGCCAAAATTGTCATTTATAACCTACAAAGGAAAGCTTCCATATGGTGAGATCAACTAGTGGAAGTAAAGCATATCAATGAAAGGAGAGTTTCTTGGAAGAAATTCAAAAATACTTTTAGGAGAAGTACTTATTTGAGAATTACTATAAAAGGAAAATGTAGGAGTTCTTTGATATCATACTAGGAGCTATAAGCATGGAAGATTATGAGAGAAATGTTTTGGAGTTGTTGAGGTATGTGGGTTTCATTAAGGAAGTGAAGTTAAAAAGATAAAGGTTCTTGCATTGATTACCTTCATTTTTCAAAGACAAAATTTAGTATGATGAGCCCAAGACTCTTTAAAAAGCAATCATTAAGGCCAAGCACTTATATTATCACACTAGTACATATGGTCAAATTTTCCACGTTTTTTCGTTGTAATTACCACGATTTATTATCCCTGTTGCCACGATACGGGTTTCGTTTTTTGTGGCAAAATGTTCATGGATATAGAGACAAAGATTTCGTGTCATGGAAATAGCCACACTTCATAGTGGCCACGTGTCACCTATACAACAATTCTCAGATCTACGGAATTTGTAACCTGCCACAAATATTCGTCGTTATATCGACGCGACTCTTCTATAGATTTCGACGCAGATGCTATACCTGTCACGATAGTTCGTCGATATAGCAACACACCTCTTCTTTATGTTTCCACGCAAATGCTAAACCTGCCACGCAAGTCATTTCTATAACGACGAACTTATATAAGAGGTGCGTTGCGATATCGACGAACATCCGTGGCAGATATAACATCTCCGTCGAACCATCTTCTATAGCTCCACGAAGAGGTGCGTGTGTATTGCAACGAACTTCCGTGGTAGGTTTAGCATCTGCGTGGAAGTAACGTTCGTCGATATAGAGACGATACCTGGAAGTGTTAAAAAAAAACAGTAAAAGAGAGAGTGCACCTGAGTATACTTTGGTATACTTTGGTACCAATTAATCTCCTTAGAGTGCACCTCATTCCAAGGTTGTCTCATAACTTAGACAACAACCACAATTTTCATGCATAATTGTGTCACCTCTATAAACAGGTACTTGAGGGAAATATAGATGTTTTTACTTGATAAATTTTTCATCAAATGTGTCCAACAATTATGCCTACTAAACATTCCACAAAACAAGGCACTACACAACAATCTACGACCATAATGAATCTTCAACCTCCATGTCTCGGCTAATACATTGATAGTTTACTTCCTCATGTCCAAGTTGATATTTAGTCTTCCATCAACTTTATCATGCAACTCTACTGAACCAAGAAAAATATCACCATCTCTTCCTCAAACTATCAAGTCTTCAAGAACCTTGAGCCTCAATGCACATGCCAAACTACCAAAAATACTCAATGGTTTTCCACCAAGGCACAAATGCAATGACATCTTATAGTTTCTTTTGTTCCACTTCTCGGGTGTAAGGATTCTCTAAAAGTATCAATAAAAATATGAGGGAGGCCATCATGCATTGTAGCTTCCACAAAATTCATCATCAAGATAAAACATGCCATTAAATTTCTCTAAATTCTATTGAATTTTGAACTACTTCTCCAGTAACCAAAGGTTTCATGATTGCATTTTTCTTCCTTAGTCTTTGCATGGATCACTTCTTAGAAGCCTTACTCAACCTTTTATTTTGATCCAACAATTGAGACATTTTCATCATCATCTAGGCTTTGTGATCCGTATGAAACAAGATCAATAACGCCCTTAAATTGCTAGTCTTTAAGTTGACTATATGTGACATATGAATTTAATTTAAAGGTTACTTTCCCAGAGCCAAGTAAAGGAAAACATGAGGCTCGTGGACATTTCCATAAATCCATTATGACTATGGTAACAATGCCATGGATACCCACCATGTCTATTGTCATATTTAAACTATCGTGGGATTGAAGTAGAGAGTGTTGGACTTGAAAGCATCCACCTCCTCCTATGTACATGAAACACTTGCTTTGTTTGAAGGAAAAAAATTAGTGAAAACATAATTTTTTCCTAGAAAATTACTATATATGTATGGAGAAACTATGGTTATGTAAGTGTTTGGCTTGAATCCATAATCCACATTGTATTTGAACACAAATGCTAATATAAATGTTTCCTTCTCACCTTCTATATCACATGGAAAATAAAATCATTGGCTATAATTTCCAAAGTTGTAGTATAATTTCATATGGAACAGTATTTTTGGTTACAAACACATTACCATACCATAAGATCAATCAAGATAAACTAGAGTTGCGCCATTTTGTATACTTATTTTACCTAGACATCTTGATTTGCGATAAGACCCCATCCATGTCCATCTGTCTTTACATTTTCACATCACTGAACTGCTGTATAAAAAGGACATTCATAATTGGAAATATTAGGATAAGATAAGATATCAATCATAATCAACTACACAAGAAAAGTCAAACCGATTCCTCAGATTCATCACCAAACTTAGTGACTTTATATTGCATAGGCCAAAGCATAGAATGAGTAGCACAACAAAAGAGTCCAAAGAGTGTTTTCCTAGTTCCTAATAGCTAGAATGTTTTAAGTTTTAACACATCATACCCTCTGAAATTTTTTATTTAAATACTGATTCTAATAGGAAAAAATTACATGCCTTTGAATAACTGAAATCTGACAACAAGCAGCCAATATCTATGATGCCTACCAAAACCTTCCATAATTGGTTGCACTAGAGTAAACATCCACTTATGATGCAATAAAGTTTTAAATTTATACAATGAAGTGATGCAATAGCATCCAAGTTGCTTGTTGTGAGGAGCATTTTTTGTTGTACCAACAAGAAATATTGCCAACCACATAATCTACTTATTAAAATATATTATGACTGCCCTGGTTTTTGCAGCTATCTCTACAAGGGAAATACTTAGGAGTGCACTCCGTACTTGTCAATAAATTTAGGCGCCTTTCTCCACATAGACTCTCTGAGTCATTAGGTACATAGTTGCATACACATAATAATGTCCTCCTCTTTCTGCTTCTTGTCCCTACATTCAAACTTCAACCAATTCAATAAAAAATGGAATTTGAGAAACCATTTTATACACTTAGAGCAAGTATCATCCCTACGAGTATTTTATAATGTGTTCCAACAAAAACAAATCCTATTAATCTTTGATCATAATTCATGGTAGAAAACAAGGGTTTGTTTTATTTTGCAAAGCTACAAAATGTGAAAAGGGACCTTCCATGAAAGCTATAATTTTATGCCATCGCATCCATATGCCATACAAACCATTTAACTCGGGGAACGATTCAACAAATGGAAAAAATTAAGAAAACATTGTACACAAGCTTGATTTTCCCACAATCCATATTATCCTATTAAAAATAAACCAGTAAGGGAGAGAGCCTTAGATTTCAATGTTGTTCAACAGTGATCAATATCAACACATTATAATGAGTTACACTAACAAGCAAATTAAAAATTGGAGGAATCTCCAACAAAAATAAATTATATAAGGCAACTAGCTTGAAATATTACCATGCACATAAATAGTTTTATCGATTAATGGTGAAAGAAAAATTCAAACGAAAGAATTAATTTCCATTTTGGAATTAAATTTATTACCATATTTCCAAACTTGTAGTATAATTTCATATGGAACAGTAATTTTGGTTACAAACACATTACCATACCATAGGATCAATCAAGATAAACCAGAGTTGCACCATTTTGTATACTTATTTTACCTTGACACCTTGATTTGCGATAAGACCCCATCCATGCCCATCTGTCTTTACATATTCACATCGTTGAACTACTGTACACTAATCTTCAGTAACATGTAATAAAATAAACATATAGATCATATAACAAAAAGAGATATATAGTTGAAGATACCAACCTGGGTGTGAAACCCTTCTTGTAAAAATACTCAGAAGTGTTACTTTCAAAAAAGAATGATTGTGCCTCAGAGAGGCTAGTCTACTCTAGGAACCAGCTGACCCTACAAGAGGGTGTGTACAAACCAGAGAGAGAGAAATGACTGGATTTGATTAGGTCAATGACAGTCAAGCACAGTACATAACTCAACATAAATAAATTAGTCACAAAAATTATAAACTTCAACCAAGTCTCAGCACAAGAGAAGCGATTATCAACACACCACAACTGATCATAGGTGATCAAAGTCAAGTACTCTATAAGACCAAAAATTCAACAAGGTGGTATAAAGAAAATGAAGGAGGGTAAATGACCGCATTAACCACAAGTCAAAGACAAGGTACCACAAGTCCAATAATAACTCAATCAAGGTGGGGAAGGTACAACAAGTATTTAATAACTCAATCAGTAACATGTAATAAAATAAACATATTGATCATATAACAATAAGAGAGGTATAGTTGAATATCTCCACGTCAACATTAAACCAAAAATTAGATCTGAAGTGTGGGTACAAATATAAACAATGGTCATAAAATAAGAAAATATAAACAATGGTCATAAAATAAGAAAATATAAACAATGGTCATAACATAGGTGTGGGTAGTACAATACCCATGACCCTTAGAACCAAGGGTATGCTCCAAATGTGGCCAAACAACCATAGTACTCAATAAGCACAAAACTTCAACAGGGTGGTTTAAAAAAAATTGCTCAATGAGTGTAAATGACCCCATTAAACACAAGTAAAAGATAAGGTACCACAAGACCAATCATAACTCAATCAAGGTGGGGAAGGTACAACCAATCATATCTCTCTCCAATGTACAGACGTTCCATATAACCTGAAATTTCATCATCACAGCATAAGGAAGGGTGGTGGGATGCCAAATAAAAATATCCCTCATTTCTCTCTATGCAATCCTGATAGCATCACATAACAGATAAGTACCTTGTACTATAGAAAATAAAAGCCACCTGTGTTACCTTTCAATTTAGGAATATGGTCTACAAAAGCAAAATTTCATCACAATTACCATCCAAATTTCTGACTAGTGCTAAAACAACAGTAAAATATTTTATAACATAATTTTGATCTCTATCAACTTCAAAACTCCTATGTGGTCCCTGTGTTGAAGTTGGTCCTCGAGATGTAATGGGCAGTAATCAAATTATAACATATGCAGCAGCAGTAAATAAGCAATGAAAAAAGTAAATAAAAATTCATTAGGCTTCCTTGTACTCAGACAACATTTTGGTTCAGATCTTATCCTTTCAAGGGACAAGTCACCAAGGGAACATGAAAGTACCTTGAGAGAGAGGAAAAGTTAAGTACAGACCTCAAACAGGTTAAGACAGTCCACATACTACAACAATTAAGCACACAGATGAAAGAAAGGTACAGTAACATAACAATTCTCCAGTTGCATGATTAAATGGTACTATTTCTGAATAGTGCTAAAGAAACAGTAAAACATTTTATAACATAATTTTCATCTCTTTCAACCTCTGCACTCATCAAGGTGATCACACCACAACTGATCACAGGTGATCAAAGTCAAGTACTCTATAAGACCAAAAATTCAACAAGGTGGTATAAAACAAAATGAAGGAGGGTAAATGACCGCATTAACCACAAGTCAAAGACAAGGTACCACAAGTCCAATAATAACTCAATCAAGGTGGGGAAGGTACAACAGGTATTTAATAAATCAATCAGTAACGGGTAATAAAATAAACATATTGATCATATAACAATAAGAGAGGTATAGTTCAAGATCTCCACGTCAACATTAAACCAAAAATCAGATCTAAAGTGTGGGTACAAATATAAACAATGTTCATAAAATAAGAAAATATAAACAATGGTCATAACATAGGTGTGGGTAGTACAAGACCCATGACCCTTAGAACCAAGGGTATGCTCCAAATGTGTCCAAACAACCATATAACCTGGCCAAACAACGATATCTCTCTCAAATGTACGGACGTTCCATATAACCTGAAAGTTCATCATCGCAGCATAAGGAAGGGTGGTGGGATGCCAAATAAAAATATCCCTCATTTCTCTCTATGCAATCCTGATAGCATCACATAACAGATAAGTACCTTGTACTATAGAAAATAAAATCCACCTGTGTTACCTTTCAATTTAGGAATATGGTCTACAAAAGCAAAATTTCCTCACAATTACCATCCAAATTTCTGACTAGTGCTAAAGCAACAGTAAAAGATTTTATCACATAAATTTGATCTCTATCAACTTCAACATTCCTCTATGGTCCTTGTGTTGAAGTTGGTCCTCGAGATGTAATGGGAAGTAATCAAATTATAAAGAGTGATGATGATCGAAGCCATGATGAACATATCTAATATATCTAATATAAAGAGAATCAATGTTTTAGACTAATATATCTACATGCAGCACATACAGGAGTGATGATGTGTGAGAAAACACAAGATTTGAATATCAAAATACAAAATAATTATAAACAAGCATACAATGACTTGTGATGACATTTAAATTTAAAATTCAAATTCTAAGAAAATAAAAGATATAAATGGGAAAGTTCCTAAGAGCATCACATAAAAGATAAGTACCTCGTAACTATACCAAATAAAAGTTATCTATGTTACCTTTCATATAAATGGGGAAAATGATTATATTTTAAGAACCCGATTATGTTACTAATAGCTAATAGTAAGAGAATCCATGTTTCATACTAACAACATCGATATACATCAAAATACAAGTCATGAATTTATGTTGCATCTACTTTTTCGTTGATTTCTGTTTCTTGCATTATAAAAACTTGCGGGTACGGTATCACAATCATCAATTGGCATAGTATTTACTACGATATATCCTATTATTGTTTTTGTTTCCATGCCCTCATGTATGCCACTTCTTGTACGTCGCTGAGCAGGGCGTGGAGGTAGTTCTGAAGGGGTGTGAACTGCAACAACGAAAATGAGCATATATATATGGCGTTGAAATATTATTGAAATAAATATTTCATTATTTTGATTAAAATTACAATATTTCTCTTTACTTGTCTATGTAGATGTGACAGCTGGGGTGTTAATTGGAGGTCTAGTTGCTTCCTCTTGCAGTTCAGGCTCCTGAGTTGCATAGTCTTCCATTGAAAGAAGAAAATTTATAAGTATACGTCAGGAAATATATATATCTAATCACAGTAGATATTTCTATTTCCAAATCATACATACCAGAATGGACACTATGCTCCACACTATCATGGGACATGTGCACCCCAACATCAACTGGTACTTGCTGAGTACCTTTAGATTCACTGCTGTAGTTGCATTGTTGCTTAAAAACAAACATAAATTTTTAGTTATGGGTGATATAATCAGAACTGAATAGACTTTAATAGTATACACAATTGGTGATATACCTGCATTTGCGTCATTGGGGAGATTGGAGTCTGCCCCAAGCTTTTCTGATATTCAACCACACTTTTAAAACCAAACTTGAAACCAAGCTTTAGGTCTTCCTCAGTGGCAGCAACTTGGAATGTATTTCCCTGCAATGCATGATAACACATTTTAAAATTTCCAGTATCAAAAAGAGATATTTGTTCGGTAATATTAAATAAATATTCCCAACAATTAATTATTTAATACTTACGATTCTTGCTCTTAGTTTTCTATAGCCACCCTGGCCCAGTCTATGTTGCCCGTGCTTTTCCATTCTAGCCTTGGTTGCTTTGGAGGTGTCAGGTAGCCAAAATATGAAAATTTTGAAAAACCTTAGATATCAAAAATCTTACTTAAAACAAAAAAGAAAAAAATAATTGAGCTTATTTCTGTAAAAAGATGATATATGTTGTACCTTGCTTTAGTAGGCCGTGGTTGTTTTCCTTGTCTTTTTAGCAATTTCTCCTTTGCATGTTCTATGAGTGCCTTCCACTCTTTCTCCAGAACCATGGGAGGGCGCTCATTCTTGAGGTCAGCTTGCAATCTTTCCCTATATTGGGCCCTGGTATATTTCAAATTCTCACCAGTTAACTTCGCAACAACTTTCCTATTGAAAGTATTGCCGAACAAGTTGACCATGTAGTCCATCAATTCATCTCTCTTATTTCTATCTTGGCTATTCCACCGTGTGCGAAAGGTGGGGCCAAACAGCTCCAAGGATTTGTCATTCAAATGCCTGTAGAAGACATTGTTTCCTGCAAAAACATGTAATCCATTAATTTATAATAATTTCAACATATGGCTATTTCAATTTCATGATTAAAATCAATAAATTAATTAATAAATACCTACAATCTTTTGAATCTTGATAGGAACACAAGAGTCATCCACCAGAAAGGTGAGATCTAGTGATCCGGTGCTTTTAACTCGTGCTGCTCCGGGAAAAGTATCCTGGTCATCTACAGTGCGTTCATCTCTAGAGTCATGTGGAGTCCTAGGCTCCATCTCATCATGCTCCGGCATGGCATCATGCCCCGTCTCATTAGTGTCGTCATCAATGGATTCGAGGCCAACCATAGGAGTGCCAAAAAGCCTCATTGGTACATTGCTTCTTTTTTGTTGTATTGGACCATCACTGCTACCTATACCTGTCTCGGCAGGTTCTATAGTCACGGGTTTTAAAAAATCCTACAAACAATAAACTTTACTTTATCAGATCACTTGTAAAAATAAAAAACATAATATCAGATATGAAATCATGTCATAGCTTAAAAAAAATTGTGAAGATGCCACTTACCCCATAAGATTGTATTTGATCTTGCAGCTCTTGAATCCTTGCCATGTTCTCCTGTGTCAAGGGCCTTTTGCGAGCCAAGGAAAGCATTTCTATGTTTTCCTTTTTCAAGGCTATTCTAAAAGTGTGCAGTGGGTTAGGGGAATAGAAAATGTCTTCCTCAAAGCCCTCATCACCCAGATCGAGTGCACATGACTAAATTCATCAAACAATAAATTAAATTAAGCAATATAATTTTAACATCATTCAAATATTGATATTGTAATGAAAATTAAGTTACTATTATGCACTAACACTTACATGACGCGGTGTTATGGCCGGTGAGTGTCCATGATCAACCGGAACCGTGGAAAGGCACCTTTGAATGAACTAGTAATCCATCATAATGTTAGAAAAATGAACCAGTAATCCATCATAAGCTCAGAAAAATGTGAATGTCAATAGTGGACATTGAATGTTAACATACTAAATTGAAACATTTAGTTATTATACGCAACACTCACCTGACGGGCCACAGAGTGTGACCTTCCACGGTCACCCTCGACCATGGAAGCAGCAGGTGCCTTTCCAATGGCGCCACCCTGACACGATAAATCAATAAATAAATGTTTACCTCATACTAAATAATTGTAACATAAACAAAAATGAGATATTGCATTAATATTTATTTTTACCTCAAAAGTAGAAGATACATGTTCTGCTCCATGGCCATGAGCACACTCCTGCCATAGTTTAATAAGCATGTTATCATATGGAAATATTAACAATAAGCACGGAAAAATCGAATGCTAACAGTGAAAATCGGAACATCTTGTTATTGTAGTCATATTTATTTTCTATATTTAACATTTACCTGATGAGGCATAGATTCTAACCTTCCACGGTCACCCTAGACCGTGGAAGTAGCATGTTCCTTTTCACTGCCGCCACCCTAAACAAACGTTGAGTCAATAATTGCATCATAAACAAAAATGAGATATTCATAGAAGTGTAATCACCATGTAATCACATGGAAATATTCATAATAGTAAAAAACAGAACATTTAGTTATTGTAGTCATGTTTAGTTACTACATTTAGCATTTACCTGATGAGGCATAGTTTTTGACGGTCCACGGTTACCCTGGACCATGGAAGCCACATCTATTCGATTTAAGTTGTAATTGATCAACAACTCTTCACCTACAAGTATTTTTTTTATTGCACATATAAATATACGATGTTGTTCGCGTCCCTTGAATTCACAATTTGGTTGCATATTTGTTATCACTGGTCTTGTACTATTTATAAAGCCAACAATGTTTCCGTATGCTTTTGGTCTCCCATCAATATACATAGTCGCCCCTTTATTTTTATTTTTTTCTTCTAGTTGAATATAATTCGCAGCAACTCCGTATCTCCGCATACTTCGAGTATATTGGACCAAGATCAACCAGATATTGTATCTGTATAGTGGTCCTACATACTCCATCAATTCAGTTACAGTGCCATAGTGGACCTTTATTCCATCCATGGAAAATAGCCCCAATCCATGTAAGGACGAAGAAGCAATGCGATACATCCTCCCATTGATGAGGAAATATGTGTCCACTTGACGTAGCATATTAGGTACCCATCGTTGCACTAGATGTTTATACCTCAATGGAAAATCAATGTCTCCTATGCTCTCAGCATCATAATTACACCACCCATCGTTGGCAATAAAATATTTCATGCGTCTACGAAATCTTTTCCTTATCTTTTCAGATCTAGTTGATATAAAACTGGTAGATCTAGTACAACTTATCTCACTTTCAACCTCTCTGAGTACATATTCATCATCACTTGAGGAAGATAGATCTGACAGATACCTATTTGGTGGTACCTACACTCGATAAAACAAGAATAAACAAGACAGTGCTTTCTTTCTTCTTTGAAAGTACACATCCACAAATTCAAAGATTCTTAGGTAAACACATTTACTTCCCTCAAATATGAGGCTTAGGAGGGACATGCAAACCCTAGTGGATGTAGTGTTACAAATATCAGCTGAAGTGTTTTGTATTGGGAGGACGATTTGTGGAAGGAAGGGACCAAGTTACAGTGCCATAACAAGCAGTCCATACGACACCACATTCATCACTGTAGGCTGTGAGCTCTTTTGTGGAATGAGTTTGCATATTTGGGGGTCTTTTTCTCTTGTGGGGAGAACAAAACCACCGGGGACAACAAATTAAGGAAGTTAACTAGTATATCACCCAGTTTTGGTCCTTCTAACACTGTTGGGCATATTATTGGCAGCCTACCCTCTTTCTTTGAATGGCATATTATTGGCAGCCTACCCTTCATTTTTAAAATTTACATGCTGGTATTTTATGCTAATGCATATGAAAACTATTTGTTATTGAACTGTTTGGAAAAATCACTCAACTAAGAAACATTAATTGACTATATTAGCCCAAAAAACCATAACTACAGTTAGAGGGTCCACTCAGGAGTACATTGCAGCAGTGTTTGTAACTGTTTGTCAATACATATGAACCAAATAATCAGTAAAATACTACAGCAGATAACGCAAAATACATCAGCTAGCTTAGGTGAGATATTACACCTTATACATGTTGCAAATTTCAAATTCATGCAAAGTGGCACTCAAATGGCCATGAGAAATTTGATTTTCAAAGACTTTCAATATTACAAGGATCTTTTTTGTATCAAGCTTTAGCAAGCAACTTGTAGGACATATTTTCAGACATTATGTGTTTATTGATTTTCCGACTATATTGACTTTTTTTTTAAAACAAATAATAAATTTCAATCAACCAAGCAGGAGGACCAAACCAAAAAAATGGCAACCTGAGAGTAGTATGGTGAACAACCAGAAATGAATTTATATTAAAAAGGGAAATTAACAACAACGACTCAGTTAAGGGAGATTGACATTTATTAACTCTCCACAATATCTCAATAATTCAATTTGGACAGGTGTACACATCAATATACTTTAATGCCACATTTCATTTAATAAGCAAGTACTGAAATTAAATAGCAAGACAGAAATTAAACACAGTTTTCATATCTTTCAACTTTTCATCTTTAGCAATCCCAATTCGGTCACTGTGTTGAAGAGAGAGAGAGAGATAACTGGGTTGAGGTAGAAGTCAATGACAACCAAAAATCGAGTTGAACTTTTACAAAACTCAGCTTAAAGAAAAATTACCCAAAAGGTCACAAACAATAGATATCAATATAAGTGAGACTCAGCACAAAGTAAAAACCTCATATCTACCTGGGTAAGAGTATCAGCATATGAGGTTAATTTCAGATCAGCATAGGTCATTGTTCAGAGGTCATTGATCATGTATCCCACTAAGACATAATCACAAAACTATGTCAAGTCAAACGTGGGTGAGGGTACCATGACAAAAATAAAAAAATGGTACAAGTTAAAAAGATAATAATGGGTGTTATGACCGAACTCCCTTTGTACCAAAGGGTGTACCACAACCAAAGTACCCAAAAGACCAAAGCAATAAGTTAATGAATAACGTAAGGTGGGTAAGTGACCCTAATAATCACCAGTCAAAATACAAGGTACCATAAGACCAAAAATCAACAGGGTAAAAGGACCAAAAGTAAATAAACCAGGATGGGGTAAAGGTACAACTAGTTATCTCTCTCAAATGTACAAATGTTCCATTAACTAATTGAAATTTCATCATCATTGTATATGGTAAGGTTCACACGGATGATGTGATCATGTGGTACTATAAAGCTACGTGGGAATCATCTCTTGCTAGCTAACTAGTGGGCTGACTTTGGGGTTTTGGAACTGTTTCATGCTATAGAACTGGATAACATCAGCTATTGAGGACTTTGAATTGAGTGTACCAAGGCTGATTTGCTCCCGAATGTGGTTATTTAATTATTTATCCTAATGGTATCAATCACCTTTTTAATAGACTGTTATTAAGGTTTCTATGCCTCCAAATAACTACAAAATATGCCAAATAAGGGGAGCACTCTAGTCTCCCAAGCAAGCAAACAACCGAAGGATGCCACCTCAGCACCTGATAGTCCAAATCACAGAGGTCATCTATACCATTAGGATAAATAATTAAATAACAACATTCGGGACCAATGTATTAGTTGCAATTAAATGTGTGGGGAATGTTATGTAAGACCCTCAAACAACCCTTATACACCACATGTGCTTGATGCAAACATTAAAATCCTTGACAATTTAAGCCTTAACTTAAGTGAAATCAACAAGAGATATAAGTGTTGGAAACAAACAAACCATGACAACGATGATAGCTGAGCATCAAATGTGCAATAAGACAATTTTGAAAATTTGAAAACACCATGCATACAAAGAAGAAATGAAGTCCATGTTCATAGTCTCATGATGAATAGGATTGTCATTGATGACAACATAAAAGTAACTAACCATTATGGAAAACATCTAAAAGTTTTTATGACTTTCAAAAGTAAGATCTAAAAGTTTTTATGACTTTCTTTTCAATCTGTATGACAATTTGAATGGACAGGCCCCACTCATAGCCAAATACTTTTGAGATATTTACAAATCATCGGAGTATGGGGGACCATATATTTCTCGAAAGACGTTGGATTCAGTCCTCCATGCCTTTGAATCAATAGACCTCAAGACCACACGTCGATTATGATGCATGTGGACGTCTATGCGGGTTTTGACAAGCCACTGTTCTTTGTATTTAATGTAGTACCCAAGGATTTGATCCTCAATAATCTTTGTCTGCAAAATATCTTTGACCTGTTTGAGATATTTTCCAACTTCCCGTTTTAGATTATAAATAATAGCTGGTTCTAATGCTATCAGGTTGACGCCAAATGACCGCCACCAGTCTCTCATCGAATCAGGGACATATAATGCAGGATCCTCATGGATATGTGTAATTTGAAGTCCAAACTTTAGCATGGTATAATATGTTCTATCTGTATTTTCTTTTCTTAAGAATTTCCACCATAATTTTTAATTTTTTCATAAGTCTGTGTAATACTTGGAAACCAGAGACTAGCATCTTGATGTGGCCATGCTTCCAAAGAACGTATCTGGTTAATACAGTAGTATTGTTGGTCCAGTTGTAGCCCGGGGTGATGTGTAGAGACCTCTGTCGAGATTAAGTTAAGATCATGGTAGAGGTGTGTTAACCAATTGCTTGCATCAGCTGCTTTTCTCAGGGAGTTGTTGTAAATCATCTCTGGTACAATACTGGATCCCATAGGCATTCTTCTGAGTTCTTGCACTAGCCTAATAAAAGCATCAGATCCCTGTAAGTTAGCATCTAATACTTCAGCATGTCTCAACTCCCACCTAGGTTTCCAGTCTTGCATATAATCCAACCAACTCATATTATCGTTAATAGTATAGATATGATGTTTTCCTCTGGTCCAAGCAGAGATTTCCATGTTTACTTGTGGGTTATGGGCCCACTGGATTCTGCTTTGACCTTCTACGCTCGCTTGCCTCGTGCTCGCTTGCACCAGGATCTCTTGTTTTAGGATCGCTTGCTTTAGGCTCGCTTGTTAAAAATTAACAGCATACTTATGTGTCAAATATTCTCTTATTAGTAACCATTGTGGTACTTTGGTCCAAATGTTTTTCCTAACTCATTGTTTCTCCATATTGTGTGCCTAGTGCCACCTCTCTATGTCAATCCATAAATCAACCTCTTCTTGGTTTGTGTTTCTAGTTGGCCTTTTTTTGGGACTCCTAGTGGTTCTCAATTGTCATAGCCATAGTCAGTGACACATTAAAACACCTTAGATCTAAGCCCGAAGTGAATCAGGATTCAGAGTCAAATCCCACCGGCTAGTACCTCGTAGTCGTCAATCATCACTCGTCACCTTGCAAAGCTAAGCAGTGAGTGCATGCCATGAGTGAGTGAATGAGTGAGTGTACCAAGGCTGATTTGCTCCCGAATGTTGTTATTTAATTATTTATCCTAATGGTATCAATGACCTTTTTAATAGATTGTTAAAAAGGTTTCTATGCCTCCAAATAACTACAAAATATGCCAAATAAGGGGAGCACTCTAGTCTCCCAAGCAAGCAAACAACCGAAGGATGCCACCTCAGCACCTGATAGTCAAAATCATAGAGGTCATTGACACCATTAGGATAAATAATTAAATAACAACATTCGGGAGCAATGTGTTAGTTGCAATCAAATGTGTGGGGAATGTTATGTAAGACCCTCAAACAACCCTTATACACCACATGTGCTTGATACAAACATTCAAATAAGAGATGATGATGCCAAACAAGAAGACAATGAACATCGTCTAAATAATATACACTAATAATATACCATCAGAAACAATCCCACCATGGTGATGTGCTCTATAGAGAAAAAACCATAGAAAATCATGCATTAGAACAACTCCATCAGTAGTAAATATGCCTTTTTGTCTTTAAGACTAATGTTAAAATCCTTGACAATTTAAGCCTTAACTTAAGTGAAATAAAAAAGAGATATAAGTGTTGGAAACAACCAAACCATGACTACAATGATAGCTGAAAATCAAATGTGCAATAAGTCATTTTTGAAAATTTGAAAACACCATGCATACAAAGAAGAAATGAAGTCCATGTTCATAGTGTCCATGATCAAACCCATTCATCAGGCTTGTCCACTGTAGGAGATCTTGGTGGCATCAATGAAAACTAAAAGGCCACTACAAGACCCTTGTTGGCATCAATGAAAACTCAATCAACAGTTGCTGCTTGGCTTTCTTCTCTCCCTATGTGCAAAAAAGTAAACCAGCTTAAATCCATTTAACTCCAGATCTATCAAGTGTTGAGAGGGATCAAATCCTTTGAGGTGCAAAGTGCAAACCTTTTAAGAGTGCAAAACCTGATGAAAGATTTGGACCTCAAGGGTTTTGATCCCATTCGGTGCCCGATAGATCCAGAGTTCAAATGGATGTAGGTTGGTCCTAGCCTCTAATATCAGATACTTCACATGTAACTTCAGAAAATTGTTTCAAATTAAGATTTTGCTGGCCTCTTGCTTTTCCTTATTCCTGTGGATTTGGATTTGCAACTATAGCTTCTTAATGTTTGTCTATTTCTCTCTTGATTACATGACATTAAGAACAAGAGGCTCTTAGAAGAATTTCCTATTAAACATTTGTCTGTTATTTCAACTAGATGACTTTTATTTACTTTATGTTTGCCTAGGTCTCCAAGCCAAGGGCATTGGTTGATATAACTGCAGCTGTTTCATCTGGATTGCTGATGGGGGAAATCCAATGGTTGGGGTTGGTTATCAGTCCATTGACTACTCTCTTAAAGGTGTTATTTTACATATTGATACAGATCTTGGTTTACAGATTGAGACTTCTCATAATATTGAAATGGAGACTTGTGCTAAAGCATATCAGAGTTTGTCTGAAAAAAGTTGCCCACCAACTTCAGGCTCTGTTGCTTCACATATATTAAATGTTATTTTTTGGAAAATGCTACATATATTACACTATAAATCAAGATACATGCACATGAATATTGTTACATCCAGGGGCCAAAGAGATTAGGAAAAATCCTCATGCCTACATAATCAAGGAGGGCTAGTATATCCACTTGGCCCTGACTTGAAGATTATGCATCATTTGTTTAATTTTTAAAATCTATGCTTTCCTTCAAAGTCACCATGCTTGACTTGGCACAAGACTCGTTTTGACCGAAGGGGTCAAAAATTAACTTTTGACTTGGAAATAGAAAAATACAAAAAATATAGAATTTCTAGAAAAAACATAAATATTTTGCATTGAAATCAGATATGAAAGGTTACATCCATTCTACAGCACAAATAACACATTTGGAATTCCAACATTTTGTAACTAAATATAGCGTACATAAAAAATTCCATGTACCATGTCATGATTCATGAAGTTATGAACCAAAATGAACACCAATAAACTGTCCAATG
The DNA here is from genome assembly GCA_027924585.1 of Larix kaempferi. Taxonomy (NCBI): domain Eukaryota; kingdom Viridiplantae; phylum Streptophyta; class Pinopsida; order Pinales; family Pinaceae; genus Larix; species Larix kaempferi. The sequence continues at coordinate 2,501,424 of BSBM01000299.1, forward strand.
TCAAATCGAAAATCTTATGACATAATGCATAATACATATATCAGGCTAGTATTTAGGCTTCTAAGGCCAAACCTGCCTGATGTTTTAAATGTTGATACACATGGTCATAATGTTACTTTACCTTTGGGTACATGGCCAATATGGTATTGGAACTTGTTGATCTCCCCATTACATTCTTTACTGCTAAATGTGCATTTCACCAAGCCTCTCCTAATTAATGTGCAGTAGTTAAAGGAAAAATCCCTTTCCATAGGCCTTATTTTTGGTAAGATAAGGTGAAAGATAAATCCTAGGTGCCCGCCCTTCATGGACATAGCATCAGCTTAGGGATCCAAGGCCTAAGACATAATCTAAATCCTACTAGGATGTAATTATGCGATTTCCTGAAAGATGGGCCTTTATCTTGGGAAGTTTTGTGTGTAGTAACTTGTGTATGTGGTTAATCCCTTACTGAAGCTCTCACTCATGTCTTGGAATTTCAAAGGGATGACTATCGCAAGTCGGAAGATGCAGGTTGGGGATCTACTGCAGGAATCAAAACTAGATGTGCATTATACAATGTTGGACTAGGGTTTAGGAAGGTGGGGGGTTAACCTATGTTTTTTTCTAATGCATTTTGGTGGGCCAAAAGTTGGATTGGTTCCGAATGAATTAGTTTAGATCAAAACCATTTGGCTCAAGAAAGAACCCATCCCAATTCAATTTGTTTTTCAGAGAATGGACTTCTTTTCAGCCTAACCAATTTAAGCTGTTTGATTTCGGTCATGCTGTACTAATGCCATTACTTCTATTCAATATAAAAATATGGGACTTGATTTAGGTTGCAAGGTAGCCCCAAAAGGCTTGGCATAATTGCTGCATGATGAATGCTTTAGCAACCCAACCCTACCCTGCAAACATTTAGAGAGAGCAGAATCATTTTGAAACCAATGTCTTGAATTTCGCCACTCTAAGGACCCTGTTGATGGTGCTCTATTCACCTTCTCTCAATTCCTTTTTCGCTTATGATTTTGCTAAGGAAACATGTGATTTCCCGCATACAATCATTGCTTCACCTTTATCCAAATGTAAAATGCAAAGTACTTCCACAGACTCAACTCGTGAGTCTTTTTTAGATCTAAGAAGGTAATTTGAATTCTTGGGAGGGGAGATGACCTTTTCTTCCCTCTCAAATGAAGGCAATGTCTGAGCAATGGACAAGCTATCTCCCTTAACATCGGGAAAGCTCTCATGGCCATAAACGTCTAAAGGAAATTGTGACACTAGAAGGCACCGATTTGTTTTTATCAATTGTCTCTTCCTGACTCGATAACTCCAGACAAACCAAATATATATGTTCATGAGTAAAACCAATTGGTTCATGGACATATCCCCCTCCCAAATTTAAAGATTAAATGGATTCCTTACCAGCATTATGAATAATTTTTTCACAGATAAGTGGATTCATACCTTTTTCATATATGTTCGAACCCAAATGGGAAAATGATTGTCTCCTAATGCCCTAATTGGTGATGGTTCCAAAGACTCTGTGAGCATACCATTGAAGCCAGCCATGAGCATCACAAAAACCACAGCTGCGGGCTTCTAGAGTGGCCAATAGGAGGGGACCAAAGCCCAGTCGTGTGAGTGAGGTGGGGGCTAATTAACCTGAAAACCGATAATCCATGACATAATGTGTTTCCAATGACCGGGAGCAAATTCAAATAGATATTTTCATACTCAGCCATCACCTATCCTTCCTTACGCTCTGACCTCAACTCCGTGTGATATGGGTGGTCTGGAAGGCGAGGACTAGGCACATTCTAAAATATGATTTTTATTACTAAAACCCTCCCCCTCGCACCTCAGGAGAGCGACTCCACGCCAAGAATGCTTAAAATGATGAATTTGTGGAAATAAAACAATATTTAAAATGATGAATTTGACTTGCACAAGTCGGCCTCAAATAATTTAGAAAACAAAATGAATATCCAAAGATTCAAAATAAAATCAAAACCACCTAATTCGCACCCAAAAATGCAGAGATTCAACTCAATAGAGGAGAGTTTCAACTTACGGTTGCCATTGAGGGTCTGCGGGGATATGCAGACACGACCAAAGCGGGTGCCACAACAAAACCTACTTCAATAGCGCTCGTAGCAAATCAAAATGAGGACAATGTCGGAGCGGGTGCAACCAAAAACCAGGTGGAACATGCACATTCCATACTCGTATCAGAGTGCAATGAGGACACGGCCAGACCGGGTGCCACCAAAATCCCGGTGGAACATGCACAGTCAAGGAGGACACGGCCCAAGAGCCGGTTGCATGTAGGTGGGTGTCGTCGAACCCAACAGAGCAACAGAGCGTTTTGGCCAAGCTCATGCGACATGTATGTTTTTCAGTTATGTTTTTTTTGTTGTTTAAAAAATTATAATATATATTAATAATTTGTATAATATATATTAATTCAATTATATATATATTAATAAGTTGTATAATATATATTAATACAATAATTATTAATATATTAATATATTAATATATTTTTTATAATTCGAATGCCAATAATTATAGGATTCACAAATAAAGCCCTTAAAAAGTGTAAAAATTGAAGCCATAAAGTATATAAAAAAATTAAACTTAATTGGCTTGCTTTAAGTTTCAAAGCACAATCCTAGCCCAATTGTTACCCTACATTACAAGTTCTAATGTTTTTTTAAACAAGGATATACTAATTAACTACTCAAAGGGTTATCTTTGTAATGCCAAAACCCCAAAACTACTTAAAATAAAATTTAAAGCCTAAGCCTAAGCCTTTAAAGCATGACCCGAGCTAATTGCTACCCAAACATTTACATAGCCTAAAACTAAGCTTGGGATATAAAAAATAAGGGACATGAATAACTCTCATTAAAGAATAAATCAACGTAGATATATTATATCTCCATATCTATTAAATATGAAGAGGGATCAAAATTGAGCTATACATCTTTTGGTGCTTAAAGATTCCAAATTTAAGATGAATCTACTCTAATGTACATACAAGTGCTATTTTTTTCTTAATTGTTTTTTTATATTTTGATTTATAAACACAAATGTTACAGATCTCATTCATATCCGAGTATTTATTTTTATTTTTATTTTTTATAAATATTATATTGAGTTGACTTACTGCATTCATCACCTTAATGACAAGCATAAACATTACATATCCCTCTTAATGGGATTATAATGCATGCCACTTCTATCAATGCAACGATAAACTACAAATTATTTAATATGAGACTCATGTATGGTGGTGTTTGCAAGACAACTTGAACTATTTTTAGAAATGGGATCCTATCAACCCATTGAACCTATCTTAATTGAGGTAATCTCATTGAGATAAGATATACAATGGTTAACATCAACTCACTAGAGAACGAATGCCACTATGGCAAAGGATTTGCAATATCAAGACTAAATAAAACTTAACAGAGAGTATTAAATTTTGAGATAATCTTGTTCCACATGTACTAGCATGTTACAAATGCCATCATTCCACATTACTAAGAGCTTTGTTGAACACCATTGAAATTAAATATGACTTATTAGGGAATTATGATCCACCTTCTTATGATCCTCACTTCATGTTAGATCACTAGTGAATTGAAATACCACTAGAACCCGTTTGAATGAGATCACAAATGACATCTAGTTCATGAATGATCTCAAGTGACCATTCTACGATCTTGGTTGAGATATAAATGGTTGTTCGAGATTAATCTCCCGTTGATTGTTGTGTGTTAAGTGTTAACATGTGCAATGCACATAAGAATTGAATGGAGGCTAAAATATCGTTAATGTAGAGTGAAATTAAAAGCAACAATTTATCTCAAGAAAAAATACTTGATTGATTGAATTTAAAAAAATTAAAAGAATAGCATATAAACAAACTGCACTTGAACTCAAACCAAGATGGCTCATAGGGTCATTAACAATGAATATATTAGTAAAAATCACATCAAGAACCTAAATGCCAAACATCCTTTACATTATACAAATCCACTAATTAGTAATTGAAATAACCCATAAATTAACACATAAATCTTATAACTTCATTTTGTATCTTGCTCAATCAACACAAGTTCGATTCAAACCATTACCACTAGAACCTCCAGGAACACCCACGCTACTGCACATGTAGAACATAAGATTAGAAAACTAATTTTCAAATATAACCAAGTTAATCAACAAAATGAACATATGGTGAGTGCATTTACTTTAACCTATAAACATTACGTACCTCTACTTTTCAACAATTAAATAGCATTCATCTTCTTCTTCATCCAACTCAACATCTGTATCAGGATATGGTTCTGAATAGATATTGATGAAATTATCATTCACATCATCATCATCATCAAAGTCATCTTCACTAATATACTCATCCATGTCGTCAATGAGATCATCGTCTGCTGCATTTGCATGATCAACCTCTTCAACTTCTTCATCTAACACATCGACTGCAGCCTGATCTGAATCATCATCATCTTCTTCTTCTTCATGATTATCTTCATCATCTAGTACATGATTATACTTTACTGGTCTTCCTCTTGGATTGTATCGAACAACGTATGACCAACCTGCTTTACCTAGTACCTCGGAGTAGTAGACTTGCTCACATTGACTTGGAAGAACATAAGGATCTGTACTCGGTTCAAATGACCTTGTATTAACCATTGTAAATCCATTAGCATGCTCAATAATAGTTCTTTCAGGATCACGTTCATGCATCCGTAGCCTGTACCACTTCACCTCAAACAAAACTATTTTAAAGGGATTAAAATCACACTCAATAATGTCCTCCAAATGCCCATAGTACCTATTCTTAGTTTCTTCTGGATGTCTATCACTTCTAGAGGAAACATTGGTGACCTTAAACACTGCAGTTATCCCACAATCAGAGGTTTTCCTGTTATCATCCAACTTTTTGATACGAAATTTACAACCATTACACCACATAGCCTTGTGATGTTTCAACTACAACATTGACAACAAGTTAAAAATACATTGTGAATTAATAAACGTCATATAGGACTTAGTAAATATAATTGAAAACTTAAACAAACGAAATGTAATTGGAAAAATGGATCGAAGTAACTAGAAAAAATGTGGGTAAACAATTTACTTTCCTTTTTATCTTTTAAACCATAGGCTAAATCAACTTCCCTTTGCGACGTAAGTTCAGGAAATTGATGTCGAATACGATGAGTTGTTTTAATCATGTTACTGACCCCTTCCCATGATAACCTACCGAAGAATTCTTCACAATATTTTATCCAATGCTCCATCCAATCAAGGTTGTTTGCAATGTATAAATGTAAAGCTTCCCACACTCGACCAACTATAGGAAAAAATAACAATTCAATATCATTAATTAGATATCATTAAAGGCACATAGTTTAATATAGTTGAAAATGCATAATTATTAAAAAAGTTAAAAAATAGTATGACAATATAAAATTGGAAAAAATACATGTGTAATATATTAATTCAACAACGTATAATAATTACCTTTCACAGTCCTCAATGTACCTCTCCCCAATAGGACCTCCCCTTCAAATTTGTTGATGGAGTCGAGATGCCAAATGCGAGGCACATTCATATTTTCTGCTAATTTAGGTAGATATTCACTAATATACACCATGCATTGATATACCATATATCCTTCAACCATAGAACCCTCGGGACGCGCTCTTTGTCCAACAAAATCCTTCAATGACTTCAACTGCCTCTCCACCATCCACATCGACCTTGTGTGTACTGGTCCACATAATTAAATCTCCTCAACTTGGTGTATGAGGTAGTGTTCTTGTGCATTGAAAAATGCTGGAGGTAGATACTGTTGCATTTCACACATTAGTCGGGGAATTTATCTCTTCCAATGCCTTAAATCTTCTTTATGGATTTCTTTTGATGAAATCCACCTACAAATGATGCAATAAAATAATATCAAGGCATATATAATATTTGCGGGAAAAACATAATATGTCAATATGTTCCGCTACAAACTACAGACCAAGTACATTTTCCATGTAAAACATTACTTACCTCATATATTTTCCAAGAACATAAATAATATGTTTTATGTTGTTGTCAAAGTCGTCTGGGAGAGATAAAGGTAGAACATACTGTATCAAAAAACACATAATTATTAATATTTATTTCAAAATAAGAGAATAAAATTAATAAAATAGTGCATACCGATAATGAAATATATTATAGACTCATAATTACCTTAATGAATGTATGCCAATCATGTGTTTTAACCCTAGCAAAATCACCTTTTTTCATCAAGATATTCTTTATGTTTGACGAAAAACCCGTCGGAAACCTGATTTTTTTGATGACCTATTTTACAATATTGCTCTGTTGTTCCGTCAAGCACCAAGGAAGACTAATATTCTGTTGATGGCCATCCCCATTAGAATTAACGATCATACTTTGCAATGCGTGATTAGCTTCTTGGATGTCACTACAAATCTTTCCAATTTTTTCTTTGTCAATCCTTCCATCTACTATTCGCCATAACATTTATGTTATGTTCTTCCCGATATGCATTGTATTAAACAAATGAACTATTTGCAGGTGCTCGTAGTATGGCAACCTACTGAATTGAATCGGGTAAATTTTCATTCCTTGTAGAAGCCCATTCGTGCCTTAACAACATTCATGAAACATCAACAAAATCAAATTAACACTAATTAATCAATATAGGTATAACATATCGCGCTGAACATAATTCAGTAAAAAAAATTGGCATACCTTGATGGTATCTATTATATTCCAACTTCCATAGGTGAGGTGTCATTCTTCGTGGTTTTTTTCCATTCTCTTCTTTACCATTAAATTTTTCTTTGTCTGTAGTTCGATAACTATGGTTCATAGGTAGAAAGTGCTTATACTCATCGAACACTTCCTTTGCTAAACTCCTTGAACAACGAGATTTTATCCTGGGTCCTGCAAATTTACCCTTTGTTTGAAGACCTACAAGATATATGAATTGGTGTAGCAAATTAGAATTACAAATTTCAAATAATGCATGATATTTTCAACCGATATATAAAATATTAAGGAACAAAAGAAAGTAACAATATACCACAAAAATGTGTTAACCCGGGAGCATCATCAATTGTAAATGCAAGTATTCCATGGAATTGAAATCGTCTTTTCCCTATTGGTCTAGAGATGTCACACATAATGACACCATCCCATAACTTCAACAACTCATCGATAAGAGGCTCAATATATATGTTCATATCTTTAACCTGGTACTTGCCTAATTGGTCCAACATACATGATTAATTATATTTAGCGCCTATATGTCGTTATATATAAAAGACATAATTATCATGCACAAAACAAATCAATGAAATATTTAGTGATCAGACTTTCAAGTAATAAATTACATATTAATTAAATACCTGGAACAATCATTGCCAACATTGTGTGCTCTCTCTTGATCAACATCCAAGGAGGAAGGTTATTGTTTATAACAAAAACAGGCCACACTGAGTAGGTAGAACGAAGCTCTCCAAATGGATTGACACCATCAGCTACCAACGAAAGTTTAACATTACGAGGTTCTTCTTTAAAAATTGGCCACTTTTCATCGATGTACCTCAATGTAGAACCATCTGTAGGCATTCGAAAAACATCGTCGCGACTTCTTTTCTTTGCATGGAAATCCATAAACTGTGCTATACTTTGACACCTAAACAACCGCTGGAAACGTGGAATTATCGGAATATAACGAAGAACTTTTTGAGGCACCTTTTTTGTCACTTTATCGGTTCAATACCTACTTGTTTGACATTGTGGGCATTCATTTTCTAATGCATATTGTCCATAGTATATGATATGATCATTAGGACATGCATCAATAGCTTGATACTCCATTCCAAATGCTTTCATAATGACATATATCTCTCGATATGTGCGTGGTAAAATATTTGAAGTTGGTAATAGAAATTCACCTAACAATCTACAAAATTCAAAAGAATAAGTCAATGTAAACAATATTAATCATCAATATTGCATCCAAACTTTACAAATTAGATAACAATAGCAATAATATAGGAAAAAATTCAACCCTTTCTATAGATGTGAACATGCAGACAAAAATAATTAACAAATTACATACCTTAGTATCTGTGTCAGACATGTGTTTGATAAACCATTCAAAACCTTCAAGTTCACTAACAACAATATAGCAAATAGAAGATTTTTTTTTTAGCCTTCATAAAGAGGTTGACGTGACTTCTTGAGTAGAGGATCAACATCATGACTATCATCCTGGTTGTCCTCATCCATTGGAGCAAATGTGTCTTGGATCAATCTATGTATCTCATCTTCTTGATTTGTATCACTAATGTTATCTACATCCATATCATTAGAAATAACTACTTGATCATCTTCAATATTTTGATGTAGAAGTTCGTCAGGATGTAAATGAGTATTTCTGCTAGTACTTGGCAAATAACTCTCTGGAGGGCGAAATTTTGGGGGCATTGTCTATACATTTACAAACAACGTAGAAAAATTAGTGTGTATAGAACATATAGTAAAAAAATAAGACATTTGACTGAAATTCATGACATGATGAATATTACAACGAATATATTAAAAATTGAATAACGACCTCTTACCAGGGGACGATATTCATAACCCCCTTCGGCGTGCCCCTTCTCCCTACAATGTATTTCAGCTATTGTTATTAAAAGTCTTTTTTTTTGCAAGCCCCTACAATCAGAGCAAGGACAATAATATTTTCCATCTCTTCTCGCCTCTAATGCAACTCTAAACTGAGCAAGCTTCCTTGCATTTTCATTCATAGTGACAAATACTTGTAGTGGTACAAGAAATTGTCTTACCTACACCATACCAAATAATAACTTGTCAATTACATTAGATATTATAAGTATATTTCTGAATACAATATATTATAAACCAATTTCTATATTTATAAAGAAAAACATGAAGACTAAAGTTTTCATTGATGCCAACAAGTGTTGTGCAATGGCCTTTGATTTACTCAAAAGGAGACCTTGATATTTAGTGCATTAACTCCAGCCTCTTTATAAAAGTTTTATCCATTTTTGTTAAACAAGTGATGTCATGCCACTAAAATAACTTGCACAATGTCCCAGCTGTCATGTATTAAGATACATCAAATAAAGACATGTATTTTTTGGTATAGATTAATTAAACCAATTGTAGCTTGGAGGTTAATTAATAGACATTGTGTGTTTTCTTAAATCGTAGTGATGATAATATATACTTCCAATGTACCATCTTCTTGTGTTAAGTATTTCCATAACCTTATAAGTCAAAACAAGATAATAATCTTGTTATATGTAATATGGGTGACCTAATTCTGATCTATTATATCATATTTCTCTACAATTATTATAAATGCATTCATAGATACATTTAATAAATGGAAAAAAAAATTAGCCTAACCCTAATAGATGTATCAATTAACAATATTAGCCTCACCCATTTAGATGTATCATGGAAAAAAATTAGCCTAACCCATTTAGGTGTATCATGGGAAAAAAAAATTAGCCTAAGCCTCATTACTAAACAATATAAAATTCTAACCCTTATGAAAATATAGACAAAAAAAATAAAATACTAACCTTGCAAGTTCAAAATCAGAACTATGTAGAATATCCAAGCTCAAACAATCACCTCGCAAGTTCAAAATCCACGCTCAATGTGTCTCAACTATAGAAAATGTGTAAATAATGGTTAGAGTATGTAGTATATATAGCTCGACCTTCGTCTCTATTGCAATGAAAATTGCAACATTAAAATTTTGTCGCTATAGGGACGAAAGTTCGTGGCAAATTAAACATCGTCGCTATTGCCATGGTTTTTCCGCCATGTAAATTTTATTTTTAAAAAAACAATAAAAATTCATTTCATTAACCCACGAATGTTGAAAATGTGGAAATATTGCGTGGAACAATCCACCCATATGTACTAGTGTCATAACAGGGGAAGGAAAGATATTCAGAAGTATTGGAAAGATAAGAAGAGAAATAAGGAGGAATATAGAAAGAAAGGATTCAAGACACCTTTCTTCATGGATCAGTAGCCACTTCAGTAGCGGGATTTTTCTCAAGTTGGGTTTCAAAGGATAGAGTTTCCTAGAGTAAGGAAGCTTGTTAAATGTTGGGGATGTGAATGAAATCACTTGTACAATTGTCCTCAAAGGAGAGATAGAATGAGGACAATGCACAATATTCATAAATCTAGTACAATGGAGGATGGAGACAGGGATACTCCAAGAATTTATGCAACATTGGATAATTGGCAGGATGATTTCTAGTCCAACATGATTGAGGTTGAAGATAAGATTGCCAAACAACATGTTTCTATTATAATTGATTATGGAGTAAGTCATAGTTATATTTATCCTAATATGGTTGAAAGATTTCATTTAAAGAGAACTAATCATTGAAAATCTTGGATGGTGCAGTTGGCTACTAGAGTAAAGATGAATATCAATGAGTTAGTAAAGGATTTTCCATTGGACATGAATGGACTTAGTACTTTTGTAGATTTGAACATATATTCCCTTGGGTATTATGATGTGTTATCGAGCTGGATTGGCTGGATGCACATCATGTGGAATTAGATTTCCATAATAAGACATTTAATTGTATTGACGAAGAAGGGAAGCAGAGGACAATGAAGGGCATCCCAAGACCAATTTCCATTAGGAAATTCTCAGCATTATAGATGAATAAGTGCTTCAGAAAAGGATGTCAGTTGTATGCAACTCATGTGGAATATCCATAGAAGTATGAAGACGCTAGCTTGGAGTACTTTCCAATATTAAAAAATGCATTAATGTGTTTGAATAAGTACCAAGTTTTCCACCTAAAAGAGATATTGATTTCTCTATTTATATGGTACTGGGAGATGCTCCAATTTCCAAAATATTGTGACAGGATGAGTACGCCAGAGTTGGAGTTACAAATTCAATTGGAGGAGTTTATGAGGAAAGGATACATAAGGCCAAGCATATCTCCTTAGGAGGCACCCATTTTCTTTGTAAATAAGAAGGATGGAATGCTAAGATCATGCATTGATTTCAAGGAGATAAGCAAAGTCACAATCAAGAATAAATATCCTTTGCCCAGAATTGATGACTTTTTAACTAGCTGAGAGGAGTTAGGGTCTTCTCCAAGATAGATCTATGAGCTAGTTATCACCAACTAAGAATCAAAGAGGAAGAAATCAACAAAACAACATTCATTATTCATTATGGTCATTATTATTTCATGGTGGTGCCATTTGGGTTGACCAATGCACTAGCTACATTCATGTGTCTTATGAATGGAATTTTTAGGAAGTATCTGGATAAGTTTGTCATCATTTTCCTTGATGACATTCTTATTTATTCTAAGGGAGGAAGAGAATGTAGAACACTTGAAGTTAGTAGTGGAGGTGTTGATGGTACAACAAATTTATGTCAATTTGAGTAAGTATTCATTTTATCAAAAGCAGTTCCATTACTTTGGTCATATTATTTTGGAGGTAGGGATAGTGGTGTATCCAAAAAAGATCAAAGATATCATGAGCTGGAAAACACCCAGAAATGTGTTTGAAGTTAGATCCTTTATGCAATTGGATGGGTATTATAGGAGGTTCATTAAGTGTTTTCCATGGTGGTGCATCCAATTACTTCACTACAGAAGAAAGGAATTAAATTTTAGTGGACACCACAGTGTTAAGAAAGCTTCTAGCAACTAAATAAATTGTTGACTAGCACATCAATTCTCGAGATCAAAAATGTTGGAATATTCTCACCATCATCTTTTTATATTTGCATGCATGCATGCATCCAGTCATCATGCATGCATCTGCATACATCCAGTCATTAGTATGGAAGTATCCCCAACACCTGGAGCCTATGTTCACCCCCCTAGAGCCTGTTTTTAGCCCTTAAGAGCCCTCCTACCTACCTAGTGCACCTTTTTTTCCTCACCAGGAAGACTAATGTGCCCTACTACACTACTTGGATCACTAACAGTCAGTTGCAACATTTATTGACTAGTTTATTCATTTATTGCTCAGTTTAATTTCCTATAGCTCCCAGTTGTCTGTATCAGAGTGCCACTTGACCTACTGACATCCTCATCATCCTCATGCACCCTCCTTGGAGTCTCCATCCCTTGATTTGTGCTCACATGACTCAGTTAGACTCAGTTAGACTCATTTGACTTACCTTTGACCATTAGTGACTACTGCCACTGGTTGGATGATGTCTCCAATGCTATCCAAGCCACACATTGAGGAGAATTCGAATGACCTTAGTGGAATTCGAATCCATTTGATTGTATTCAGTTATTATTCACTATTCATAGTGCCAGCTTACAACTGATGTATGATACATCAGTTTTTTTCCATTTCTTATGTTAATGAGTGATTATTGATTTAGCAATTCTTCTTCTCTTCTCTGCTATTCTTGAGTGATTTTTAGTGAGGTTTTCTCCAGCTGTGTGATCTCTCCTGTAAATTATCACATGGTATCATAGCTAGAGTCAGCTATTCGAATTGCAACAGCAACAATTGCAGCAATTCTTTGAGCAGTTGTCTTTCATTGAGCACCAGAAGCCTCTGGATTTCCACAGCAAATCTTGGATCAATTGTCTTGAATTCACTGGAACAATCTAGTGAGGTCTAGCCAGGTGTGAATGATCCAGTCACATGTGCTTAGTGTCCTAAGGCAGTGTTCAATTCAAATTGCAGTAGATCTCCATTTACAATTCTCATTGTTTTGCAGGTTATCTCCATCATTCAAATTCATCTTCAATTCAACTTCAACAACTACAAATGGATCTAAAAATGAATTCATTCAACCATTTCGAATGGAAGGCTAAGATGTTACGGAGAAAAAATTCCTATGGCTTGGGGTAGACCACAACAGATAGATTACTACCAGAAATCAACTCAATTCCCAATGCAATGATATATAAATGTAAATGCTAAGATGTGGATTAAATATCCAACCTTCAATCGGACGTTCAATGTAGATCCCTGTTGAGCTTTCAAATATCTACACTTGAACCTGCAGCTTAGTCTCAACAATAAACACAAGCAAGTGCATCTAATATATGAAATATGTTAGCATAAACAATAGCATGGTCCATGATATAATAAGCAAGTGTTACCCAATGTTAATAAACAACCATTCACAACATCAATTGGACGAGAAAATGAGTATTTCTATTAATGTTAACAAGAAGTACATGATACAACCTCTTGTCGGCAACTCATTTGAACCAAGAACTAGGTCCCTCCACTTGTGTCTCCACCACTTCAATCCCCCATGAAATGGAAAACTCAAGATATGGAAGAGTTTTGTAGGTGAACATAAGAGGTTCACAACAACTAGGATCAATAGATGTAGACTCAAGCTATGGAAAAAATCCAATAGAGTTTCGATGCTCTCTCTTTCTCCTCCTTCCGCGTACCATAAGAGCTCAATATATAACCTTCCAAAGGTAGATGAAAGGTTGAATCAAGTCGTTCCGGGATACATGAAGGGCCAAAGGTCACCCTATGACCTCTTTTTGGAGTAAAATCAAAGTTTTTTACTGTAATTTACCGTTTAACTCGATGTATGTGTGTTGTAGTGGGACAACCTGCACATGCACGAGTTGCAGCAAAGCAGCTCGTGTATAGGAACAAAAATAGGGAAAACTAGGTTCCTGGAGGGAAAAAAGTGGTTCTGATTCAGTCAAATGAATAACAGAGGCCAAATAGTATAAATTCTCACAAGGTGGAAAAATACGCTGTAATAGATGCCCCCTAATGTGTGAGGTCAGAGAAGGTACTATGATGGCCTAAATACATTATAAATCTCATAAGTGGAGTGATGGAAACACAAATGGAAGGAGTAGCCCACTCATCATAATACAATGATCTCTCTGAATACATATTGGTACAATACATATCCATCTGATACAATGTCCATGAATAGGCAGTATATAGTGAATACATGTCATAAGTAGTCATAGCCATGACCTAGTAAGATATGGTCTCCTGCTGAAGAGGAAGCAGCTGATGCAAACTGAAGGTACAAACTGTTGATGTATGAGACTGATCTCTCATAAGAATAATCACGATCACCAGTAGCATACTGAATGCCACTGAAGTCTGGGGTATTCTACACAAATCATCTGTGGTGCATGCCCTATCAAGCGAATAAAGGTGTTGATGTCGAACCTGATGTGGCATCGTCTGATTACCGGTCATTGATGTATACCGTTAACAAACGCGAGATAACCCACCAATAATGAAAATGGGCATCAAGGCATGGAGTACATTCATCAAAGTGTGAATAGAGGTGTTGAGTTTGAACACTTTGACGAATCCATCGATCAGGAGGCATTGATGAATCCCCAACTGTTGATGGCGAGAGAAACTACCACTAATGAATGCAAGCCTCAGGTTACTCAACGGACTTTAAGTCTCAATTCCGAAATAAATGGGTTGGATTCAACGGAATGAAACTTGCTGGAAGGAGGGAATTAATGAATCCCCCATCATCCAGCATGAGGTAACCAGCTACGCCGAAAGATTTGGAAGAACTCGGACTAACAGATCAAACTGTATGGGGTGGCCAACATGCAATAGTCAAGAGATATGAGGAGTGGCCGAATCTGGTTTCAATACTTCCTTTGAACAAGAGCATGAGAAGATGGATAGACTTAGGAAGCATAGACTCAATGACTAGATGCTAATAATAATTTGCAACGTAGGAGGCATAAACAAAGGATCCATGATGACTGGAAGCTTAACCAGCCAGTGGAGTAATATCTGAGAAACGAGTATAGCTCCTAAGGTCCTACTAATGTCCCAACTCATAATGAATTGAGTGGAAATGAATGCTCTGTTCAAAGGCGAAACGACAACTGCCAATAAGAAGTATTACATATTTTTCCGTCCGTATTTTTCAGTTGTATGATTTTTTTGGTCTTTTTCATATTAAGAAAGCTTGAAAAAGAATAAAATTGCTTATAGTACAACAGGTGAGGGAACGAGTGGAAAGTGCAAGCAAACTAGTTCCAAGCAGTGGAACATACGTATGATCAATGCAAGGAAGCATGTGCAAGATGTGGACACTCGTGGAGGTGTTCAATAAAGGGTCATCAAGCTGCGAAAGATAAATGGAGGCTTTGCTTGGATCAAAAGGTAAAGTGCTCGGGCACATGGCTAATAACTGCGAAAAGCGGGAGCTGGCACAAGGCTCAAAAGGAAAGCAGGATAATGCAATGCAATCACAACTCGACATAAAAGGGGAGTAATTTTTCGTAAAGTTAGTCTCCTCACCTGAAAAAGTGTAAAACAAGGAGAGAATAACTCTTCTAGTCACGTATGACTAGAGTATACCTTTTTCGTAATTAATCCACAAAGGTATGGAAAAGGGGTAAAATTATACCTAAGTGAATGTCGGTTCAAGTCCTTTAACGAGTCTGAAATGACAAGTATACTCGGCAATCTTGTTTGATTTGAAAAATTCTAACAAGGGCTTAAAAAGCCTTTATAAAAATATTTTATGTAAAGGTCTAACGAACCCGAAAAAGTAAACTCGTCATCTCCTTACTGTTTTTAACGATCTCAAAGGAGAGATGGAAGAATGCTCGTAACCTCCTTATTTTTTTTAACGAGATCGAATTAAAGGTGGAAGAATGCTCATAATTGGAGCAGACGAGTGTCAGGGACATGCGAGAATAGTTCCAAGCGCGTGGAACAAATCTATGCACAATGCAAGGAACGTGAGCAAGATAAGGATACTCAGGGGGTGTCTGCGAATTCAGATGAAAAAAGGTTCAAATGCATCATAACAATGGGGAGGCCTAAACCTATATGAAAGGTTCCAAATATACTTAACATGATCGAACAAAGTGTAAAAAAAGACTAGTAAGCAAGCATAAGTCCAGCTAAGAATCATGTCCCCAAGAAACATTAGTACCAAGATCATATCTAAAGCATGTGTAAAGAAAGATCTGATACAAGTCACTGTGGTAGAAATACTTTCAACTTCACTATTATCAACCCCGGGCATAATGCAAGAAGAGCTAACCAATGAAGACTCTATAGAGCCAAAGCCCGAGGGATTACAATAAAAATGATCAATTTCAGGATGAAGATCAAAGTTGAAGGATGTGAAGGAATCTGCAAGAACAAATTCATCATCACGAGCATTGAAAATTATAGAATCAAACTCAGCAGGAACACCGGTTTGTGAATCTATAGTAGAGTCCAAAGACTCAACATTAGGAATATTAGACTCTAATGTCAAACCGGGGCTGGACATAACTGCAACTAGGTCAAAATCCAAATGGATGGAAGACTGCCTTATAGACTCATCTTGTTCAAGAATATCAAGGGTGGGAAGGAAATGAGATCTATGATGGAGATACCCCCAAGGCTTGTCACTACCATTCATGGCTTCAATAATAGCTTCATCCGAAGGTAAAGTACCATCAAGGAAATCATGTGAGAAATATGAGTTGACTGCCCACGCGGGTAGCATAATAGGATCTTCTTCCTCTATTTGAGAAGAAGAGGGATCCGGCTCTGCAGTGGCTTGTTGAATATCTTGATAAGAATCTCTGCTGCAGACAAGGGCATAGCCATTGCAATGTGTGAAACGTCTCCATACGGGGAACTCGCGGAAGGTAGATTCCACGTATCATTAAAATATGATGTCCGGAAAGGTACATGATTCAACGAGGAAGGTGCATCATCGGAGATGGTTCCTATGAAGGAGATTGGTGCAGGGAAGTTGAAAGATCCCATCAAAGAGGAATACAATCCTACACCAATATTCCCAGTTTTCGGATGATAATTTTCAATCTGAGGAACTTCAGTTCCTGGTGATGTTGTGGGGATGGAACTAGTGAAATCTAGTTGATTGACAGTCACAATCTTACCTTCGTGGGGAAAGAAAATAACTCTAAAAACAGAGGACACAATCTCTCCCATAGCATAGCTCCAATTCTGGCCAAGTAAAAGGTTGTAGTCAATGGGTGCATCAACCACCTCGACTTCAATTGGCACGGTCTTCCCACCCAGGTGGACCTCAAGGGAGGGGATAATACCATGCGGCCTGAATGAATGACCATCGAATACAGTAAGCATGGTCATAGATTTCGACAATGGATGGGAGCCTAGATCCTACCAACAAGATAACGACATTACTAAAGTGGAAGCACCTTCATCAACCACAGTGCGCTTAACGACCTTTTGTAGGCACCTAACATGGACTTGAAAAGCCACGTGATAGGGCAACTGAGGCTGAACATCAGTAGTGTCGAACTTGATAATATTCGGGCTACATTGATCCTGGACTCCCAAAGCACATAAAAGGGAAGTCCTTTGCAAAGGACAAGCCTGGAGAACCTCGATAGTTGACATGGCACATGGAGTCTGGCCCAAATCTTCTACAATGGAGTAGTTTTGGGTGGCTCGAGCATTGGGATTGTGCATCGAGCGCTTGAGAACACCTTTCGATATCTGCGGCATAGAGTTAGGCTTCTCGATATGCAACGGGGTCTTAGGTGGAGGGGGATCATTCCATAACGAAGGTTGTGGAGCTCCATAATCACGAGAGCGAGTAGCAACACTAACCTCTTACTTAACCATGTTAACGCATCTGTAATCGCCGTCATGGGTAGAGGACGTCGAAGTTTCATTAGTACCACTACCGACGATGGAAGCACCCGAAGCCATATTTTGGTGATGATGAAGGGGATCCTTCAGCATAGCTGGGACCTATGCAATGTGCTTCGCGGCTTCTTCAAGACGAGGACACAAATGTGTAAGGTGATCTTCCATGCAAAGCTTACAAGGAAATTTCACTTTACGTCTAGGTTTGCGGTCCCCACCATCATTTTCGTCGTCTCGAGGAGGGTTGGAATTCTCCTTCTTAGGGTTATTTTTCCTATTATTCCCACCCCTACGATTGTTTTTCCCCTTCTTCTTCCCACCGGGTTGTTGGTTACTTGATGGTTTCATCGATTGTATAGAGTGAACATCGGACGATTGGGTGGAAATGGACGAGGCATGAGCCTGTCCAGGGGTAGATTAGCTAATAGACAGATTATGCATCTGATTCATAACGAAATATATAGGATGAATACTTGTGGATCTAACAATACCATCGGCATGTGGTCCAGGAACAGGCTTGGGCTCATGTCGTGATCGGGGTGCATCAGGTATAATGTCGTATAAGATGCCAGACTGAGTATAGATTAGGTCCAGCTACTGGGATTTGAAAATAGCTTGTTCCTCAGTCATAATACTAGACAATGAAACGTCCTTCTAAATGTAAGGGAGTAAATACTTAAGGAACCATTCCAACAGAAACTCTGAAGGAATGTTGGCTTTCACTAGCCTCTTTCGCCGGTGCCACTCCTGAATATGGTCAGAGATGTGTGTGGCTTTGTCTTGACGGAAGCTGGATAAAATATTGGTACCAGTATCATAATGAACTGGCCACTGGAAGTGATATAGGAAAAGCAAAGCTAAATCGTTGAAACCTCTATATGTGCCCCCAGGAAACTCGACATACCATTTCGTCGCTGCCCCCCGTGAGGGTGCGTTGAAATAGCATCAAACAAATAGAGTCATGGTTCAAGGAATTCGAGGATCACCATAAGTGAAAAGTGGTGACGTGATCACCTGGATCCTCACCCTTCTTCCCCTCAAACTTTGGAATGTCGGAAGGGAGCTTGGTGGCGACTGGAGGCCATGTAGGATCATGACACACCGGATTATTCGTGAGCTTCGAAAGATCAGGTAAATTCAATCTAGTAAGAAAAGGGAGCTGAGGCTGTGAAGCTTGATTATGAGCTCCCGAAAGAGACTGATTCTGCGAACCGTAAGGTGGGACTGTATACCTCGAATTTGACACCTGCGGTGCCAACGAACCCTGGTAAAAAACGTGACCGTGAGTATAAGGATAATAACCTCCTCCAAACTAGCCCATGTTGGAATACACAGGCGCATGCATAGCAGGGATTCCATAGGAAGGATTGGGATAGTAGTTAGGACCAACTGAAAAGCCATAAGAATGACGTCCATGAGAATGGGGTCCCATATACCCACTCGAGGAAGGAATAGTAGATGAGTGAGGGCCGTATGAAAATAGTATGTGTGCACTCAATGGAACCCAGGAGCTAGCAGGAGGATGATGTTGTGGAATCACATAAGTGTTCGAGGGTATAGAAATAGAGGCATGCGGATGAATGGACAGAATGAAAGTCATAGATCCAATACCTAACGTGAAACATCCACTAGAAAATGGGTTCACACTAACACTAGGGGCTGACGAAGGAGGTGGTCCTCCGCCAACATTCGGAATAGATGAAGGGATGTGACCACTCCCAAACTGATGGGTGGTGTAAGCAGGCCTGGTGCCCCCTACTCCGACACTAGATCTACCATGACTACTATACATGGTGGAAGTAATAGTCGGCATAAAACTAGGTATACCATAAGAAAAGGGGCTTGAGGTCGTAGGGACGGATGAAGAACCAAAACCTGTCATCCCCAAGGATGAACCATATAAAAAACCTGAAGACCATGTTCCATCGAAAGGGTTCATGCTCGTGGGTTGGGATGTTCCAGACCCAGGAGGAGTGTTGTGTGATGAACCTCCTCCCCATCCACCCCTAGGAGTGACCGGAGGGGATTTTCCCATGGTGCTACTAGACAAAGTCACTGGGACTTCCGTCATGCTAGATGTGGAACTCATAATAGGAGCTCTTTGAAACTTCTGAGATGTAAATGAAAGACCAATGGTAGTCTTCTCACGCTTCCTAATAAAAGACTGTGATGGACCGCTAGCTGGTAAACCAGCCAACCTACGAGATCGGCATAGAGGCGGATCTCAATCCACGATGACTTCAAAGAGTCAACAAATAAACATCTCCTAATGGCCTAATATATCGTCACAGAGCACACACATAAAAGAAACCTACAGCCAAATGCACACAAACATGACTGGCTCAAGGGACCTCCCGACACTACAGCCGGTATGTCTCGCCTAGGAGAGGCTTGAGACTCCCAAACTATAACCGGAGGTAACAGAATAAACTATAACCGGAGGTAACAGAATCAGTTATAAGGGCCCTCGGACTTCACTGCGTGCACATGGTCAAATCCCTATACAAACAACAATTGTGTTGTCCGACCCCTATCTGACTCAGGATACTCACAGAATAACCGCTGTAAGCACCCTATGTGATACCTAGGTAAAGAAACTATGGCCACCACGTATAACCAATGCTCAGGAGAACAGCCGTGGGTGGGATCCATCGTATGGGCAGGGTAACTAAGCCTGAAACTCAAGAGGGTCAAATCCCCCAAGAGTCCCCAAACACGAACAAATCCTGGAAATATCTCCCACGTTCAGCTAGTATTGGAGGGCTATCTCTGTAGCCAACCTCCCGTGACCTCGTGCTTAACTCTTTTTTTAGTAGAGTGCCCTGAGAACATTGATGTATACCATGGGTTTCACCACTCTCTGGTCAGGCACATAATGTTTGGTTCAATAGTCTTGGATTGTTAACCCACAGTGATCTATTCCAAGACTATAAACCTATACTAGTTGGTGCACCCTATAAAAGAGAAAATCGTTTCTAATCAATTTTAGATTAAGCGTTAATTTTAAATGGCTGTGATTACTCAAAGGATATGGTCATGAAACTAATGATGTGAAAAGACTCAATGATATTCACACCCGGAAAACACTAGACTCATCTATCCATAAAAAGTATGCCACTATATGACAGTCAAACCAACGATTCTTAATTCAAAAATAACAATGCAATCTCTTTATAATTTCATGCTCAAGCAAGTCCTAATGAAAGCACAAGCACTCTAATGCAAAATGCAATAACATAAAGATTTTTTTTTTGTATTTTCACTTATAAATGGAAGGAAAATGCAAAACAATGTTTTTTGAATTTTTCAATATAGATGACTGAAAAATGCAAGCAGAATCAGAACTCTTTAGAAAAATGCAGAGCACCCAAAACAGGCAAACCAGCAAATCCCAAAAAGCAAGACTCAGCCAAGCTAATGAGCTATAAAAAAAAAAAATGGTTGAAAACCAAAAGCTCAAAAACTAAAGAAAGATGAGTTTCTAGTCACTAAAGAGGCATGGAACAGTGAAAATACAGGCCTAAAAAGACTCAGGAAAACCCAGAATTTACCCAGAAATAACCAAAGATCAAAAACAAATCAATCTCGGAGTTTTACGCAACTATTCATAGAACAATAGCGTGTATACACATGCTACTATACTAATAGTAGCACATCCACACGGGCTAAGCAAAGCTGACCCGCATACAAGGAAAGGTAGGTAGACCAAAAATGAATCAAACAGCCAAGAAAAATCAAGATTTTCTATGCAAATCCTAATAGCCAACCAACGACACAGAAACTCAAAATAAGGAAAAATGCCTAAAATCCCCAAAATGGAGGTTCCTCCCCAGCAGAGTCACCATTTCTGTTACGGAGAAAAACTTCCTATGGCTTGGGGTAGACCACAACAGACAGATGACTACCAGAAATCAACTCAATTCCCAATGCAATGCTATATAAGTGTAAATGCTAAGATGTGGATTAAATAACCAACCTTCAACCGGATGTTCGATGTAGATCTTTGTTGAGCTTTCAAATCTCTACACTTGAACCTGCAGCTTAGTCTCAACAATAAACACAAGCAAGTGCATATAATATATGAAATATGTTAGCATAAACAATAGCATGGTCCATGATATAATAAGCAAATGTTACCCAATGTTAATAAACAACCATTCACAACATCAATTGGACGAGAAAATAAGTATTTATATTAATGTTAACAAGAAGTACGTGATACAACCTCTTGTTGGCAACTCATCTGAACCGAGATCTAGGTCCCTCCACTTGTGTCTCCACCACTTCAATCCCCCGTGCAATGGAAAACTCAAGATATGGAAGAGTTTGGTAGGTGAAGATAAGAGGTTCACAACAACTAGGATCAATGGATGTAGACTCAAGCTATGGAAAAAATCCAATAGAGTTTCGAAACTCTCTCTTTCTCCTCCTTCCGTGTACCATAAGAGCTCCATATATAACCCTCCAAAGGTAGATGAAAGGTCGAATCAAGTCGTTTTGGGATACATGGAGGGCCAAAGGTCACCCTATGACCGCTTTTTGGAGTAAAAATAGAGTTTTTTACTGTAATTTACCATTTAACTCGATGTACGCGGGCTGTAGTGGGACAGCCTACGCATGCGCGAGTTGCAGCAAAGCAGCTCGTGTACAGGAACAAAAATAGGGAAAACTAGGTTCCTAGAGGGAAAAAGTGGTTTTGAGTCAGTCAAATGAATAACAGAGGCCAAATAGTATAAATGCTCACAAGGTGGCAAAATACGCTATAAAACAAGATGGACATCTTCATAAATTCCAAGAGCCTCTCTAGAGTTTTGAATGGGACTGCAATCGAACCCACTGGTGTAGTAGAGAAATCCAAGTACTTAGACAAACTTTATGAAGCAGTAGGACTGTTGCTCCTCAGCATTGTTGAAGACCTCCATTTTCATGTCATAGATATAGAAACTCCAAAAGAGGTTTGGTACAAGCTCGAATCTCTTCTTGGACAAAAATATGACTTGAAGGGTCATAAATTGGAAAATGAGCTCATCTCCTTGAGCCCAAGTAGTTTCGAAACCATCACTGAGTTTCTCAATAAGTTCAAAAACTTGATTTCACAGTTGAAGAGATATGGGATAGAGAAGGAAGAGAAGCAACTCATCCTTGCCATACTATCAAAACTAGGCACTAACTACTTAGTATTTGTCTCCACATTTCATTCAGCGAAGCTGTCCATCCCAAAATGGAAGTTTCCCACTCTTGAAGACTTTATCTAGTCTCTCACACTTGAGGAGGAGAATTTATTCCATATGGGAATGATAAAACCCAAATTGGATTCAGCTCTTGTAGCCACTGAGATGAAGAGAGCTAATGGCAAGGGTAAGCAAAAATCATTTGACAGAAAGTCGAATGAGCAGAAGCAGAAGGGGGCTCCAAATCAGTCAGATGGAGTTTTGAATCCTAAGAAAGACAAGCAAAATCAGAAGGGAAAATCCAAATGCACATACTACAATAGAGGATTTCATCCTGAGAGTTCATGTATGAATAAGACCATAGATCACATGGATTCACTTCTTGAAAATAATAACCTTCCAGTACCTGCATGTGCTAGAAAGAAACAAGGTGAACCATCAAGATCAGAGGACAAAGAGAGATTCCATGCCCTCATGGCAGGTTCATCAATACAATCCTCCTTCATCATAGATTCAGGAGCATCAAGACACATGTATTCCTCCAAATATCTCTTCACTGGTTTCAATCCATTGTTGGACCATCCATCATGTTGGGGAATGATTTTGAGGTCTCCTCTAAGGGGATTGGAAGAATCAAACTTGATCATGGGTACTTCTCAGATGTGATCTATGTCCCCACACTCACAACAAATCTACTTTCAGTCTACCAGATGAACCATACTAGAGAGACCAAGATGGTGATCGTCTCTCCAAATGAGGTCGAAATCCAAGACATGGTATCAGGATCTACCATTGCAAAATGTGTTGCAAACCACAAGTCGAAACTCTATGAGTTCTCCCATTTTCTACCTCTCTCTAAATAGTCTTCTCTTCACACTCATGCAAATGAAGAGAGTAGGCTATAGCATGAAATATTTGGGCATCTCAACAATCAATACTTGTAAGACATGCATACTCAAGAGATAGTTGAAGGCCTGTGCAAGATCAAGTTTGCCAAGGGAAACTTCCATGGTTGTTTGATGGGAAAGCATCCTGAAAAGAAGTTTGAGAAGGGGAAGGCAAGGAGAGCCTCTCAACCTCTAGATCTGATTCATAGTAATGTTGCAGGGCCATTTCCAGATCTATATTTGAATAAGTCAAGGTATATTCTTACTTTTATTGATGATTATTCAAGATTTACATGGGTATACTTTCTCAGATTAAATTCAGAAGTATTTGGGTTCTTTAAGTTTTCCAAGTCCTCTGCAAAAAAATTTTCAGATAGAAAGATCAAGGCCATTCGCACTGATAATGGAGGAGAGTACATCAAGGGTGATTTTCAAACCTTTTGTGCTGAAGAAGGCATTGAGATGCAACATACTGTTCCCTATACACCACAACAGAATGGTGTTTCTGAGAGGAATAATAGAACATTGAAAGAGATGGCCACCTGCATGCTAAATTCGAAAGGGTTGCACCCTAGACTTTGGGCAGAATCCATCAACTGTGCCACCTATCTTCATAATAGAGTTGATCACAAAGGAATCAAATATATGACTCCTTTCGAAGCATGGATGGGATACAAACCTGATGTGTTTCATCTTAGAGTGTTTGGATCCAAAGCATGGACAAGGATTCCAACTGAGAAAAGGAGAGCCCTAGATCCACAAAGCAAAGAGTGTACTATGGTGGGTTATGCATTGAATGCAAAGGCCTACAAGCTTCTTGATCCTTCTACTATGACAATATTCCTTGATAGGAGTGTACATTTTGAGGAATGGCCTCTACATGATGCTCATCCTATTGAGAAAGAGAGCTTGCCTACCACACCTCCATTGCTTGATGATCTCCAAGAGAGTGAATCTTCATCACATGATAGTTCAAATTCAGAGTATGATAGTGAAGATGATGAAGAGTGAATGATAAATCCAGATCCACAAGAACCTGAAGATATAGACCTATTAGTGAAGGTGAGCGAATGGAAGACCAAGATCCAGATCTTGCACCTGATGATCCTCCTCTTCCTAGATGGGAAGCCACTACTCTTAGATCTGCCGGAGATATTGTGGGAGATCCACTTGATCCGAGGAGAACCAGATTTGATTTTCAGAATGGAAGGTTTCATCCTTCTCACATTACAAATCCATTTCTTGCCGATAGATATTTCTTCGGTGGAGAAGTGAACTTACCAGTTGGGGTGAGTGATGACATGCTACATTAGCATCCTTCAATCTATTTTGAGGGAGGGATTTCTTACCACTGGGTTTTCCCTCTTTCCTCACTTTATTTATTTAGATTGTTGTACAGGGTGACCTTTGGTCTCAGTCACCAGGGCCCTACCATTAGTTCCTTCAGTTGTTTCCTCATGTTTAGCTTGTGGAGGGGTGTTGGAATATTCTCACCATCATTTTTTTATATTTGCATGCCTGCATGCATTCTGCATGCATCCAGTCATCATGCGTGCATCTGCATGCATCCAGTCATCGGTATGGCAATCTCCCCAACACCTGGCGCCTATGTTCACCCCCCTAGAGCCTTTTTTTATCCCTCGGGATCCCTCCTACCTACATAGTGCGCCTTGTTTTCCTCACTAGGAAGACTAATCCGCCCTACTACAGTACTTCGATCACTAACAGTCAATTGCAGCATTTATTGACTAGTTTATTCATTTATTGCTCAATTTAACTTCCTGTAACTCCCAGTTGTCTGTATCGGAGTGCCACTTGACCTACTGACAGCCTCATCAGCCTCAGGTGCCCTCCTTGGAGTATCCATCCCTTGATTTGTGATCACATGACTCAGTTAGACTCATTTGACTGACCTTTGACCATTTGTGACTATTGCCACTGGTTGGATGATGTCTCCAATGCTATCCAAGCCACACATTGAGGACAATTCGAGTGAACTTAGTGGAATTCGAATCCATTTGATTGTATTAAGTTATTATTCACTATTCACAGTGCCAGCTTATAGCTGATGTATGATACAATAGTTTTTTCCATTTCTTGTGTTAATGAGTGATTATTGATTCAACAATTCTTCTTCTCTTCTCTGCTATTCTTAAGTGAGTTTTAGTGAATTTTTCTTCAGTTGTGTCATCTCTCCTGTAAATTACCACAACAAACCCCAATGAATATTTTGTAGTATGCAAAGATTCCTGTCAAGAGGGAATTGGTGGAGGTTTGATGCAACAATGGTACATGATCTGTTATGGGTCTAGGAAGCTCAAGGAGCATGAGAAGAAGTATGCCATGCAAGACCTAAAGCTTTCTACCATTGTACATGTGTTAAATATGTGGTGAAATTACCTCATGGGAAAGAAATCTGAGTTAAGGATAGATCACAATGAATTAAAGTATTTATTTGAGAAGCAATATTTAAACGTTGGGTAGGAAAGATGAGTATAATTCCTATGTGAGTTTGATTTTGAATTGAAACATATCAAGGGTAAGAAGAATAAAGTGGTTGATGCACTCAGTCAGAGGATACATTTAATCCATGCTACAATCATCATTATGGATAAATCATATTTAAAAGAAAAATTTATTGCGGTTGTAAATGCAAATGAATATTATCAGCAAGTAAAGGAAGGATTGCAACAAGAAAATGTGCTTCAAAAGTATGATGTTTACAAGATTGAATATCATGGAATTCTCAAGTATAAAAGAAGAATTTATGTGCCCAGCTTGGGTAAGTTAAGGAAGTTAATTTTGGATGACATGAATAAATTTCCCTATGAAGGACACCTAGGATACCAAAAGACTCTTACATCAGTAACGAGTCATTATTTTTGGCCAAATATGAAGAAGGACATTGCAGGTTATGTATCTAAGTGTTTGGAGTGTTAGAGAGTTAAGGTTGAGCATGGACCTTCAATGGGATTGCTTTAATATTTTCCTATTCCAAAATGGAAATGGGATATAGTGACAATACATTTCATCACCAAATATCCCAAGACAACAGAGCAACATGATTCCATCATTGTACTGGTGGACAAGATTACTAAAGCAACTCATTTTATACCTATAAAATCAACTCATAAAGTTACTCATGTAGTATAAATTTACCTAAAAGAAGTTGTTAGATTGCATGGAATTCCCAAGGAAATTGTTTAACGTAGAGATTCCAAGTTCACTTCAAATTTTTGGAAAGGCTTGTTTAAGAGCTGTGGGGAAATTTATATGCATAAATTTTGGACATTAAATTATCAACCGGGGGCCTAATATTATGAGATGCAAACAAAGTATATGCAATATCAGAGCCTAATCTATGATTTATGTGCCAATGGAGCAGTAAAGCAACTTCAAAACAATCACATAATCAATATATTTTGAGACTATGACTCTTAGATCGAGGATCAAGCTAGTATTTGTAAAAACACAGGACACAACAACATTCTATCACCAAGGGTTACTATTGTGAGGGGTACATGGTTCCAAGTCTCTCATTTGATATATATGAGAATGTGTGCTTAGAAATGAGGATGTATTTTTTGAAAATAAAATAATACCAAACACTCCAAAAAACAAGGATGTAATTTTTTAAACTTGTTACCCACCAATTCGTGAATCACTAAGGTAGAATTGCAATTCTATTACATATCTTGCATCTGACAGTACTCTATTGATTTCACTTGTATGAACTATTAGAGGAAACAAGATCCAAAAATGCAACCATGAAAAGAAAACCTTGAAAACAAAAAGCAACCTAACTATTCCTAAGATATCATTCAAGATTGATTGAATTCTATTGTGAACTCCTAAGGTATAAATGTAGGATAATCATTTCTCCTTATGATCAGCAGTACTCTGTGGATCCCATTTTAATGGATGTAACCAATGCTTAGAAGGACATTTAATATACGAAATTTAAAAACAACAAAACTGACTACAATTGTGACTTCCTAAAATCAATATTGTCCAACTATGAACTCTAAAGTAGAAAACCGGGTTAGCATGTATTCGAATAGCCAATAGTACTCTGCAAGTTTCATTTAGCTAATATCATATTCAAGAGAACATGAAATAAACCCTCACAACATGCTCATCAAATTCACAATAAATTATTACTATTAAAATCAATACTTACATAAAATCACAAGAGATGTATGCTACAAAAAATACACACTACAAGAACAAAAGCTAAAAAAAATATAAGCTATAGGAATAGAGTATATTTGCTACATGAATGAAATATATAAAATATGTAACACACTCATTGTGAAAAATATCATTACACACATAATTCTATAAATAAATGAATAAACACACAAAGGAGTTGTTTCTGATAGGAAGGGGGGCCTGACTTCTCTTAGAAAGAAGCATGTTACCTACCTACAAATTCACAAGATCAACAATTGAAATGCATGGAAACCAATACTTTTATTTTATCATAGAAAGGGTACAATATATGAAAATCAATCGCAGTCCTATCCTCCTCTATATCCCTTGACCTTGATCCCTTCTCATGAGAATAAATGGAAGCGAATCCCCTTAATCTCATAATTTGTTCAAACAGGTTTTAGATTTTTGAGATCATCTTCATATGCCCATAAATCGCGCAAAACGTTGACTTCCTAGAAACTGTTGTTATGTTTGACAAGAACGTTTGACCACGATTTGGAGACGGTTTCATTCGACCTATTATAATTGTCATTAATTCACTAAAAATGAAGTAAATACATGATAATTAACCACTTGAGCATATGGGGGTGTACGATGGTGTTTTTGTGAATATTTATGGTATAAATGGTGATAAAGGAGTGAAAGGTGAGATAAAACGATTAGAAGGAATAATTTGAATGGTGGAAAAAGACGACATATTGGCGACCCAACATCTCCCCCACACCTGATATTTGGCATGTCATCATGCCAATGAAGCAGGGAACTGATCATCTCATAGTCATGCAAACCCGATATATTTTGACTATATTTCTTAATGGGTTTAGCATACTCTGTATGGAAGTCAAAAAATGATTAAATATGGACATTGTACTTCAATAAGATGTTGTGTAAAAGAGTCATGTTTAGAGAATTGAGTTCTCATCCTTTTCAGACTTACTTTAAAGAAACCTATGAAATCTTATTGCCTATCTTGGTCGTATTTTACTTTTGCATGTTTGTATTTGGTGATAATTTGGATAGCATATTAAATAGGACTTTATATATATTGTTATGCTTTTTTTTACAATACTTGTTACATATCTTATGATTGTGGAGAACAATGCTCTATGCCCTTGTCCCGTAGAGTGGAATCCTCCATTCTGAATTACTGTCCCAATGAAAAATATTTGTATCTTGATTTCCTTTAACAAAAGTAACAAAACTAGCATAATACTCATTATAGTCAAAGTATCATCATATTATATCATGTTGGATCAAAATGGAAAGGATCATGAATGAAGGGAATGGTTTTATAACGATGAGATGTTAAAGGATGACAGATGAAGCATATCAAAAAGGTTAAGTTTACAAAGTGAAAGAAATGGAGACAAAATGAAATGGTATCATAGAATATATGGATGTCAAGCTTACAGTAGTCTCTTATCAAAATTTCCTGAATTTTTAACAAATTAAAAAGTTTCCAAAGTGGTTTTACCTCAAGTTTACCTTCATGAAAGATTTGACTGCAAGAAGGAAATTTTATTTGTTGGTACTTGGTACGAAATATGGAACTAGATGTGTTGTTGAACTGAAAGAAGAGGACTAAAGTGATGAAAATTGAAGTGCTATAGGAATTCTACTACAGGAATAGAGAATTCTGATGCAAGAATAGAGATCTTTACTACATGAATAGAGATCTGCTACTAGAAGCTACAAGAATCTTTGGAGTGTTGGTTATTGGTGAGGATTGATCAGAACTACTACTACTGAATATATTTCCCAGTATTTGAACATTGAATCCTCTCCAAGAGTTATGAACACCTCTTTAAAATCTGCAAACCTATATGATGATCATGGAGCTGCATGCTTTCACTCTTGTTTGCTTCTTGGGAGAATGAAGAATTTGTTGAATTGTGCTCTAAAAGTGCTACTAATGACTACTCGTGCAACCCTTCTTCCTTAAATTTTAAGAAACTAAATGAAGTGTTTATCTCTTCGATAAATAGAGGTGGCTTGTACAACCAACTCTATGAATTTTGACAGTCTAGATCTAAATGCATGTGCTCTTTCTTATTAGCACTGGGACTAGTCTTCTTATCACTTAAATATAAAAAATGAAACCAAATGTTGATACTAGTATAGAAAATAAATAGAAGGATAACTATCACCATAACAGAATCTATTGTAGGAACTGTGATTTTCTCTGTTGTATTATTGAATTTCAGTCTTTAACATGTTGCTACAAAGACCAGAAACTTTGCTACAGGAATGGCATCCCCTCCGCCATATATTTTGCATGTCCTCGTGCAAGTGAAATAGGGGATATGTGATGAAGGTTGTTGTCTCAATCACAGATGTGGATATCCCTAGCACTTTGAATGAAGGATATCTGATTCAATAATGTTGTACGAATACTTTGAAACATAGACTATTGCAGGAAGAGTATGAAACAGAGACTATTGCAAGAAGAGTATGAAACAAATATTGCTACGAGAAGATCTTGAATAGATACTGCTAGGGTGAAATCTAGTAATAGTGATTCTAGTGGATTCAAATCATTTGGTTTCTTTGTTGCAGGAACAAAAAGTACTACTAGAAATAGAAACTATGTCCTTCTTATTCTATAGATCATCTACAAAAACTGAAATGAGTTGAAACATAAAATATGGAAACAAAATGAACTAGCATGCTTGATAAAAAATATGTCATCTGCATGCTTACTGTAGATTGTTGAAATTATTCATCTCTACCCCCTTAATGTACAGTATTGTCCATGTGAATGAATGTTCTTGAAGTTAAAAATAGAAAAGACTCGTTGGAGTACCGACCATTAATGAATGTTGTTAACCAAAGTGGGACAACTCACTAGTAATGTCAATGAGTGTCAAATTACTTCTAATGCATCTTGTTAGGCATGAATAGATGTGGTTGTATCAAGTAACCCACAGGACCTAACAGTTAGGAGGCATTGATGCATCCCCACTATTGTCAGTGAGGAGACTTGTCATTGAGGCATACAAGTTCCAAGGAATTGTAAATATCTCTTGATCTTGATCACAGATAGAGTGTTGAGGTCTATGGGACAAGACCTACTAGAAGGAAGGACTTAAGGAATCCCACATCATCCATTACAAGCATAGAACCAAAAGATTGTAAAAACCATAATAAAATATTGAACCAACATGCGGAATTTTATTGAACATTTTGCTCGCCAGTAACCTAGTTTTCAAGCAAATACCAATGTCCAATTGCACCAATAAATTGGTTTTCACAACTTGAATTATTTGTATATTTACTATTTAATTCATTTTTCATTCCTCTACACTATCCTACTCTACTTGAACATGAAATTTTCTTTTCAAGTGTAGGAATATTTCCAATGGGGCCATTTGCGTAACAGGATCTCAAAGATACTCATACCCAAATTTGAAAAAATGTACCTCAATGAATACCAAGATATGAGAGACCAACTGCTCTTGTAAATATGGTGCCCATAATTGTTGAAATATGGAGTGATGTTGCATATTGATGACATATTGAAACCAAACTTCAATATGATCTTTGTTTCCTTGATTTCCTGTAGTTTCTGTGTCATGAAGTTCTTCAAAAAGTTGATCTTCATATTCCTAAATGCATAAGGAATCTAGATCTTGGGATAGAGATGCAAGGAATTCTTCAATATATGGCTCCAATGTCTATTCTTCATTGGATGTTTTCCATGAATCATTGATATCTTCTTCTTCAAGATGATAAGGATAACTACTCAAAGCAAACTACTCAATTCAAACTTAAAGCAAAATTGATCATGCACTCAAATGTCCTCATGCAATTAAGACCCTTATATCACCAAGTTATTTGTTGACATGAGTTAGCTTCTTTTTGACATGAGTTAGCTTCCTTTTTTCCATGAATCAATTAAAAACACAAAATAACTTATATGCAAGAAAAACTTAAAGAGCCAAACTATGAGTTCTCTAATCCCTTAAGCATTTCATCGGCTATAGCACCAAACATGTGGGAAATTTATATGCATAAATTTTGGACATTAAATTAAAAACCAAGGGTGTAATATTATGAGATGTAAGCAAATTATATGTCGTATTTTAGCCTAATCTATGATCTAAGTGCCAATTAAAAATAAAAAAAAACTTTGAAACAATCATAGAATCAATCTATTTTGAGACTATGACTCTTAGATTAAGGATCAACAAGGTATTTGTAAAAACAAAGGACACGACATTCTATAGCCAAGGGTTATTCGTAAATCACAGGTCTAAGGTAGAATTGCAATTCTAGTACATATATTGTACATGACAGTACTCTATTGATTTCACTTGGATGAACTATTGTAGGAAACAATATCCAAAAAATGAAACCATGAAAAGAAAACCTTAAAAAGAGAAAGCAACCTAACGATTCCTAAGATATCATTCAAGATTGAATGAATTCCATTATGAGCTCCTAAGGTAGACATGCAAGCTAATAATTTATCCTTATGATTAGCACTACTCTGTGAATCCCATTTTAATGGATGTGACCAATGCTTAGATGGACATTTAAAATAAAAATATGAAAACAACAAAATTGAATACAATTGTGACTTCTTGAAATCAATATTGTCTAGTTATGAACTCTAAAGTAGAAAACCAAGTTAGCATATATTCGAATAGCCAACAATACTTTGCAAGTTTCCTTTAGCTGATATTAGGTTCAGGAGCACATGAAATAAACCCTCACAAGATACTCATTCAATTCACAATAAATGATTACTATCAAAATCAGCACTTAGATAAAATCACAAGAGATGTATGATGTAGGAAATACACACTACAAAAACATAAACTAAAATATATAAAATCTATAATACACTCAATGTAAAAAATAATATTACACACACAATTCTATAAATAAATGAATAAACACACAAAGGTGTTGTTTTTTATAGGAAGGGTCCTTCCTTCTCTCATAACATGTTACATACCTACGAATTCACAAGATCAACAATTGAAATGCATGGAAACCAATCATTTATTTTATCATAGAAAGGGTACAATATCTGAAAATGAATCTCGGTCATATCCTCCTATATATCCCTGACCTTGATCCCTTCTCATGTATTTATACAAGAATAAATGGAACTGATTCTCCTTAATCTCAGAATTCATTCAAATAGGTTTTACAAATTTAGGAAATCATTTATAGACAAACAATGGGTTATTTTGTTTTGAAAAAACGGCCAAATATCTCAAAGTGTATCGGATTTTGTAAGTATTCACATGTATTACTCAATTTGGGACGTCCTACACAAAACCCATGTTTCATATTTTCAAGATCTATCTTCATATGCCCAAAAATCATGTTGGAAGTTGACTGCCTCAAAACTATTGTTATGTTTGACTAGAATGTTTGACCACGAGTTGGATATGGTTGCATTCGATGTGGTATGATATAAAAAATATGTTAGAAAAACAAGATCGCAGAGCAATAACAATAAACAGAAATGCAAATATAATCACACAAATACATTACAAGAGAGACACGAATATATCATGGTTCACCCAAGATGGGCTACGTCCACACTGAAATTGCCAGTACTTATTATTATACCATCCAGCAAATGAAGGGATACAACCTGCAGCACATCTGCTGCACTTCCTCTTCACTTTCTCACAGTCTCTCTTTACGATCTCAAAGATATTTACAATGCATAATACCTAATACATCAACCCTAGCCGTGTTACAATGTCTTTCTTTTATAAGGGAAATACAATGGGAAAATACCACGGGTTACCCAAAACCATGGGCTCGTAAACTGTTGGCGAACGAGTGTACAGTAAGCCTGGGGTACAAACACGGCTGAATAACATATCTGAATCTGGAAGATCAGGCTCCACAACCAACAAAATATATAACCATGATGACGCATTTGTCCACAAAACCTATGAGCCCGAATGTATTCTAGATTTGTGCTACTATGCAAATCTTGGAGGTGGCTACAAGAACTGTAACTGCTGCAAGAATTTTGGAAATGGTTGCTGTAGAAATCTCATTGTTGTAGGAAATATAGAATTGACTTTTGTAGGATCACGTTGATGCAGGAACTGAACTCATAAAACCATCAATAACAAACCAACTTATAATTCTCATTAATTCACTAAAAATGAAGGAAATACATGATAATTATCACTTGATCATATGGGTGTGTACCATGGTTTTTTTGTGAATATTAATGGAAGGAATGGAAATAAATGAGTGAAGGGTGAGGTAAAATTATCAAAAGGAATAATTCAAATGGAGAAAAAAAACGACATATTGGTGACCCAAAAAAGGCCTTGGAAGAAATATGAATATGAGTACAACATATCACCCACAAAGAGATTGGAATACTAAGAGGGTTAATCAGGTCATCGAAGATATGCTCAGAATGTATGTGATGGATCAACCATCCAGGTGGGAATAGTACTTCTATTTGGTGGAGTTTTCCTACAATAATATGTATAATGCATCCTTAAATATGATCCATTTGAGTCCATGTATGACATAAAATGCAACACTCCCATCAATTTGGATAACCAACAAACAGAGTGATGATTGGGCCAAATTTACCCAGAGAAATGGAAGATTAGATGGTCAAGATTAAGTAGAATATAAAGGTAGCTCGAGACAGACATAAAATTTATGTAGAAATGGGCAGAGCACTAGAGAATTTCAAGTGGGGCATCATGTTCATCTCCAAGTTAGGCCAAAGAAGAGTTCCCTAAAATTTGGAATCTATCCAAATCTTGTAGCCTGATTCTGTGGGCCATTTAAATTTTTGGATAGGATAAGGCCTGTAGCTTATGCATTAACATTGCCTGCTTGTTTACATGTGCATAATGTATTTCATGTGTCATTTTTAATTATGTGCCTGATGCTAGCCACCTAATTGATTGGGCTGTGATCCAAATGGAATTAGAAGCCGATATTTTGGTACAACCACTATGAATCCTAGACAAGAAGACGACATTATTGACAAATGTGTCCATTAGGAAGGTAAAAGTCCAATGGACCTATTACAGCCCCTAAGAAGCAATGTGGGAGATGGAGGATGCAATGAAGGAAGTATACCACATCTTTTTGAAAAATAATTTTGATGTACAGATCACATACATGATGTTGTAAGACACCAAGGACTATGTTTTTTTTTTGAAGGGGTGGGGATGTAACACCCCTATTTTATATGAATGCAAATTTGTCATTATGCATTACTTTGGACAAAATGGATGCTTGAGACTTAGGTCAGTATGTCCTGGATATTGTTATGCAGTTTTATGTTATGTGTATTAATAAAAAGTATCGAGTGGCTATAGGAAAGGATCGAACAAAAAGAGATGGGGAGTTATGAATCCATAAGCCGTAAGGGTGAGATAAGGACAAGGGGGAAATGAGACCCTAGTTGGAAATTCTTTGGACTCAACTTAACCTTAGGAATCCAAATAACCTAAGGTGTGTTGATTAAATTATGCTAGTGTTAGTTTCCCTACTTAATTATGTTAATTGGAGATTAGGAGGAGCTTCCCTTGGGGGGCACATGTCAAGTTCCTAGTATGCAAATAAAAGTGGGGGAGAAGGAATTTGAGTTTAGTTGGGGAAATGCTGAGATTTCAGTGAAGAGTAGTTTTGGAAATCTAGGAAGTCAAACCATCATTTCCATGTCCAAGGAGTTCTGAGGGGAACTTGAATTGGCATTATCACCTAAAATTGGTACCAGAAGTGAATGCGACCTTGTTTAAGGTGGGAAAGTTTTGATGCTCAGTTGGATGTTGTGACAGTTCAGTTGGGTGGAATCTACGCAGAAGATGTAGAGTGAGTATCTTCATGATATGGTTGTATTCAATTGGGAAGGAAAATCCCTATTTTTGTTGTGGAACATTTAAGTCCTAAAGCTAGTTGGGATTTCATATTAAGATAAGTAAGATTTCTTGTTTATGATCTATTTTGAATTACGATGTCATGATTATCTATTGATCATGAATGTGTCTATTTCTCGGTTTATGGTTTGCACAAATGTATGACTGCTTGGAAATATCTATTGCAATCATGTAGAACTAGTATGAGCAATTATGTTGTATAATTGTATGGAAATTTGATATGGATTTGTGCAGCCATGCCTGTAAGTAATATGATGTGCAATTACTTTGTATTCCACTATGTAGTCATGATCTATTTCATTGTGTAAGGTGATATTGTAATTTAATTCTATTGTAAGTTATCTCAATGTAAGTATCCATTTGAATTGTGGTTTTAACTGCATTATTAATCC
The DNA here is from genome assembly GCA_027924585.1 of Larix kaempferi. Classification (NCBI taxonomy): domain Eukaryota; kingdom Viridiplantae; phylum Streptophyta; class Pinopsida; order Pinales; family Pinaceae; genus Larix; species Larix kaempferi. Next base: position 2,537,696 of record BSBM01000299.1, read on the forward strand.
ATGCGTGGATAAGGATGTTTTGGGGTTTCTAATCCCTATATGAGAATATGTTACAACCATAATTTAGCAGAGTTTGGTTTAAAGATAAAATAGAAGAATTGCATGGTAATTCAGAGTTTAGATTTTGATTTTTAGTCGGCAGTAGTTACGTTGCCATTTCCAGAAAGGAAACGTTGCATATTGCCATCAGGGAAGAAGATTGGGTGCCCCATCACCTCATCGGTGTTGCAAAGGTGGTTGGGTATGTCACCCTTAATAAAAAATCTTGTTCATGATCATATTCTTGAAATGCTCTTTATCCCTACAAATTATCAAGTTGTAGACATCTTCACCAAGTCTCTTACAAAGGCGAAGTTTTCTAAACTTTGATATATGTTAATGATCCACATTGTAGTTGGCATTATTTTCGGATGCTAACTTCGACACATCCTCGACCAGTCATCGCTGTTGATACAACTTCGACAAGTTTTGACACGACGTGACTTCAACAACTTTAGCACTTCGACAGGTTTCGATTTCGACACAACTCTGACGAGTCTCGACTTCGACATACTGTGACACATTCGACACTTTCGACATGTTCTACAATCTCACAGTTCGCAACATCGACAAGCAGCATCGACATGCGACAAGTGACTGTCGAACTTCGACATACTGTCTCTTTGTCTTCCAGTCAACTGTAACGGTTGAACTGTTGAAACCGTTCTAACTTATTCTTTGTAACTGAACATAATGGGCAAGCACCCAAGCGTCTCTGAATTCTATATAACCATGTATAACATTGAAACATATATAAATTTTGATCTGTTTGCAAGTAATAGAAGAATAGTTCGCATTCCTGCATATTGTCTGTGCGTATTTGTGTTCATCTATGTTGTGTAATCCTGCTTTTTCTCGTTCTGTTTATTAAGTTTCCGCCATAACAGAGCCGACTCATTCAGTCAAACTGTTGTCCCCCTCATGCTTCCTGGACACGACATGGATCATTTGTATCAGTGCATTCAATTTTCGTGCTTAAGTTCTGCGTATACACTTCTCTCGAAGTTACCTACCTTATGCCGGTTCAAACTCGCTTGCAATCTCATCAATCCAAGCAGATGCGATCTCCCAAAATGACAGAAGAAACAGATGATAGACATGCAGCCGACGAGACAACACGACTTATTGAGCAAGCTCTAGCTCGAAAACAGACTGAAATGTTCGCCCAGTTCAATGAGATTCTCTTGCAATTCACTTTGACATCCGAAGTATCTTCGACGAGAACTCACTCCGATAAAATCAGCCCCTTCAAAGTGCAAATGAATCTGGACATACCGAATCTTGAAGGTAAGATTGACGCAGAATCCGTCGATAATTGGGTGCAACAATTGGAATCCTATTACATTGTAAATAAACTCTCTAAAGCTGAAAAAGTCACCAATGCATCCTTAAAGATGTAAACCTCCGTGCACTATTGGTGGGAGAACCTCTCGATAAAGATGGAGAAAAGCGGAGAACCCATCGACACATGGGATAAATTCGTCGAACACATCCAAAAGGAATTTTACCCGCCTAAATACCTCAAGTAGCAGTATAAGAAGTGGCAACAACTAAGGCAATGGAAAGACCAATCAGTACAGAGTTACACCGACGAGTTCTACCGATTCATGGCAAGACTTAGCGTCCAAGAAGAAGATAAATTGCTTGTTCTGGAGTACATCAGCGGATTGTCCCAGTACATCCAGCAGGAGATGGAATTTCTAACTGTCAATATGCTTGGGGATGCTTTCCACTGCGCCAGCAAACTAGAAACCAAGCAGAAAGTAAAAGCACGTTTTGCAACAAAGCCGACATCAAGATGACCACCCGACAAGAAGACACTAGCCGACTTCGACAAGTCGAAATATTCTCAGCCGACACCGCCAAAGCCAAAGCACAGTAGGAATCCTTTTCACAAGAGGGAACATAGCAAACAACCACCGACCGAAAAATGGTGCGATTACCACCATTCATCTTGGCATGATACGTCTGAATGCAAAGCTCGGAAGATATTTCTAACGAAAATGTCGACCTCCGATGCATTCGATAAGACGGTGGAATAATCTGATCCAGACGCGATGACCCTTTTGACCTCAACCACTCCAACAGCCTCGACTATCATTGACGAGGAGGAACGAGAATGCCTGTTCCATACATAGATATGGGTCCAGAGCAGCCCATTGCATCTAATTGTGGACAAAGGGAGCCAGAAAAAATTTGTTTCTGAAGAACTTGTGTAGAAACTAGGTCTTGTTACCACTCTGCATCCTCATCCTTACAACATCGATTGGATGAAGGATGGACAAGAACTATAGATCACTCGACAATGAAAACTCGCCTACTTCATAAAACCTTTTGAAGATGAAGTACTCTGTGACGTGGCACCACTCTCCATAGCCGACGCCCTGTTTTGGAAACCTTACCTATGGGATAGACATGGAAGTTATCAGTCACGGCCTCAGAAGGTGACTGTCTGAATCTGAAATCAATGGTTCAACATACCAGAGCATCAACCTACACCGACGGTTGCACTGATATCTTCCAAATAGACAAAGAAGCTCATCAACCATGCTCAGAAGTTCACATTAATCATGATCATGCTACAACATTCTAAGAAGACTGCAACAACGAGTCGAGTCACCGACCAATGCAGCCCTCGACAGAAGCAGCAAGTTGATCATATTCTTGATGAGTACCAAAACCTCTTTCAAGATCCATACGGAGTACCTCAACATTGTCAGGTTAAACACTCCATTGAACTTGTTCCTGGTTCTTCTTTGCCTAACGTATATGTTTACAGAAGATCCATTCTCGAAAATGAAGAGATTCGTAGACAAATCCAAGAATTAATCGACAAAGGTCACATCCGACCAGATCCTCTCCTTGTGGAAGTCCAGTCGTCCTAGTTCCAAATAAAGACAGGACTTGGCACATGTGCATCGACTACAAAGCTCTCAACAAAATATCGGTGAAGAATTGGTACCCTCTGTCGCGGATAGACGAGCTCATCGACTGTCTAAAAGGTGCTAAATTCTTTTATAAGCTCGACCTCAAGTCGGGATACCATCAGATTCCAATTAAAACCTCAGATGTGTGGAAAACTGCTTACAAGACCAAGGAAGGATTGTTCGAATGGTTGGTCATGCCCTTCGGCTTAACCAACGCACCTGCGACCTTCATGCGACATATGGATAAACTTCTTCGACCTTTCATCGGCAAATGGGTTATTGTCTATCTCGACGACATATTGATTTTCAGTCGATCATGGGAAGAACATGTCAGACATCTTCGACAAGTCCTCGACACTCTCCAGCAACATCGGCTCTATCTGAACATGGACAAGTACTCTTTTGCGATGACCAACATCAAATATTTGGGGTATGTAATTGACTCTGTAGGTATTCACATCGACCCAGACAAAGTATAGATCCTCAAATATTGGCCCATTCCTAGAAGCATTCAAGAACTAAGAAGTTTTCTTGGTTTGGTGAATTTCTATTGACGGTTCATAATCTGCTTCAGTCACATAGCCTGGCCCTTGAATCAGTTGATGAAGGTGTTGATGCCTTGAAAATTGTAGCATCAATCAGCAAGGGATTCTCCCCAGTAAGCGATCCCAATTAGATCGCCCACCGTTTGGTGTAGGGAATCCGTCTAGTTAGCGGTACGACTACTGTGTGAGTTTTAAAGATTTGTTTATTTTACCGGTTGCGGCCCAATCCACCATTTATATATTTTATATTTAAGATGATATGCATGTGCCCTAAATTAAATGCATGCATTAAACAAATCTGTTCTAAGCTATTTAAATCTAAATTAACCTATCCTTGCAAGGAACAACACTTTAAATTATGAGCAATAAACTGAAACTAATCTTTAAAGTTTAAAACAAATAGCCATTTAATCCCATAAAAGCATTTTCAGCAGAATATAAATGATATCAAAGATAGCTCTGATTATATTAAAACATTCCTTCACTCATAATGTACAGAAATTTTTCCAAGAAGTAAAATCATTCACAGCATAGAATTAATTCGCATGAGCCAGGAAAGATCTCACTGAATGTATATAGAAACTATCGAAATAGTTCGGCAATTATTCATCACAACTCAAAGCAAAACAATGCACCAGCTTCCACAAGTCCAAATCGTTTCTCTATTCGTGTAGCTGAAATAGTTCATATACACAAGAATAAATTCATTCACCTGCCAAAAGTGCTTCTATCCTTTTCTATTCAGCTATATATAGCTTTACAAAATGCTCCAAGAGCTGCCACCTATACCCTAACCATCCATATTGCTCTAATTTGTCTTGTAGTGTCCATGTCACAAAAAGAGTAAAAACCCAAAAATATTACAAAAATGAACGTGACGGAGGCCCAAATGTCATTTAATAATTAACACATAGGAAGACCGAAGGAAGAAACATTGGTTGCAAACACAAGAAATAAGATAAAAGGTAGATTATTTATGAGCTAATGCCTCTGCTGGCTTGGGCATTTCTTTTGGGGCTTGAGCCACTGGTGCTGCTGGGGGTTCCATTGAAGTTGATGCTTCTGCTCCTCCTGTTGTTACTTGATGTGTTCCTGCTGTTAGTATTATGTTCATTTCTGCTATATGCTTCACCCAGAGACTGGTCTCTTTTATGATATTATTTGCATCAAGGGGAAGCATGGTTTTCATAGAAACTTCATGCTTGGCCAGCTCTTCTTCAAGATTAGCGACTTCTACTATTGTAACTTGGAGGCTCTCATTTAGGAGATGTGTGTGAATTGTAGCCTGGAAAATCCAGTCGTGAAGGTCTTCTGAGGTCAAAGTGTCTACCTTCCTAACATAGTCCACTTCATCATTCAACCCCTCTCTTAGATTAGACAAATTTTGGGCTTTGTCTTGAAACTCCTCTATGGTTTGGGGCATTTTCACTTGAAAATTGTCTTAGGTGGTTCGTATTTTTAGATACAAATTCCCACACTGTTCAAGTGTAACCATGACCACTTCATTCAACTTTACTCCGTAATTCTGGAAAAATCGTAAGAGGCAGATATTTGCTTTGAAACTGGTGATGGACTTAAGAGGGAGTCTTTCTAGGAATCCTGATCTTCCCTCTCTCCATTCCATTTGCATCCTAATGTCCTCACTAATACGTACATACTTTCTCCTACGCCTAGTGGCGTCAGCATTTATTTCTTTGATTCTGGCCACCACTTCCTTCAACTTGCAGATTTCCTCCATTATGAGCTCTTGAATATCGTGTGTCCTTTTCATAATTTCACAAGCCTTCTCATGAAAGGGCCCCAGGTCGCCAACCTTGCTGGTTGCGAGTTGTAATTAGTGTTCTAGCAGTTCTTCCTTTTCTTCTAGCTTCTCAACGCTTTCTTTTAGGTCATCGATCTATTGAGCAATATCAAATTTCTCGGACTCCAACTGTAGGTTGTGGCTCTCTAGAGCTCTTTCCTCTGTCTCTAGAGTTCTCATTTGTATCACCAAATCTCTCTTTTCAGCTTCTAGATGCTGAAATCTTCTGTCAAGTTCTCCCTTTTCTAGCACCAGGGTGTTACATTTCACAACCATCAAATTTGAATAATTTTTCTCTTTGACCAAAGTTTCCTGCAGCTGGTGAGCTTTCTCCTTCTCCAATTCTAACTTGTCTGATAATATGTTGACATTGTCGGCAGTTGCTAGAACAAAGGCCACAAAAATAGATGCCATGAGTTTGTGCGCATGTTGGGTACCTTGCATGACTGTAGTTTCATGCCTCGTGACAATATCTGGTTGAAAAGGCCTCTTCATTTTGGTCACCGTTTCTTTGACAATGGATTCCCTTTTCTTGTTATAAGTAAACTTATCCCATTGGGACACCGTACTACTCTTGGATGGTGTAAAAGGGACAAGTGGGAAGTCTCTTATGGAGGGGTTCATATCATAGTCTTGTATAGTTGGGCTTTTAGGGTCAGCATCCTCTTTGGATTTCTTTTCTTCTTCTTCTTTTCTTTGTGCTCCATCCTCCTGTTCCCTTCTCAGTTTGTCATCTTCTTCTTGTTTGGAAATTCCTTCCAATCTACTTCTTTCCTCCTCCTGAACTCTCCGAGCTTCATCTTCAACTGCTTGAATTTTTTGAGTTTCTTCTTTCTGAAGTTCATCTTCTTTTTCCTTGTTTTCTCTCTTAGCAACTTCTCTTTGGATTTTTTCGGCTGCTTCCTTGAGCCTTTGCTCTTCTTTAGAGAGAGTTTGAGCAACTTCTATTGCTCCCTTTTCCTGCGGTTGTTTTACTTCCTTCACAATGCCAGAGCTAGAACTGGCCCCAACTTTACTTGGTCGGAAAATCTATAATTCGATCATGTTACTAACCCCTCGATACGCTTCGTCTTCCTCATCATAATAGCGGGCGTATTCAAAGTTAGCATGGAGCTCTTTGCAATGTCATGCAGCTTTGCCTTGTCGATCGTTCCTCCAAAAAATCCTTTCACCGAAGTGAAAGTCTTTCAGTTCTACAATGAACTCTTCTACAGTTGCAATTCCTAAGAACTTGTAGGCCCCAATATAGAAAGATAAAGGCGGGAAGGTTTCCTTCTTTGCTTTGTACAAGGTGCTACCAATCCCATTAATGAAAACTTGCCTCACTGCCTCTTTGTGGACCACATAGTCAGTAGCATACCTCGATAGGATATACGGGGGTTTAGATCCTCCATACATTCTTATGTAGGTGCCTTGTGACGAAAAATAGGAATCACCATAGTTCTCCAGGACTTCCATGGTGTTCTCAGATAAGTAGTTGGGTTCCTCATTGAACATTAATTCGTATAGGGGCATGATAAACTCCTCACAAATGAGTTTGTAATACCTTTTGTAATTCTGAGCCTAGAAGATTTTGTAAGCAATGAATACTGAGGTATCGGGCGGGTTCCGTATGCATCCCATCTTGGGAAAGGGACACTTTGCCACAACACAATCTATCAAGTAGGATGCCATATAACACTTTTCCCTTTTCTCCACTAACCCTTCTTGTGCAGCAATTATAGCTAAAGTTAAGCTATCTGAGAGAATATCAACCCAGTTAAAAATTGTTCCTTTTAACGCCACATAGTGGAAGATGGGAACCCATCGTAGCATAAACATCGTCCCATCGAGTCTTCCAAAGATTCTGCTCAGCATGAGAGCGATCAATCTGAAAGGGGGCCTCAGATTTTGAACCTCATACTCCTCACTATCCCTTTTCCTGATTTGTTTTCCCGAGATTAGCAGCTTCCTAGCCATCTCCAGATTATCCATTTTGATTTCTTCCAGCCATGCATCATCCAGCCGCTTTTGGGGCTTGGGAAATTTATAAGCCGTTGAGTTATAGGATGGGTGAAATGAAGCAAAAGCTTCCCCTTTGCTGTCTGAAAGAACTCTTGTCTCAGTATTCGCATGCCTTAGAATCCATCCGATTACTTCTGAGCAAGGGAAGAGCTCTGGACGGGCGGCGGCTTTGGATATACAGGAGTTCCTGATGTTTCGGTATAGACATTCTTCTTCAAGAAGAGCTTCATGGAATTCCTTGTATCTTACCATACGGTATACATCTCTCCATTTTACTTCTAGGGCCACGCCCGTAGTGCACTGAGTATCTTGGAATGTAGTTTCCACCCTTGCGTTGTCGTCAGCTGGGAAGGTCGCCTTTGACCTTCTCCAGCCACCTTTAGTCATTTGAAAAATCCTATAGGCATACGGCGCAATGTCAACAACTTATCATTCTACTCATACTATTAAGGCCTAAACGTCGACTGAAAGCTTCTAATTCTACTCGCTTCACTACTGATTTGCAAACTTTTAAATTGTTATGGCTCATCCATTTCAGTTTAAACATTTATATCACATGTTATTTAAAAAAAATTGTGCAAAACTAAATTATTTCTGTAGGCCACTATATTGCAAATATGAAATATAAGGAACATGCATTTCATAATATCAAACCGTAAAAGCAATCATGAGTATACTATGTTTTATGGCGCAAAAAAAAAAAACGACGTAAACCTTCACAACAGGGTAAGAATACCGATGTTCTTCCCGCAAGGGTAGACGGGGATGGTTCGGAGATTACAATGCCGATGTCTTAATGGTTGTTCAGGATCCCGTAGATGTTCATGTTCATATGAAAACATGGATTTAGTGCGTTTAAACGGGTATAGGCATGGGTTGCTTCGGCCGTGGTTAAACTAAATAACTTGCCATGGCTAGGATAATATGAACAGAACCATGATCACAACATTCAATTTAGTCCATGAGGTTTGACAGGGTACTAACCTATTGGAAGACGATGGTAGGTAAGTGTTGATGCCGTTGCGAAACCGGTGAGCCTGTAGCAAGTGCTTGCAAATTCGAATGGAAATGGAATGATCCCTCTAACCAATGGAAATAATGAAAACTCAACGGGGTTAATGCCCTATATATATAAAATTGACACGCGCGAACCATTAATAAGGTGGTTGTAGACCATTAAACTAGGTTAATGCGACGTACGGTCGGGGTCAAATCGACACTTTCCTCATTAAATGTGACCGCCAAAATCGGAAGGACTTGGGAAAGTTCTCTGCCTGTTGCGGAAAGAGAAACCGGGTTTGCCCACCATTGCGGGAGGATTGTTCGATTTTTTTTGCAAAGGGAAAGTGTGATGCTACGCATCAGCCAACTTAAGTAGGTTTACTCGCTATTGCGGAAAAGATATCCGAGTCCTTCCGGAAAAGTGTGCCATTCTACCCACCGTCACGGAAGAGTTTCTTGAGAACCTTCGCCATTGTGGAAAAGATAGACGAGTCCTTCTTCCAAGGTGACTTATTCATAAATTTTCGATCATTCGCGGAAGACTTGCACGAATTCTCCCGCTGTTGCCGAGAAACTTGGTGAGTTTGTTCTGCTGCGGGTTTACTTGGTCAAAGGTTTCACCTTTTCGGAAGCTTAGGATGAGTTCTCCGCCGTGGCTTGACTTGATCCTTTCCTTCCGCCGTTTCAGAAAGTTTGGACCAATGTTTTCCGCCGTTGCGGAAAAGTTAGCTCAGAACTTCCGCCATTGCGGCTTAGAATCTTAAGTTTTACTAAGGAAAAAAAGGTGAAAATAAACTCAAAGAGCAAGGCAAGCACACGATCGTTCTTTAGGAAAACTAAGTAAGGAAAAACTCTGATGCACTGAGACTCTTAGGCAAACTTCTTCTCAAAAGAAAAAGGAGGGGCCCCAATATTTTCAAAATTTGGGGGGAATGTTGTAGCAACAACAGAAGGGAAATGGGAAAACTGTCTTCCAATGGACAACCACACAACAAGCAACTTTTGAACAGCTCAAACACAGTCTCTGCAATGCACCAGTACTTGTGTTACCTGATTTGCATTAGCCCTTTGATATTGAGACGGATGCATCGGACTATGCCTTGGGCGCAGTGATCACTCAGTCTGGTCACCCAGTCGCTTTTCATTCCGAGACTTTTAATGACACAGTTAGAAGATACTCGACATGCAAAAAAAAAACTGTACGCCATTGTGCAAGCTCTAAAGCAATGGAGGCATTACATCCTTGGAAAGGAAACAATCATTCTTGCTGATCATAAGCCTCTACAGTTCGCTCCGACACATTCAAAGTTGCAGACAAACCGACAACTCAAGTGGATTAATTACTTACAACAATTCCAGTTGGTGATTAAATATCGGAAAGGTAAAGCTAACGTCACCGCCGATTGGCTCAGTTGACCACCCATTACTCTCCTTTTGACAGTGATGAGTATGCAGGGATACAACACGACCACTTGGAAACAATTGTATGAGGACAACAGCAACTTATCAGCAGTCTACCGATAGTTACATACTAACAATTCATCGACCTCAGACTCCGACTATTTCCTGAAAGACACCTTTCTATAAAAGTTTGGGTAGCTTTGTGTACCGACCGGTGAACAACGACAGCAACTCATTTGGGACACGCACTATAGCAATACTGCAGGACACTTTGGAGTAGCAAAAACACTTGCTATTCTACAGAATAATTTCTTCTGGCCTACACTTAAATCCGACGTCAACAAGTACCTTCGATCATGTGCAGCTTGTGCCATTGCTAAGCCACCTAATCAACAACAGGGATTACACACCTCTACCAGTTCCTAGTCAACCATGGGAATCTATTTCTATGGACTACTTGATGGGTTATCCTACTACCAGGAATCAACATGACGCAATATTAGTATTAGTCAACCGATTTTCCAAGATGGCCATTCTCATACCATGTAAGAAGACCACGACAACGCAGGAGACCGCTCAGCTCTTCTTTACACATGTTTGGAAACACTTTGGTTTATCCACAACCATCATTTCCGACTGAGATGCCAAATTCGTCAGCATATTTTGGAAGACCCTCTGGAAAAAGTTGGACACACGACTCTCATTGTCGATAGCTTTCCATCCTCAGACTGACGGACAGATGGAAGTTGTAAATCGCCTTGTAGTACAACTGCTTCGCATGTACAATCTCAAGCATCGACGCACATGGGATGATAGTCTTCTATACATTAAAAAAAGCTACAATTGTGCTCAACACAGCTCTACATGAAAGATTCCATTTGAGATCTGTTACGGATTTCAACCCTTAATGCCTATGGACTTGATCAGCTCCTCGACACAGCCAAAATCCGACACATACCACAGCTAGTGAGAAGTTGATAAAGCAGTCAAGTTTCGAGAACAGATTTGCGACATCCAGTGACAAGCATAGGATATGTTGCACAGAGAAAATGAGAAAGCTAAGGCCCGACACGACAAGCATCACAGTCCTCATACATTCCAAATTGGGAATAAGGTCTAGCTACATCTTAAGAAGGAACGCTTCACTGGTCCTTTCAAGAATATCAAGCCTTTGCGATATGGTCCGTACAATATCCTTCGACAGATTGGAGAAAATGATTTCCAACTCGACATTCCTGCTTTCCTGGGTCTGCATCCAGTCTTCAATGTGGATCTACTTCGACCATACCATGCACCCTTGTTGGAACATAACGACTTCTCAATAGCAGCACCCGAAGACATCCATCCAGATGTTCAGGAGCCTCTTCCTTGAGACAACATTGTGGGACGACGAGTACACCTTACAAGGACAAACACAATTGCCTTGTTTTAGGTCACCAAAGCTGGTCAGATCCCAGCTCAAGGAAAGTGGTACTCTACTACTGAAATAACTGGCAAGTTTCCTCACCTTCACGAGCAAACAATGGGGTCCATTGTTTCTTAAGGAAGGAGGTTTGATCTGCATCATATTTGGAATTATTTTTAGATGCTAACTTCGACGCATCCTCGACCAGTCATCCTTGTTGATACAACTTCGACAAGTTTCGACATGACATGACTTCGACAACTTCAGCACTTCGACAAGTTTCGATTTCGACACAACTCTGATGAGTCTTGGTTTCGACATACTACGACACGTTCGACACTTTCGACATGTTCTACAATCTCACAGTCCACGACATCAACAACAGCGTCGACATGCAACAAGCGATTGTCGAAATTCGACAGACTGTCTCTTTATCTTTCAGTTGACTGTAACGGTTGAACTGTTGAAACCATTCTAACTTCTTCTTTCTAACTGAACGTAATGGGAGGCACCCAAGCGTCTCAGAATTCTATATAATCGTGTATAACATTGTAACATATATCAGTTTTGATCTGTTTGCAAGTAATAGAAGAACAGTTCACATTCCTGCATATTGTCTGTGCGTATTTGTGTTCATCTGTGTTGCGTAATCCTGCTTTTTCTCATTTTGTTTATTAAGCTTCCACCATAACAGAGCCGACTCATTTAATCGAACTGTTGTCCCCCTCGTGCTTCCTGGACATGACATGGATCAGTTGAGAGTTCAAGAATTTGTCACTAATGGGGGATAGGATCTAATGCCTCCTTCCTTCTACTATTTTGTCACTTTTGTAAATCATTCAATCCTATCTCAAGTTTTTCTTAAGGGGGGGTGTTAGGATATTTAGACACCTAAGAGTTAGTTAAGATCAACTTGGTATGATGTGTCTTTATGTAAAGTGTGTTTCTTTAGTATGCATTTGTACTTATGTAATATGACGGTCATAGTATGTTGTAGACATAGAGTGATATGATAGTTCATATTCACCCAGATCTGAACGGCTATTGACCTATGTCTTAGCACCTGATTCAACCATGGCCTCTATTTAAATAGCATGGAGGGTCATTTGCTCAATGATTGATTATGAGAAACTCATGTGTAAAATATTTAACCTTTGCATTAATATATTTCCTCAAGTAGCTATTTAGATATGTCCATGGATTGTTTCCCTTTGTGAGGGTTTTACCCATGTAAAACATCAATGTGATGATCTGTAATCTATTTGTGTGAGCAATTGCTTAAGGTGTTTGATATTTCAGAAATACCTTGTTTTAGTTGAACACACATCTACAGAACAAGTAAATCGAAACCTTAAGACCAATCTAAATAGGGGTGCCCATTTATACAAAGAAAAAAATATTTGAAATCAATTATGAGAAAAGTGATTGCATTGACATCTTATTGTTTTCATATTATAATTCTATTTTTTTTCCGGAGGATCTATGTTGATAAGGCAAGTGGTTTGTAAGTCCCTTATTTATGAATAAGATTGGTATCATATTTCATGATCTTGAAGTAATGGCTAGCACTTTGAGGAGAAGCGTCTTTGGTATGCGTAAGAAATTGAAAAGAGAGAGGTTGGAAGAAATAAGGGGCTTAAATGTCCATATTCAAGAGGAGAATCGATACTTGAAGGAGAGGATAGTAGAGTTGGAAAAGGAATTGGAGAACACCAATACTCTCTCACCACAATGATGATAGATTTGGATAAGAATGAATTTCAAGTCTTGCAACTAAGAGAGAAGGTAATTTAGATGGATTATTGGAAAGTGAAAAGGCTCACTTAGATGATGGCTCAACTACTCCAAGAATTGGCACTGAAAGGGGGGGAATTATCCAAATTGTAGGTAGTTGTCCAAGAGACCAAGGAAACTAAAACCTTCCATCACTACTGCAAAAGCCCACACCATGACAAAGACAAGCATGTTAATCTCACCCTCGAAATTCCATCTTCAAGAGTCCTTTTTTGTTTTCAAAAATCACACTAGAGGCATCAATTCCAATTTCATGAGGAAAATGGACTATGATGGCCAAGGTATAAGCAAGAGAATCCAAGGGATTGTAGATTGCATTGTAGCTTAACAGAGGCATGAGCATGAAGGCATAGGTTTCGACGACAAAGAGAAGGTGAGTGATTGTAGTTAATATCAATATAGAACCACTGAGGTAACCTTTATTGAGGAAAGAGGGACTAAAAAAGAGGGTATTTCTAAAGAAAAAAGGTATATGAAAATGGAGTGGGAAACAAACCATTCCAAACTACTTGTAGAAGCTTGAAAGAGGGAATATAAGGGATGTTTCCACCATCCAAAACTGCACACATACTTGGGGAACCAAGAAAACAATTTGGCAAGCACAAACCAAAGACGTACGTTAAGGAATCTCTTGTTTGTTTTTGCTACAAGAAAAAAGGTCACAAGACTAAGGATTGTTGGCAGTCTAGAAAAAAGAGGATGCCAAGAAGCACATGTAGTAGCAAGAAATGTTTCCAACACTATAAGTTGAGTGAACAATGGGAAGCCAAGTGTTAGAGGCTTCACCATAGAAACCATACCACAAAACAAAAAAATCGGAGAGTCTAAGGAAAGGGGAAGGAAGAAGGAGAAATAAGTGTCCAAACACCTATGGTAGCAAAAGATTCCATCTCCACCAACGAGATGGAAAATAGGGATAGGACAACATTAAGGGAAACCCATATTCAATGGAAGCACCCTTTCTTTGAGATATGTTACAAATTGATGAAGAGTCGACTTGGAGGGGTTAATTGAAGCTCCATAATAATCAATGAAACAACCCATTTCTATCGCAAAAAGAGAGGCAAGCACACAATAGAAAAAGAATAAGATAAAGAGTGATTCAAAGCTTTTGGGGGCAAAATCTTGTGAATGGGGAGCTGTGATATGAAATGGATCCAAAATATTTTCCTCATTCCAAACTTTGTAAATTAGAGTTTGGTAAAGTTTGAATTAGATTATATGAAAACCAAAATCCAAGAAGATGAAATGAAACATATTGATGGTTGGTCTTTAAGGCAACTCTATTACAAAAGGAATGCCTTGTTTGATGGGGGGAAACCATAAACAAAGGGATCTTGGGAAGAGGAGAGCTAGTGGTAGAAGAATGAGAGTTCAAAGTGAATAAACTTGCTTGACGATTAGAGGAAGGAGATGTTGAGCCTATCTCTACATGAGTGAAGGTTATCCATGACCCAAGAAATATGCAAAAATGTGCTAGTGAGTAAGAATTCATTAAAATTTTGATTGAGAATGTAGCTCACCTTTGTAAAAAATTCCTATGTAATAATTAAGTGCCAATGAATGTTGCTTTTCCCACTTAGGTTTCTAGGATAAAATTATCTATGTTGCATATGGTGCATTTAACTTTGGAGTTGTTTAAAAATTCGACGTGTTAGCCCCGACGGGGGCTTTTCACTGGAATCTAGCGTTTTTTATTGTACAAAATATGAATTTAATCTTGTTTTAATGGTGATTTTGATGGTGGAAATGGATTCAACACCATCAAAAACCTCTGGGGCTCCCAAAATATCAAATTTTGAGAGTTCTAACTTGGATTTTTTAAAATTTCTATCGGATTTTTTCAAAATCATGCCGAAAAAATCAATTTTTTTTATGTTTGAAATTGTAGAACTTTTAGACTACAGGTTTAACTTCTATATGATTGAATTTTAGTTGTATTCTCGATTTAAGAAATACCATGCTCTACCTGTGCTAATAATAATTGCTAACAACTTGCTTGACTATTACTTAATAACCATCATCTTCAAGAAATCAAATTCCATTGTTTATTTTTATTCAATTGCTATTGTGAATGAATGCGCAATAAAAAATGAGTTTAAGTTCACAAACACTTGAGTAGTGTAACCATTTTATACAACCTTATTAGTCCCTTCCAAGGTAGGGACTATAGTGATCAGTTGGTCATAAACAAGTTTGACTTTTATATTAATACCAAAAAAGATTATAACGTTTTTCAAAGTTTAATAATATTTATATATTAAACTGAATATTTCAAAAATATAAATTATTTTGTAGAATTTTTAAAATTTGTTATTTCTATTTTATGATTGACTAAAAGCTATGAAGTGACAAATTTCCCTTGCTAGCATGTGAAATTGTTTAAACAAAATATTAATTTAAATTTTAAAAATTCAATTTTTTTTCCATGTGGTGTTTGTACCATAGGTTTCGCTAATAATAATGAATATTATCTTTTTTGTACATTATGTTATTGATAATAAGTACACAAGTGTTCCTCTTTATTATTACATGTCCTCTCATTTTTTAAATGCAATGTACTTTGGATTCGATAGATCTTAAATGCATCTACTAATTATGGCCTCATAAAGTTTTAAAGCTATGAATGTCACTTCATAAAATAGAGTGTATTATTTAATTTAAAATTGTTTTAATTGTTGTGTAAGCTAAATAAAATAATAGAGTTTGATAATGTATTGGAGCATACATATATGTGTGAATGGGTGACGTGTTTGAACTAAATGTATTCAAAATTATTTAAGAGAGGTACAATGTGTGGTTTGAACTCAAAATTAATAGAGCAAGTAAACTAAATCCTTGATTCTAAATTTAAATAAGTTTAAGTATTTAGATAGAGAATATAAGCTTTGAAATGAATTTTGAGTAGATTTAATTTATCTCTAATTTTTTAAAAATTATAATTCTATTTTATTTTGCAAAGTATCCATGTTAATGAAGCTAATAAGTTATAGGTCTCTTGTAAATGGATCAAATTTACTTAAAAAAATCCATTCACTATCTACTATGATACGATAATTACATGATCATCCACCATGATGATTTCATGAATAGTAATCATAAGTTACCATAGTGTCATTATATGCTAAAGTTATATATTACAAAAGATTCGCCATGCTTCTCTCATGTAGAAATCTTCACAAACTATATACATTTGTTCAGGAAAATGATATAATTCATTACCGCATTTTTAAGTATTAATATTTCTTTAATATTTGAATGTAATATAGTTATTTATTGATGAGAACTCAATGGAATGGAGGCTCAACCCTTAAGGTTTCATGTGTAGGTACTTATTAAAAGTGTTGTTTACATGGGAGTTCAATAAGTAGGTAATATTATAGCATGTGAGCTTATATCGTGGGATTTAGTACTTTAAAATATGGAAGCAATATATTACATAGTATATAAGAGTTAATGAGTACTTTTAATATATTAAAAACATGTGGATATCAAGGGGTTTTATAATTATGTATCTAGGGGGTTGAATAGGGTATTGGGGGGTTTGAATGGGTACTCTATGTCTAAGTTTGTGTAAGTTTGATTTTGTGTGAATTCAAATTAGTGTTGAATAAGTATGATCTTTGTGAAGGTGTGTGAAGTCAAATTAGTGCTTGAATAAGTACTATGATCTTTGTGAAAGTGGTGTGAATCCAAGTCTATTTGGAGTTAGAGTGGTGTTTGAATAGGTATGATCTGTGCTTGAATGCGATGTGAAGTTGATTGGAATGATTGTGAGTGAAGTTGACTTTTGTTTAAGAGGTTGTTCCCTAGCTTGAAGTAATATTTTCTTTTACTAAGATTTCATATTTGACCTTGCAAGGTTTCTAGGGGTTATAAGAGCTATATCATGTCACCATAATGAGGGTAAGAAATAAAAAAAGGGCATTAAAAATGTCATGGAAAAAGTGGATACCTAGGATATCTAGTGAAAATAGGGATTTTCAAATTGTAAAAGTGAATTGGAGTAAAATTCAACAAAATGTTTTTTGGAGGAAATCCTTAATATGTAGTGAAATTAGGAGTATTCTTTAATTTCCTATGAACGCACCAACTATGTTGTATGCTCATAGAATGAACCCCCCGAAGTTGTCCACCTCCAATGGTGGATTTAATCTTATGCTCTACATTGAATGCCATACAAATTACATTTAGGATAATGTTTAACATGTTTCCTTTGTATTTGTTATGGAATGTGGATGCAAGAGGAGTTTGGATGAATATGGGATCAATTTGGGGCTTGGCTCGAAGCATAGAGGTTTTAGTGCAATTTCATGGGTAAGCACTTCTTTCTAGGGACCTTGTATTTCAGAATTGTTGAATAATTTTTCAATTTAGGGGGTATCGATAACCCATCGGAATTAGAATATCACTCAAGTACTTTACATTAAAACTCTAATTAGGGTTAGGATTAAAACTCTAATTAGGGTTAGGATCTGAGTATTTTCTGGGCATTACAACAATTCAACTTTGTTCCTAAGGGTATCCCAACCTTAGAACTTCTACTCACTATCTTAGTCATTCCTCACTCCATTGAAATGATGAATGATAGTATTCATGAAATCAATAAATTTTCAGACATATGACATGTCAATTGGAGGGCATGAAGTAATCCATAGAATCTTTAAGTATTCATATGGAAAAATAGGAACCAAGTAGGACAACATGGAAACTAAGTTGCGGGAGTTGAAAATTAATTATGATAAACTTTCTTCGGACTCATACGTGCATTACAACATCATCTTGGGCTTCAGTAGAGGTCCACTTTTAGTTACAAGTTTTCCTACTGTTTCAGTGGCTTCGGTGAAGGAGCACTTTACTAATAAAGACATGGTTCAATAAGCTACATTGGATTTCATTGAGCAATATATCTATGTTCTTAAACTTTTCATATGGAATTCACTTTTCTTTTCTTATTAGGCCAATATGTAAAGTAATCCAGCACTATAAATGATAATGTATAGGATAGGCATAGCAAGAAAGTGTGAATTTCAAGAACAATTATCATTTTTTTTTAAAGTATGTTTTGTTTGTAAATAAGCAAACTTTATATTAACATAATATACAAAAAATTACAACCATAGTTCTTCCACCTTTCTTTCAAATAGTCTGAAACAACACTAGAACAATCTAAGATCTTAACACAACATCACCCCTAGGGCCCCTCCCCTGAAGGATAAAACAGGGCATACATTTTGCCAACTATTCCCCAAGGCCCTGAGACCAGGACAGAACAAAACATAGCCTACAAGCTTGACAATATTATTCGCCGCTAAGCCAGTGATCCAGATATAAACCCCCAGGCCCTTCAAAAGCACTAGCCCGCCTAAACGACTGAGACAAAACACAATATGCATTAACCAAAAACAGAGACCTACCAAAGCACGAGCAAACAAAGGGGCGTTACAGCAGTTGGTCCTTCACAAGCGGAGGGATATCATCTACACCACCCACACCACCATCCTTCCCGTTGTCCTTTAGTTCATTCGCCAGTCTAGAAGCGAAAATTCCCATCTTCGGGAGAAACGGAATGCCCAACTCTTTCCCAATTGCGTCAATCTTCATATGCAGGAGGCGCATATCAACATACAGCTCCTTCCAAAAAGCCAAATGGATTTCATTCCCACCAAACTTCTCCTCACATTCTAGAAGAACTCAGCTCGGGAGGCCTTTGATGACCAAGTAAAGCATGACCATTTTTTCATATAAGCCATGGCAAGCCCCTTATGAGCCCAGGTCCTATATATAACTCTCCAGCACCGCGTCGTCCAGTGTCGGCGAATTCTCCAAAACCTCACGCCAAACTCCATTTTCCGTCATCTCCAAATCCGCTCTGATCGATAGGGGAATGGACGCGCGGTAATGCCAGGCCACCTACGCCGCCCTGGTCTGCTCATGACTCGCCCGCCTCTTCCACTGATTTTCCAGGTTCCCCGATGTCCTAGCGAGATCCATAATGGCTACTGCGAAGACACAGAGCACTCTATCACAGAACACTTCGCCACCTTCCTTCACACTGCAGAAAGAGTTCGCTCCACCAATCACAAGACCAATGGAACACCACTTTCAACAATTAAAAACAGGCTTGCACAGACCAAAGGATATGACTAATACGCGGGAGGAAATTCCCATTAATGGGGACAAGACCTTCCCGTTTTGACCTGAAAATCCAGAGTGCATCCCACTAGTTTCCATAATTGCATCCATCAGCAGGCACCTGATCCTCGTACCACCCTCTTATGCATTCACCACCCTCTGCATCTTGTTCGTACTCTTCATTGCATGGGAGATCACCCGCACATTTAAGCCCGTTAGGTAGCCAGCGCTTCCACCTGCCCTCATAAAACTGCACTCACGGCATGCATCGACTCAACCCTGCATACGATCGACTTGCCACATATCGTCCCTCCCTGACCTCTCCCACATCTGGAGTTGTTAAAAAAAGTATGTTAAAATAATTTTGAAACTTTATATTATTTTTCATTGTTTGGTTTTCCATCAACCTCTTTATAAATATATGTAATTATCTTTTTTAAACCATGTTTCATCGATATTCTCTTTCATTTACTTTTAAGATAAAAATAGAAAAACTTAAAAATAAAAGAAAAATAAATATTTAAAAGAAAAAAAATAAATAAGAAATAAAAACATTTCAAAACCTTTAATTTTTTTTAAAAAATAGTGAAATTAAAGTGACATGTGGGGATGCCCAGAATTGCCCCGCCGCCTCCTCAATCCCTTATCCCCTCTCCACTCCCACGGAAGTAGGGCCGGCAGGCGGTGGCGGCAATGGAGGAAAATAATGGAAGGGAGGCAAAAACGGTGCGGAATTACGGGAATCACCTTCAAGCCCCACGTTAGGGATATTCATTTGTTTTTGTTTGTTTGTTAAATTTTTTTTTTATTTTTTTTATTTTTAATAAAATAAAATAAAATAAAATTGGAGGCAAAGGGAGTAGAGGGAGCGTGTCGGATGGAATTTTATAATTGTAATGTTTTCAGGATATGTTTAAAAAAGTTGATCTCATTTAAATTCTTTTATTATATATTTTTTAAAATTTAAAATAATGTTTGAATTTTTATTTTAAAAAATATTAAAGATTAATGAAGTTTTTTAAAATTTAAAATAATGTTTGAAATAAAAATATAAAAGATTGATGAAGATTTTTTTAATGATCTAAACATTAATTAGTCTTTTTATTAGGACTTTTGAAATGATTTCCTTCTCACATATTTATTATGAGATAAACATGGATGTTGACAGATTTTTCAAGGAGGCTTTGGGCGCTATGAAGAACTGAAGAGTATATGGATGATGACATTATTGATAATGGTGTCATTAAACTTTAATTGCTATAGTTGGATGTTTTTTTTGTAACCCTATGAACTTTATATTGGAAAGATGTATGTAGCTCTTTCTAAAACTATTTGGTCCCAATATTTAGAAGACGGAGTATTCATAATGGTTATGGTATTTTGTTGAAAAAAGGAAGTATGAAGATTTAATCTTCTGTTATCTTTAAGTTACTTTGATTTTAGAAGGAAAATAACAAGTTGCTATTTTTTTCTTTTGAAAAAAAAATAATTATAAATTTATTTATTTATAGTTATGTAATGCTTTTGGATGGATAAATTTAGTTTAATGAAGTGGATATTTTAAAGTTGATTTAGGGTTTTATTTATAATAAAATTTAAAACGAGTATTGATTTTTAGATTTTTTTTTGTAATGACGCCACTTTTTAAGTTTATGGTTTCACATATGTGATATTTTTAATCACTATCGGTTTCAGACAAATTGGAATTTTATCTCCATTTTTTTAAATAATAAAAGAAACATTTTGTTTATTTATTTTGGATTTGATTATAAAGTTTTTTTTGTTAATAACAATACATATTTTTAAAATTATGTTTGCAAAAAGTTGTAATTTTAACTTAAGAAAAGTTGATATTATTAACACCACTTTTCAATTTAACAATTAATTATGATATTTTGATTTTAAAAAATGAATTTTTAAAATTAAAATTATATTTTTTATTAATAATTTCAATTGATATTGATGATGATGGTGGTGGTGTTTAACGTCTATTGGGACGAAATTGGTTTATTAGGCCTTAAGATAAAAGAAAAGAAATAAATTATTTGAATTATTTTAAAATATTATTTCTATGCTTAAAAAGCTTAGAGAGAAGCATCCCTAGCTCGTCGTAGTTTTGAGGAGTTAGAAGGTTAGACAAGTCATTGTTGGAGCAAATATTATGGAATTGGGATTTAATGTGGGTGTAGGAAGGGCATTCTAAAAGAAAGTGATTTTCATCCTCAATGCTCATAGACTAGTAGAGATGGCAAATCCTTTTGGCCCATAACATTTTAAGGGTTGTCCAGCACCCAGCTTCACTATGAAGCTCATGAGAATTCGTTCTAATCTCGGTAATATTAATTTTTTTCTTTGAGATCATTAAGACAGAAAGATAATTTTGATCCTAAGATTAGGGTTAATGATCTCTTTATAGTATCATAATTTTCTTTTAACCTCTAAATCTTCCTTGCACCACATTTTCTCTTTGAACATAGAAGTAATAATTTTTTTAATCTTATCGATATTTTGCAAAGTGGCAGTTTCGTTGATCCCCCAATAATTTAACCAAGTTGTGGCATCTTTATGCCACCCCTGTTTAAGGTGCAGGTGCTTTTGGCTTGAGTTAAGAGCAATTTTAGGAAGCCTGTGGTCTCCTACCTTGTTTAACTTTTGCTTGTACATAAGATACCTAATCATAGCCATGCTTTCAATGGGGGAGAGCCCTGCTTCTAAGAGGAGAATAGGATAGGGAATATTGCTCTTAATTTTAAGATTATAAGTGATAAACCAATTCTGGATTTGCTCAATTATTCTCCAAGATTATCTGGAAATGCTCCATCCCTATAGGATAACTGGAGTAACGAGCATTTTGAAGAGGAATTTCTTTGTATCCCACATCACAAGGTTTTCCAATTTACAGTTGTTTTCAAGACCGAAGTAGGATTTCCACCCTCCATTAATCCTTTGCTCGATGTTATAGTTTCAGTTGAGCTTGTGGTGGAATTCAATTCTAAGATATTTATAAGAAGTCACCTCTTCCAAGTTTCTGTTGTCATAAATAAATTATTGTATGTGCTCTTATTGGATTTGATAAT
This sequence comes from Larix kaempferi, assembly GCA_027924585.1. NCBI lineage: Eukaryota > Viridiplantae > Streptophyta > Pinopsida > Pinales > Pinaceae > Larix > Larix kaempferi. The sequence goes on from BSBM01000299.1 coordinate 2,559,826, forward strand.
CATGACTTTTGTTTTGTCGGTGTTGATGATCATGCCCATATTGGAGCAGAAATCCTTGGGAATTCTTAATTGCTTCTCAGGATCATAGGGGCACCTTTCCATAAGAATGATATCATCAACATAGAGAAGAAGAATGATGACTATTCCTGCCAGTGTCATGCCATCACAACCTACTTCTTCTAAACAACCTTCCATCTTATCAATGTAAATGCCAAAAAGTGTAGGGGAGAGGGGGCACCCTTGCTTGAATCCAATGTTACAATTAATATCATGTGACCATTCCTCTATATTTTTGAACTTAGAAATGATGTTTTCATATAACATTATTTTTGTAACTCTCAGCTTGAAAGGAACCTCTAACTCTTCTAATCTATTCCAAAGGTTCTTTCTATTATCGTATCAAAAGCTTTTCTAAAGTCCACCAAACAACAAAAAATATTGGATTTATTATTACGACACTCCTCTGCATTGATCCTAAGCGTAACAAGATGGTCCATGGTTGAGTGATTCCTTCTAAAGCCTACCTAGACTTTAGCCCGCTTTCCTTCACTTTCTAACCACATGCTAATCTTCTTTTTCCAAAATAATGTTGTATTGTTTATCTAAAAGAGGAATAATCATAATGGTTCGATAATTGGAGGGGTTATCTTTATCTCTGCTTTTAAAAATAGGAACTATAAGGCTTTGAGTCCAAGTATTAGGGAAGCCATGCTTGACCGCTAGATTGAAGAGATTGTGAATGTAAAGGATGAGGATAGGTGCTCTGACTTTTAAGATTTCTACTTGCTATCCTGCAATATCTTTAGCTTTGTCATTTGCTAGGTGCTTAGTCCCAAAGTATATGCCTTTTAAAGAAAAAACTTTCTCAGTTGTAAGGAGGGATTGAATGTTATCCATGACATCTAGGGATTCGTAAATCTTTTTAAGATGGGAGTTCCAGTCCTCCAAATAGATCTTATTATTTTATTTATTTTTACAAGGTATAATTTTCCTCCAGAACTTCTTAGGGGTCATCTTAGATAAGTGTAGAAGTTTTTCTTGTAATTTATTTATATGGTAGGTATTTTTTCTTATAAATAGGGCTTTGTACTTATTTATCTTGGTGGTTTTTAGATACTCGCCAATAAATTATTTAAGTTCTCTACAAGCATGCTTACACTTGTTATCATACCAAGGGTTGGCTCTTTTGTTCTCTTTTTTACTAGAAATTTTGATAGAGAAGTTGTTGATGGTAGAAGAGAGGGCTACAGTAAAATTATGATAGAGGTATTCTATATTGTCATTTTAAACACTTCATTTAGATAAACATTTTTAGTGAAAAAAATACTTAGTAAAAATCCAAAAACAACAATGATAATGTCTATCCACCATGAAAGAATCCATACTTTAATACTTAATATCATTATACCAAAATATAATTATTAACTCACAAATATATAAACAATGTTGTAATATTTGTCTCCACAAATATAGTATTTGTTTTTTTTGTAAATAAACACTATATATTACTGCTGGAAAAAGTACATAGCTTGTCTCATAGAGTCTTCAAATCAGTAACATTCCCGGGCCAAAAACAGCCAAACAAGAATCTTGACATAGACCTCACAGAGTCTTCAAAATCACAGATCTTCTCGGCCCAAAACAACCAAACAAGAATTTACATAGACATACTAATCATAAAAGTTGACCTCAGAAACCCTAAATACTGATATCATTCAAAACGGCTCGAAGAGATAACAAAACAGAAACAACTAAAAATGCCCACAGAGGCACAAAAAGAAAACATCAATACCTGAGGATGAACAAGGGGCCAAAGGTGCAGTGACCCCGCCGCATCTATCCAATTTTGGTTGCGCTCTAGTGGACTTCATATTCTCCTTATCAGCTTGCGTCGTGGTCTCTGTGGAGTTCCTGGTGCTCTTGCGACCGATAACCCCAAGCTCCGCTTCTTCCATACCTTGGATGTAAAAGGTTATTCCCAATTTTTTAGCAATTGCGTCAATTTTCATATGCATGACTCGGCTGTCCGAGTTGTGAGCCTTCCAGGACCTAACAGGCTCTTCATCACCCAGGTGTTTATTGAGTGAGTCCATCATGACATGTGCTAGCAAATTTTTAGTGACCCAGTAGGTCATGATCAGGCACTCGTAGGCCAATGCGTGACCCGCCATAGAACCAGGGTCTACCACCCAGTCCTCCACTTCACGACGAACGTCCTCCATTGGAAGCACTTGCATAGTATCCCAAAGATCCTTCTCAACAGCATCAATGTCATCCCTGATCAGGGGTGGGATGCGACCGCGAAAGAAAGATGCGGCCTCTTGAGCTCTAGATTTGGTAGAAGCCCAAGTCACCTGACCCTACCGATCACGTCGTTGTTCAGTAACCTCTCCCTAGGCTTGCTGACCGCCACCCCCAGTACCCTTCAGATCCCCAGAATTACAACTACGTTTAGGAGCCATAGCAATCTCCCAGGGAAGATCAGCTGGCCGAACCTAGGAAAACCACCCACACTCAAGCTCCCATAAACACTTGACACCTTCTTTGAGAAATAAATCATTCGGGAAGATAGGAGTATTGATGGAAATGCAGGGAAACCCATCCACATTTAAAACCCAAAGAGTCATAATGGAAATAACTGAGCAGTTATGAGCATTCTTCATTGGATACGGAGCATCAATCATGGATCTAAGCATCCCACAAAGCGAAATGAAATAGATGCTAATGGTAGTACACAATGTCCTATACAAACCCCGTCTACCAGATTTCGTATGCCTTGATCTGTGCCTTCTTATGATTACGACAGATCTCAAGGAAACCGCAAATGTCATTCTGCTCATGATTGCACCTAGACGCGAGGCACTCCCATAACTGATCCCAAATGAATTTTGTCACCGGCGTGGTTAGTGGGATCCATCACTGCCATCTGTCTACTACTTGCTAGGTCGGAATCCACCAGGTGGCCGCAATTCATGGTCCATTGTTTGTGTCGAAATTCTGCTAGAGTGCCAGCCTTGAGGGCTCTACTGGCCACAATACCCTGGTTCGCGAGAAGGTCTTCCACCTTATTGGCCTCCCTTTTTACGTGGGAAAAGGAAATATCAGAATGATTTATGATGAGCGTCCTCAAGTATTCCAGTCGGTCTAAAAGATGCCAACTAGATGAGACCTTCTCCGGAGATTGACCACATAACAGTTTCTTGTCCATTTGAACAATAATCTGGGAGTCACCTTCCAAAATCACCGGCAGCCAAACTTCTCTGAGAACAAGATTAATTCTTGGATGAGACCTTCCAACTCAACTGAATTGTTGGAGTCGTGACCAATGGAACCAAAGAAAACTTTAAGGATGATGCCCAAAGAATTCCTGCAAACCCCTCCAAAGCCATCCAATCCAAGGTTTCCACGAGAAGTGCCATCAAAGTTGATTTTGAACCCAGAAGAAACGAGAGGTGAACAATGAATCGGAATGCTAGGTTGACATATCCTCTCTTTCCTCCTGAGCCCATCCAAGTCTGCTTTGCCTATACCCCATCCAGCAGCGATTTGCAATTCCCCAGCTAATAAATCCTTGTCCTTGTCATCCCACTAAGAGCTTCTGATAGTTTCTTTCATATTATTGACAAGTTTCATCCAAACCTCCTCTTCCTTATGAAATTTATCATGGAAGATACGTTCATTCCTCTCCTTCTAGATAGTCCATATCACCATGCCCGGAAACATTTGCCAGAGAGTTCCAATGATTGGATTCGAAAAAGCTTTATAATCCCACATCTTTAGAGTTTGATTTGGTTGACCTCTGGCCTGGTTGCTTCTCCTAAAAATCAGAGCACCTTTGTCCCACAAAGAAGAAGAAAAAGGGAAAGAGTCTAATAAGTGGCCTAGAGTCTCCTCCGAATTGAGGCAAAGAGTGCAGCGAGAAGGCACAAGGATCCCTCGCTTCCTCAGATTCTCACTTGTCAGAATTCTCTTCCACACCACTAGCGAGCAAAAAACAACAATTTTAGGCCAAATGTTCATTCCCCAAATTGTTTTCCAAGTGATATCCTCCTCTTCCTCACACTCAATTCGATCTTCATATGCTTCCTTGATATTGAAGGTGCCTTTCTGAGAGAAACACCACCCCAACTTGTTAGGAGCATTATTAATCCTAATAAACCTCTCCTGCAAAGTCGATTCAAAAGAGCGAAGATTCTTAGCCGAGGTGAGGCCTTCCCAACACACACAGTTCAACCATTTCCTATGTCCTTCCTGATGGATTCTCCCAATAATGGCACACTTTAGTCTTTCCTTCATCCATCCTGCTATCCATGATTGCCTGCCAATGAAGATCATCCCCGAGTTTGGGGAGCTGGTTCGAAGAGTCGTCCCAGAAGTTGGCCATCTCCGCATCATGGATCTCCCAAAAGCAATAGTTTTGGACAAGCTTTCGTCTCCAAAACGATTTTAACCAAATGTGAGACCCATTCTTCTCCTCATTGTATCTGATCAAATGCCCCAACTCTCTATCCTTGGCATATTTAGTATGCCACAAATGCGCCCAAGGCTCAATTCTGTGATTACACCACCTCCACCAAATTTTTGATCCATACACTTTGCTCAGGACCTCGGGATCCCTGATGCCCAGGCCCCCCTTTTCCTTAGGTTTGCAAATTTTTTCCCATCCCACCAACGCTAATTTTTCCTTAATTTCCATGCCTACCCATAGAAAATTTCTCTAGATGCCATGGATTTCCTTAAGAATGGACTTGGGGGCTGAAAGCATCGAAAACAGATAGACCGGCATAGCCTAGAGAACCGTCTTGACTAAAATCAGCTGACTAGGAAGGTTTATGGGACGTAGAGTCCAACTGGCCAATTTTCTCCTCATTCATTCTAGCAGGTCCTGCCATGAGATCTTGCGAATCATTCCTTATGCCAGCAGAACCCCAAGATATTTAGAAGGGAAAGATCCATGGGTAAACCCAAGAATTCTTAAAATGTTACGTTGAGTAGGGCCAGGAGTGTTAAAGAAAAACACCTGATATTTTTTCGGGTTAACTTCAAGCCCAAAAGCCTTTGCAAAAAGTACAAGACTCTTCTTAAAGGCATGGGCCTCTTGGACTGAAGGGTGCCCCATTAGCATAGTGTCATCCACAAATTGCTGGTGCGTTTTCTTATCCATTCCCTCATGAAGTTGAAGCCCCCGAATCCCTCCATCCGCAGCTTGGGACTGCATAAGCTTGCTCAGCCCTTCTGCCATTAAGATAGAGAGAAAAGGGGAGAGAGGATCTCCTTGACGAATACCCCACGAAGCTTGTAGAAGTTTGGTAGGATCCCCATTAAGAAGGATAGAAAAAGGGCATAGAAACCAGATTCATAATCCAAGCCACCCAGTCCCTATCCAAACCAAAATCCTGCAAGATGCACCGCATATACTGCCAGTTGATTTTATCGTAGGCTTTGGCTATGTCTAATTTTACTAGCATGCCTAGTTTCTTAGTGACCTTGAGAGAATGCATAGTCTCTTGAACCAAGATAATTCCATCAATAATTTGTCTTCCCTCCACAAATCTGGATTACTCAGGACTGATCAGAATAGGGAGAAGAGGCTTGAGCCGGTTGGCAATAACCTTTGTGATGATTTTATAGATAACATTGCACAGGGCTATCGACCTAAACTTACTAGGAGTATCAACACCTTCTTCCTTCAAAATGAGAGATAATAAAGTGGCATTAAAATATTTTAAAACCTCGCGACTGCTACATGATTCCTCCACAATCTAGTGAACTTCTTCCTTGATAAGATCCCAAAAGAAATGGAAAAAGTTAGTAGTGAAACCATCAGGACTAGGATATTTCTTGAAATCCATATGATGCATGGCCTCCTCAACTTCCTGCATTGAAACAGGTTTTCTCAACATCTCATTGTGCTCCCTAGAAACAAGACGAGGGATGAGGCCAGAGATTTTGGCAATGTCATGGTTGTGGTCAACACGGTCCTCTTTTAGAACAACGTCAAAGTGGTTAATTAATTCCTCCTCAGTTTCTCCTATCGTCTCCACCTGCTCCCCATTTATTTTTCGAATCTTGAGGATCTTAGATCGGTGGCGATTTTGGATAACACTATTGTGGAAGAACTTAGTGTTCCATTCCCCCTCTTGAAGCCACTGATTTCGAGATTTTTACTTCCAATAAATCTCCTCTTTCCTCTCCCGAGCCTCCAAACGCTCCAAAAGATTTTTTTCTTGTTCTGTTAAATTCTCATCCCATCCCTCCTCCATGCCGTGCCGATAAATGAGTTCTAAATCCTCACTCAATTTTTTCTTATCCTGGAAGATATTGCCAAAATCATCCCTGTTCCATGTACGAATCTTAGATTTCAGGGCCTTGAGTTTTTGCTAGAATTGATACATGCTAGAACCCTCAGGGGGGGCCAACTCCTGCCACCACTGTCCCACCAAGTCTTTGAAATCTTTATGCTCCAACTAGAATTGCTCAAATAGAAAAGGTCTATGGAGATGGATATTTGATTTGTCAGTTCAGAAAAACAGGCCAATGGTCAGAGCCCGCCGTCGGAAGGACACTGGAATTGACCTCTCCAAACCCACGAGCAATGTCTTCAGTGGCTAGGAATCTGTCCAACCTCGATGCAACCAGATGACTACCACCTCATTTTTTATTCCAAGTGTACCAACCATTTCCAGTTTCCACATCGATTAAAGGACTAAGGATAAGTACTTCACGAAAGTTTTCTTGGAATCTGTCCAGAATCCTTCGACCACCCTTTTTCTCATTCAGGGAGGAGATCAGGTTGAAATCCCCACCAACAATCCACGATCCCTCCCCAGCCTGAACGGATAACTAGGATAATAATAGAAGGAAGGCCTCCTTATGAGGGGCGGCACTCGAACCATAGACATTCACCAGAGTGCCAGAAACCCCTAAATCAATCACAGAAAAATCGAAGGTTAAAGAAAACCTGTTAGCCCTCCAATTGGATAGACGAATAGAGTGAGGCCTCCATAGAACCGCCAGAATTCCATCCATGCCGTTGGCATCAATTGCCATCACCTCACAACCTTTCCAAATTTTTTTCCTACTCTCTCCATTGTTGCTGAAGAGCATTTGGTTTCCTGCAAGAATAGTACATTAGGTTTTTCCTGCTTCACCTTTCTAGCTAAAGTTTTTATTTTCCGTGGGTGATTACACCCCCTAATTTTCTAGGAAACTGTCTTCATTGAGCAACTTTGTTAACCTTCGAAAAGGTCGCCCTGATCATCGGATATTGACCAGAATCTATTAGTTTAACGCCTATTTCTGCTATTCTCTGCTTGTTCGATTTCCTTCCGTGCTTCAGGTCCTCTGCTGGAGATTTCCTTTTGTTTCCAGATTGAGAATCAGCTGCAATACCCAATCTCTGACTTTCCTTGGATTTGATGATCACATCCTAGAGCAGTTCCAGCTGACTTCTAGAGAAATAGCCCTTCCCCTTTTTGTCACATTCTTTCTCAATCTCATCCAAATCTAATTCCCCCAGATCTAGTTCTTCCTCGCCATCCTCCTCCATAGCTGCAGGTTGATCTTCGGGGATCTTCTCTTGGATCAGAGTTTCCATAGCTCCGGCCTCGCCATTCTTTGAGGATTATTTTTCATTCTTTCATCCCTCGCCATCTTCGCTTATCTCCTCCAGGATTTGGAACAAGTTTTTGCTAGTAGACCCATTGTCGACTTTTTCCTTTCCTTTCTGTGGGTTATCACCAGACCTGTTCTTCTTGCGGTTTTGGACTTAGGTAAACCCTTCTTTATCCTTATTCCCTTCTTGCTCTGGTCTGGTTGAAGATTTTTCTTGGGTCGATTAAGGGCAGTTTCTACCAAAGTGGCCATTTTCATGGCACAGTCTGCATCTGAAAGGGAGTTGCTCATAATCAAGCGATTGAATCCATTCTTCATCCTCCCAGTTCAGACTGATAGCTTTTGGGAGGTCGTTGGAAAGATCCATATAAACACATATTCGAGCACATGCAGTATACCTTTGATGTTTTGTCTGTTCCGCAACTTTGACAAATTCCCCCATGGTATTTCCTATATCTTGCAATATTTCTAGGTCCTAAAATTCGCAGGGGAGAGAAAAAAGTCTGATCCACAATGGAGCCACTTTCATATCCTCCATTTCAGGATTGAAATGCTCTTTCCAAGGTCTGAGGTATAACCAACCAGCAGAGAAGAAAAATTAGGGTCCTCCCTCCAGCACCCTATCCCTGTCTTCCACATTGAAAAAAATAATGGTAAAGAAACCCTTGGCCCCCAAATGAAGATCATAATGCCCTTTTGGATTCCAGGTGCTTTTGATCCACCTGAACAAATCCTTTTCCGGGGGCCAGATCCCAATGAACTTACCAGTTAAAGCCTTCTCCTTCCATAGCTCCACTTTTTCCTTAACTTTTTCAGCTCGGATTTGGATGGCCGGAATAGCTAGGGTTTTTGGGAGGCATCCCCCAGGTCCCATCCTCCATTTGGCTCCTTTCTCCTGATCACCTGCGTCCCCCATCTTTATGTCATCTCCCACTCCCACAGTCGTCACTCCCGCAGACGTCATGGTCTAGGCCGACAACCAAAACAACCACAGGGGATGCGGCCCCTACTGCGAAAACTCTGACAACTTCAATCTGTGCGATCAGTCCCAAACCCTAGCCAGCCCACAAATATAATATTTGTTAATTATCAAAGGGTAAGTACATATTTTTCTTATTAGATAATCCATAAACATGGAAATGGTGTACTTTTTTTAATAATTAACAATGCAAGTATGATAATATTTGTTGAGAAATTTGTAAAAATATATAAAGTCTAAATTTAGTGATACAATTTTTTTTGAGATATCAAAAGAGTTAAATTCATAAACTTTTAATTTGGAAAATGAATTTACACATTACTATTTAAGATTTTTTTACTAATAATAAATATTCAATAAAACTAAAAATAACATGAAAATATTATTCCACGTATTGGGTATTCAGGGTTTTTGAACATTGCAACTAAAACGTCTATAGTATTAGGTATTCCCACAACAATTCATTGGTTTCCACAGCAATTGATCATTGTGGTCTTCGTGTGAATGCTAAGATGAGCAGTGAATGGAAATTTGAGGCTCTCTTAAGCTTTCCTAAGGGTTTTTCCATAGAGTTTCGAGGCAAGCTGTAGAGTGCAACTTTATTTGATCTCAAGGTTTCTAGAGAGTGCAACTAAAATGTCTATGGTATTGGGTATTTCCACAATGATCCAAGGGTTTCCATAGTCACTATGGTTCTCTATCAAATGCTAAGGAAAGTAGTGAATTCCAATGGATATATGAGGCTCTCTTAAGTTTTCCCAAGGGTTTTTTGGAGAGTTTTGAGGTGAGCTTCTATCTCAAATGATATTACCTAAACAAAGCTACCTCAAAGAAGATCCAAATCTACAAATTCAAAGTTAATCCTTGTTCTAGATCCAAAGCGTAGTGAGGGAACGTATTCTTATGTAGATCTAAAGTGTGATCTGTGTGGTTTGAGGCATCTACTATATGAGGCAAACCCTAAGGTGATCTAAGGTGGTGATTCTACAAACAAATTTGCAGACTTGAAGTTAAATTAGGTGCACAAGTTCCTTTTCCTTCTTCTGATCTATATTTTCTTTAATTATTTTTGCAAGTATGAACACATCACTACATTTATGAAGGACTATGAAAGGTAGTGTTAGTGAAGAATTCTACAGCTGAATGCAATGGATTCTCTCCTATCACTATAAGTTGGTGAGGCTTAATTAACAGAAATACATGCAATTATCAAAATTTCTTTGATATTTCTAAGTATTTTCCAAGAAAAGAGAAGGGAATAAGAGAGTAGAATACCTCTTGAAGCTATCTGTTTGTAGGATACCCCCTTGCTTGAGCATCCATGTCCTTTAGGCGTCCATTAGCAGCTTGCTTGCTAGTTCCTTACCTCTAGATCTACTTCTACTAACTTAAAAAACTTTGAAGAACTTGAAATCTATCTACCAAAATTTGAATTCAAAACTAGATTCAGAACACAAATTCAAACTCAAATTTGCGGGGAAACTTGAATTGCATCATATTGGATTAAAGAAAAAGAATACTTACAACATTGCCTTAGAGGTGAATTCCTTCTCCTTTTCTTGGAGCCATCCTTCTCCATCCATGCCTTTGATCATCAAAATGATTTGTGCATAAGAGGGAATTTCCAACCTTTGAATCTTCCAGAATGTGTTTACTCTCACTTTCTATATGTTACATTGCCCCAAATGCCTTTCTTATATAGCATTGGAATTTATGCACTCAACTGCCAAACATGAATGTGGGACTAAACTTTTTCACTTTCTTATATAGCATCGGGATTTGTGCACTCAATTTCCAAACATGAACGTGGGACTAAAATTTTTCATGAATTTTGATTATTTTCATCAAAAAACCCACTTTACATAGTTTTCCAGGCATTTGACTTGATTTTCCAGAATTTTCAGGATAATTAATACACACATGACATATATTTGTTCCACTCTAAGAGTTGTGAAAACTTGGTTTTGGCCCTTAAGTGATCCTAGACTTGGCCTTTTTAGAGAAACCTTTGTCTTCACATACTTCTTCCTTTGTGGAACTAATAGTCAGATGAGATATTAAAGCTCTCAATTGTTCCAGATTTTCGTTCTTCATGTTGTAGGCGAATGGTAAAATGTGCTTCCAACCTTCACTTGTTAAGGGTGTTAATTTGATTGTTAACATAGAGCTACCATAGTTACCCTACAAACTCTTTATTATTATATAGATTCCATAGAGAAACATAGGGAAGAAAGGTAAGCTAAACTCCAAATTGAACTAGAGTCCATGCTTGATAATAAATTTGCATCCCATGAAGACAAGATTTAAAAACAAATAGACAATAAGATTACAATGTTCGAGAATAAGTTTTCCATAATGGAGATTAGTGTTACGGAGAAAAATTCCTATGGCTTGGGGTGGACCACAACAGACAGTTGACTACCAGAAATTAACTCAATTCTAAGTTCTATGCTATATAAATGACAATGCTAAGATAATGAAGAAAATAACCAACCTCGATCCAAACGTTTGATGTAAATCCCCGTTGGAGCTTTCCACTCGTGCACTTGAACCTGCAAATTAGTCTTGACAGCCAATATACAACAAGTGCCTATAATATACAAACGACATTAACATCATCAATAGCAATGGTCCATGATATTATAAGTAAATGCAACCCAATGTAATATAAACAACATTCACAACATTAATGGACGAGAATATGAGTATTTCTATTAATGAATAACAAGAAGTACAATGTGATACAACCTCTCGTTGGCAACCAATATGAACCAAGAACTGGGTCTCTCCACTTTTGCCTCCACCACTTCAATCCTCCATGGAATGGAAAAATCAAACTATGATAGGATTTTGGAAGGTGAACATAAAGGGTTCACAACTACAAGGATCAATGAGTGTAGACTCAAGATGCGGCAAAAATCCACTAGAGTTATCTTGCTCTCTCTTTCTCCTCCCTTCCATATGCCATATGTGCTCAATATATAGTCCTCCCAAAGGTAGGTGAAAGGACACATAGAGGCGTTTCGGGGCAAATGGAGGGCCAAAGGTCACCCTAAGACCGCTTTTTGGGAGTAAAAATTAAATAACTAGTGATTTTTACCATTTTACATGCTACCCGCGGGCTATAGTGATGCAACTCGCGGGTACGCCCACTGAAGTGATACAGCTAGCGTACAGGGGAAAAAATAGGGAAATAGTGTGTCTGAAGGATATAAAGTGGATCTGAGTCAGTGAAATGGATCCTAAAGGCCAAAGAGTGTTGATGCTTACAAGGTGGAAAATTACATTGTAACAGATGCCCCCTAATGTGTGAGGTCATATAATGGTGCTACGATGGCCGAAATACATTATAAATCTCAGAAGTGGAGTGATGGGAACACAAGTGGAAGGAGCAGCTCACTCGTCATAATACAATAGTATCTCTGAATACATGTTGGTATAGTACAACAATCTGATACAATGGCCATGAATAGGCAGTACATAGTGAATATCTGTCATAAGTGATCATAGCGATGATCCTTCTACAGTAAGATATGGTCTCCTGCTGAAAACGAAACAACTGGTGCAAATTGGAGGTACAAACTGCTGATATCTGAGAGATAATATCTCAGATATAAAGTCATAATCATAAGTAGCATACTGAATGCCACTATCGCCTGGGGTCTTCTACATAAGTCTTCGACGGTGCAAGTCCCATCAAGTGAATAAAGGAGTTGAGGTCGAACCTGATGTGACATCATCTGATTACTGGTCAATGATGCAAACTATTAACATACGCGAGATAACCCACCAATAATGAAAATGGGCATCGAGGAATAGAGTACAATCATCAAAGTGCGAATAGATGTGGTGAAGTTGAACACTAAGATGAATCCATCGATCAGGGGACATTGATGTATTCCCAAAACTGTTGATGGTGAGAGAACCTACCACTAATGACTGCAAGCCTCAAGGTACTCAACCGAACTCTAAGCCTCAAGTCCCATAATAAATGGGTTGAAGTCGACGGAACGAGACTCGCTGGAAGGAAGGCATTAAGTCATCCTCCATCAACCAACACGAGGTACCAGCTACGTTGAAATATTTGGAAGAACTCAGGTGAAACGGACTGACTCAATAAGGATGGCCGACATGCAATAGTCAAGAGATCTGAGGAGTGGCCGACTCCTATTTCAGTACTTCCTTTGGACAAAGAGCATGAGAAGATGGATAGAATTAGGCAGCATAGACTCAATATAGAATGTGCGATGCAGGAGGCATCAACAAAGGGCTTCATAATGATTGGAAGCTTAACCAATCGGTGGAGTAAACTGAGAAACAAGTACAACTCCTAAGGTTCAACTATAGTCCTGACTCATAATGTATGGAGTGGAATGAATGCTCTGTTCAAAGGTGACACAACAGCTGCCAACTAGAATTAGTAACCATAATCTCGTATGGCTTTTTGGAATATTTGATTTTTTTGGTCTTTTTCATATTTGGAAAAGCTTGAAAAAGAATAAAATTGCTTATAGTACAACAAGTGAGGGAATGAGTGTCAAATAGCGAGCAGACTAGTCCCAAGCAGTGGAACATACCTATGATAAATGCAAGGAAGCATGTGCAGGATATGGACACTCGAGGGGGTGTTCCCTCCGGGTCAAAAGGTGATCAAATTGTGAAAGGCTAATGGAAGCTCTGCAGGGCTCGATAGGGAAAAGTGCTCAGGAACCAGGCTAATAACTGAGTAAGCGGGAGCTGACACAAGGCTCAAGCAACAAGTAGGATGATGCAATGCAATCACAACTTGATATAACTAGGGGGAGTCCTTATGGGAGATGGCCAGCATAAGACAAAGTAGAGTATGAGTCTTTATCGCAAAGTCATTGCGTAACTACAAAGGACTCCCGATCCTAAGGACAAACAACCACATGGGCACCAGAATGCAAAAAGGGGATCTAACTAGGGTACCCATGTTTAGAAAGGCCCTACCACCACATAACGACACTTCTATAACAGTGTGAAGGCTTTGTGTCGGTTAAGAAGCGGGGTCGCACCTAGGATTTATGAAAATGGTCAAAAGGTCAAATGCATAATGCATGTGAAAATGACATCTAACCTATATGCCAGGTGTGAAATGTACCTGCTGTAGGCACGAAACGATAAAAAACAACTCTTGCTGAAGAAATCTGGTCAAAAAATGCTACTCCAAGACAGTATATTAGTTGAAAACAACATATAATGGTGAAAACTATAGACAAGTGGGTTTCAAAAATTATAAATAGTAACAAAAAATTACAATTTACAATTCATTTTTACTATTCACCCATTTGGAGTTTTGTGGTTAGTTTTCACCTCGAATTTCAACTGCTGATTCCAGGAGCTACAGGAATCCATTCATCGAGCCGTCAGGAGCAGGTTGGTAGTCTCATCCATATCTTTCATTTCAATGCTTTTATTTTGATTTTCAGTGGTTGGATTTTTTATGTGGCCAATCCCTAAATGGTCATGGCGCTACCCGCAGGATACAAGTATGCGAGTCGCGGGTAGGGCTGGGTAATCGCAGTCAACGCATACGTTGACCTTGGGTACCCTCCTCTGTGAGCAAAATTACCCATGGTTACGACCATGAAGTTAGTTTTTTAAATAAAATTGACTAAACTCTTTGCTTTCTCTTCCTCCTGGATGGTTCTAGAGTGGAGAGAGAGCGAACATGACCATGTGGATGAGGCCGTCTGCAATGATTTGCCTGCACAACAAGCTCTACAAGCATGTGGGCTATACAAATTTTGGAACATAGGGGGTTTGAGGGCCCAAAACCTATTGCTTCGTCGTTTGATAGATTACTAGGACATAGATGCACAGAACTTCAACCTGGTCGGGCAAATACTATCCTTGGAGGTGGATGATATCTACTTCATTACTGGTTTGTCACGCCGAGGTGAAGTGGAAAGCCTTCAATCTCGTACTGTGGGTGGTGGGATCACCATTCTGGACTATATAGAGCGATATTTTGTTCCAAATACTCGGGCAGTGGGGAGTAAGGTGCCCATCAGAGCCATAGTTGATCTGAGCATGAAGGTTATAGTGGCTACCTTAGTGTGGATTAGTGGTTCAAAAGCTCTTCACCAGGCGTCCAGGCCGGTGATGTTCTATGCATCACAGTGTATGTGGCCCACGGTATATGACTGGTGCACAATGCTACTGGGGTCCATGAAGACCCAGTTGACGGAGTGCAAGCAAGGGGAGGTAAACAACTTTGGATACAGTAGTATCTTATGCAGTTTCTTCTTTGAGCGAGTTCTGGGGAGCGAGTTCTGGGGCTCAGTCCGAGGGTTGAAGTCCCTCCTCATAGTCTCCGTGACCCAGCCCTGACCCGTTGGGAAGAGGTCTTGACGCGACAGGGTGGTGGCCATCAAGCATCACCATACTCAGAGGAGTTCTTTAACTAGTGGGACCGACAGGTCATAGCTATAGACGACTACCCTTATGTAGGGATAGACTTCCATCAGGATCGGGACATGCCACTTCCACCAGGAGCAGCGTTTGGAGACGTTGGTGAGTTACTCTTTTTAGGTTTTTTGTGTATTAACTTTTTATGGATTTTTTATTATAAATTGAAATGCAAAAATCTTTTTGGGGGTAGTATCATATATTAATGGTTGACTGTTTGCGTGCAGACAAGGGTCCAGTAAGACCCCAGTGCTTCCCGAGACATTGTCGACGGGGCAGGGGTGATGAGGCAGTGGGTACTGCAGCAGAGCATACACTACAGACTTTGCGGGTCAACCTATCACGGATGACCAATAGGGTACCACAGATAGAGGTAACGCGTCTATCAGAGGATATGCAGTGCCATGTGCTGGGGGTACCAACCAGCTAGGTGCAACTACTGCAGCATATAGAAAATGCAGTACAGTATTACTATGAGGCAGCTAGGCCTCCTTGTAGGGCTTAGACATCTCAAAGTCCCATTTTTGTATCGATATGTATATTTTTGAGGGTTACGGGCTCCAGTTTTGTATTATGACATTACCATTTTTGGACATATTATTTATAAAAAACTATGGTTCTTTGATTCTACTATATGTGTGTATGTACAAATGTATGAATGTATCTTTTATTTGTGTGCTTCATTATGAATGTGACAAATGCCAATCTAGGACATAGTTAGCATATGCATCAGATATGTGATTAAAACTTCTTGGAACATGAATGTATGTAATAGAAACAAAATGTCGTTCCAAGAGTCTTACCCTTAAGAATCTCCGCAATAGCATAGGATCTCTCACAGGGTACTGGCCATTCAACTAAGACACAACTAATTGTGAATCTAGGAGGACTTCTAAAGACTGTATACCATGTGAAATAGCATCCCGAAGCAGCTCAATCATGACACTCTACTCAGCCACATTGTTAGACGTAGGACCAAGACAAGCACCTCTTGAAGACACAACTTGGTGGTTAGGTGAATGAATAACTCAGGAAACAGAAGCAAGCAACTGCATATGACGGCTAACACCATCCACAAATCCTAAGAACATAGGAGATTCCACTGACATCTGTTAATCAAACGGAAGCAAATCAGCATCCCCGAAAAACCAAAAGAAATCTAAACTATGTATAGAAGCAGCTATACAATAGTATACAAAAGTACTAGCTTGAACTAGAAGTTCAAGCGTAATACCGCTTGAGGTAGAGCCCATTCCTAGGCTCCTTCAAGATGTTCCCCTCATAATCCTCTAATTCATAGGCTCCTTTTTCCAGGACACGCCTCACGATGTAAGGACCGTGCCACATGGGGTTAAACTTGCCTGCCCCCAAGGGTTCTTTAGCTTGGTTATACAAGAGGACCAAGTCACCTTCAGCATATTGCCGAGGACAGACAGACCTATCGCATTGAACCTTGACACGACATTTATTGGAATCTATAGCCACAACGGAATATCGACGTTGCTCGTCAAGCTGCTCAAGGTGGATTAAAAGTTGCTCAATACCCGACGTATTAGGGAGGAGCTCTATGACTATTTTTAGCAAAGGGATTTCGCATTCAATCGATAAAATTCACTCCACACTATGTACCAGTTGAAACGGTGAGAACCCGGTGGTAGTCTTGACTGCGGTTCGATATGCCCACAAAGCAGGATATAACATAATATGCCAGTTGTTCTTGCTTTGTTGGATGGTACGTTGGAGAATGGTCTTTAAATACTTATTAACTGCTTCTACCTGACCATTCGGTTGGGGGTAGTAAGAAGATGACTGTTCTTGATTAAACCCAAGCTTGAGTGACAAATCCTCCATCGTTTTGTTCTGAAAGTGACTGCCATGGTCAATGACAATCTCTTTCGGAATATCGAACCGAGTAATGATCTGATTGAACATGAAATGGGTTGCTATATCCACATCGGCTTTTACAGTAGGCATGGCCTCAGCCCATTTGGAAAAGTAGTCCACGACCACTATGATATGGTGATGCCCCCCAGCAGAAGCTGGTTTGCAATCCATGAAATCCACCCCCCACTTGGTGAATGGACCGACGGTGACGACCGGATGAAGGGGCGCTGGATGCGAGTGTATATTCCGAGAAAACACCTGGCAAGGGTGACATCTCTTCATAGTGTTTATACAATCTTTAAATATTGAAGGCCAAAAGTAAGCAGCTCGCATAATACGTTGGGTTGTAGCAAGCCCAGATAAGTGACCACCACACGCCCCAGCATGGCAATCATTAAGCACATGCTCCGCTTCTTCATGAGTCAAGCAACGATGGAGAATAGAATCCTTTCCTCGACGATACAAAGTATCGTCGACGATATTATAATATTTAGCATGATGTTTCACACGCCATCGCTCATCCCGCGAATAATGCAAAGGAAACTTCAAAGTTTGGAGATATACAATGACATCCCCATACCAAGGGTCCTCTGACGAGATAAGAAATAAATGTTCATACAAAAAGGAATCTTCATGGATAACATCCTCATCAAGTCTCAGAAGGTCCGACATAAGCTTAGCAAAGACCAAGGCTTTCACCGATTTCGCTGAAGCAAAATCGAGATCGAACTCCTGAAGGATCACAATCCATTTATTGTGTTTCCCCCTTATGAGGCGTCATGATAGCACGAACTGAAATGCATTGATATGCGCTACAACCGTGGTTGTTCTAAGCATGATATAGTGTCGTAACCGTTGGACTGCATGAACAGTCGCAAGCGCCAACTTTTCCACGTGAGTATATCTTAGTTCAACGTCTACTAGATTTCCACTAAGGTAATAGATGACACGCTCGACGAGCGCATCATCAACCTGAACTAAGACCATGCCAATCGTCTCTTGAGACGCAGCCACATAAAGTATAAAATCTCGTGCGAAGTTGGGTGGACTAAGCACAGGGGCTGATACCAAAGCTTTCTTGAGGGCATCGAAAGACTGCTGGGATCGCTCATACCAAATAAACGGTGTGTCTTTCTTCAACAAGCACGCGAAACCTTTAGTAAGACTAGCATAATTCACTACAAAGCGACGTAGAAAAGTAGCTCTCCCTTGGAGGCTCTGAAGTTGAAACAAGTTGTGCGGAGGAGGTAGCTGAAGTATTGCCTCAACTTTAAGAGGATCGACTCTAATACCCTCTTTTGAAACTATGAATCCTAGAAGGCGACCTATCCTCACAACAAAGATACGTTTGTTGGGATTCAATCGAATCTTGTAGTGTATACATCGTTCGAGAATCATACAGAGGTGCTTGGGGTGGTCTGCTCTCTTGCGA
The DNA here is from genome assembly GCA_027924585.1 of Larix kaempferi. NCBI lineage: Eukaryota > Viridiplantae > Streptophyta > Pinopsida > Pinales > Pinaceae > Larix > Larix kaempferi. The sequence continues at coordinate 2,578,167 of BSBM01000299.1, forward strand.
GAATGGCCAGCAAGATCATCCAAGAAAACCTCCATAATATTTTTAATGTCGTGAAAGGCATAGGTCATGGCACGTTGAAACGTAGCTCTGATGTTTTTAAGGCCGAAGGGAATTTTCCGATATGAAAATGTACCCCAAGGACAAATGAAAGTAGTCTTATGTTGGTACTTAGGTTTGATTTGAATCTGGTTATACCCCGAAAAGTCATCCATGAACAAAAAAATCTCACTTCCTGCACAAGCATCCAACATCTGATCAATGAATGGAGTGGGGAAATTGTCTTCAGACACGCACGGTTTAGGTCTCTAAAATCAGTGCATACACGGATCGTTCCCTGCTTCTTATCCTCAGGAATGGATTTGACACCCATTCGGTAAGGGGAACGGGGTAGATAAAACCAGCTTTGAGCAGTTTCTCCACCTCTACCTTGATAGCGGCTGCCTTCCTAGGGTTAATAGCACAAAGATGTTGTTGAGCTGGTTTAGCATGAGGATACGTTCTAATCTCGTGCTCGACAAAACTGGGGTCTATTCCGGGCATCTCCGCATATCACCAAGCGAAAGCTTCCCGAAGTTCTGTAAACAATTCGGTGTAAATGGAAACCTCCTTAGGAGAACAATCATGACCAATGTAAACGTTATTAATATTTTCGGGAGTGCGAGAGATGTTGATTGATGTAGTCGGGGAAATATTAGCCATGTTCCCCTCCGCATAAATCTCATGTGACCCCAAAAGAGCCACAGGGTGACCAACCATCTTAGCTAGAGTCATCCTAAACTCTTCTTGCTCGGAGAGATCGAGGTTGGGAAGGAAGTAAGAGCGATGATACATATCCTCCCAAGGTCTCTCATTACCACATGGCCTCAATAATAGGTTCATCCGAAGGTAAAGTACCATCAAGGAAATCGTGCGAACAAGACGAGTCAGCTTCCCAAATCGGCAGCATATTGGGATCTTCCTCTCCTGTCCATGAAGGAGAGATCTGGCTCTGCAGTGGCTTGTTGAATATCCTGATAGGAAAGCTCAGCAACAGACAGTGGCATAGACATCTCGACGTGCGCAATGTATCCAGACGTGGAACTCGTGGATGGTAAAGTCCATGGATCATCAAAATATGAAGTCCAGAATGGTACATTATGCAATGGAGGAGACTCATCATCGGAAATGGTTCCAATAAAATTAACGGGTGAAGGAAAATCATAAGATCCCATCAACGAAGGATATAGTCCAACACCCATGTTTCCAGTTGCCGGCTGAGAATCCGTAACCTGCGGGACTGTGGATCTCGTGGATGCTATGGGAGAAGCATTAACAAAATCCAGTTGATCGATTGTCACAATATTTCCTTCATGTGGAAAGCAAATAACTATGAATACAGTAGACGTGACAGCTTTCATAGCATACATCCAATTCCTACCTAGTAGAAGGTTGTAGTCGATGGGCGCATCAACCACCTTGACTTCGATAGGCATAGGTTTACCTCCCAAACGGACAATAAGGGAAGGGATAATCCCATGCGGCTTGAATGACTGATCGTCAAATGCAGTGAGCATGGTCCTAGACGTGAGTAGAGGAGGAGAGCCAAGAGCTTTCCAATAAGCTAAGGACATCACTGATGTAGAAGCACCTTCATCAACCACCGTTCTCTTAACAAAATTCTAAAGGCACTCCACATGGATTTGAAAAGCGACATGGTAAGGTAAGCAAGGTTGAACATCAGTAGTGTCAAACTTGATAAGGTTGGGACTTCCCCCATCTTGAACTCCTAACGCACTCAAAAGTGCATGCCTTTGAGAAGGACATGCCTGTAAAACTTCGAGAGACGACATGGCACATGGAGTTTGGCCTAAATCTTCTACAATGGAGTAGTTATGGGTGGCTCGGGCATTAGGATTATGCATAGAGCACTTAAGAACACCTTTTTGTATCCACAGCATAATAGAGGGCTTCTCGATATGCAAGGAATTATCAGGAGGAGGGGTAGGCTCATTCCCCATATTAGGTTGTGGTGCACCATAATCGCATTGACGAGTAGCAACACTAACCTCCGATTGGACCATATTCACACATCCATAGCCACTAGTGTTGGAAGAAGACATTGTAGTCTCATTGGGTCCATAGCCAGTAGCGGGAGCATGCGAAGCCATGTTTTGATGATGAGGAAGGGGATCCTTCAACATAGCTGGGCTCTGTGCAAGATGCTTCGATGCTTCTTCTATTCGAGGACATAAGTGAGTAAGGTGATCTTCCCCACAAAGCTTGCAAGAGAATTTCACCTTACGCCTAGGTTCACGGTCCCCACCAGCATTTCCACCTTCCCGAGGAGGGTTGGTGTTCTCTTTACGAGGAGTATTGCGATTACTATTATTGTTCCCATTGTTTCCACCCTCACGGTTGTTTCTCCCCTTCTTCTTACCACCAGGATGTTGGTTACTCAATGGGTTCGTCGATTGCATAGTATGTACATCGGACGATGGGGTGGAAGTGGACTAGGTGTGAACCTATCCGGGAGTAGACTGGTTAAGCGACAAATTTTTCATTTGATTAGCCACCAAATCTATGGGGTGAGTACTTGTGGATCCTACAATGCCATCGGCATGCGGTCCAGGAACTGACTTGGGCTCATGTCGTGTTCGCGGTGCATCAGAAATAATGTCATACAAAATGCCAGACTGAGAATATAGTAAATCTAATTGCTGGACTTTTAAGATGGCTTGTTCCTCAGTCAGAATGCCAGACATCGAAACATCCTTATCAATATACGGAAGTAAAGACTTGAGGAACCATTCCAATAGAAACTCTAGAGGAATGTTGGTTTTCACTAATCTCTTCCGTCGATGCCACTCTTGAACGTGGTCAGAAATATGTGTGGCCTTATTCTGACGAAAGGTAGACAATAGTTCAGTACCAGTATCGTAACGAACTAGAAACTGGAAATGGTCCAAGAAAACCAAAGATATCTCATTGAAACCCTTATAAGTTCCCCCAGGAAAGTCAACATACCACTTCGTAGCTGCCCCAGTGAGGGTGCATTGAAATAGTCGTAATCTAACGGAGTTGTGATTCAACGAGTTGGATGAGCACCACAGGTGAAAGGTAGTGACATGGTCACCCAGATCCTCATCGCTCTTCCCCTCAAACTTAGGAATGTTCGAAGGGAGCTTGGTAGGGATCGGAGGCCAATTGGGATCGTGACACACCAGATCATTCGTGAGCTTCAAAAGATTCAGAAGATTCAAACGTGCAAGGAATGAGAGCTACGGCTGGGAAGCTTGATTATAAGCACCCATAAAAGGTTGGTTGTACGGAACCGAATTATAAGATGGACCATAAGCTTGACCATGACCAGGAAAATGTTGATTATACGGGCCTAACGGACCATAATCCCGTCTATGGCCATAAGGTTGATAACCTCCTCCGACTCAACCCATGTGAGAGTAAGCAGGTATATTTGCATTTTGAGCACCATATTGAGGTGGGTTGTACTGATGTCCAGCACCGACTATATTGTAGTAAGGGTTTCCACCATAATTATGGGCATATAAGTACTATTCGTAGTAGGAACCCTGATGATAAGATATGTTCCCACCCCCTACGTGAGCATTAGGATTAGCGTGAGCAGTCGTGTGGTGACCATAAGCATGAGATGTATTCCCAACCCCAATATTGGTGTTACTAGTAGTAGGAATGGCGGCGTTATGACCATGAGTATAAGGGATATTCCCACCTCCTACATTAGCGTTACTAGTAGCGGAAGCAGACGTAAAAGTATATGGCATGTGTCCACCCCCGTGATTGGGAGGATTGTTAACATTCGCAAAAGTGGTCCTTGGTTGACAGATAGAAGCATGTGTAGTGTGTTGTGGATGGCGAGTCGTGTTGCAAACAATGTTCCTCTTAGGTTGGGTAGTCCTAGGAGGTGGTCGTCTTCCAATGTTTGCATTGTTAGGAGGAACATGACCGGTCCCCATACTATGTGTGTGAGTGGAAAAAGTGGTGCCCCCGGCGAAGGTATTTCCCCCAGTGGGTGCAGTGTTGCTAACACCATGACTAGTGCCAGCATGACTACCAAAAGCAGTGGAAGGATCAACTGTATTGTAATTAGGAATACCAAAAGAGAGCGCAGTAGGGTTGGTCATAGGATCTATGTCATCATGTAACTCTGGCATCACGTATAAATAATTATGTGGAAACGAAGGATCGAATGGGTCATCCTCTGGTGGATCTGGACCAAACAAACTAGGGTAGGTCTCGGGTGGATCCGGACCAAAGAAACTAGGTTGGGTCTTAAGTGGATCACCACCACACGCCTCACGAGGAGTAGGGGTGTCTGAAGTGTGTTCGACTCTACCTGATGGACTAGTAGGGATTTCTCCCATGCCAGAATGTGCAGTCATGACGTCAGCGACGTGTGTTTCGTAAGAATCCAAAGACTTGGAGGGGGCCTTCCAGTGTTCCCTATCAATACGGTGTGTAAGCTCGGTAGCCGGTAAACCAACCAATCGATGAGATCAAGGGAGAGCAGGACTCCGCGCCATGATATATCTGGAGATACTATAAAATCAAAACGTCCCCTAACGTCCAAACTATCGATCAAAAACAGAAAATCAAGAGCACACACCTAGAGAAACTACAGCCAAGAGCAGACAAACAGAGTGGCTAAATGAGCTCCCAACACTAGAGCCGGTATGTCTCACCTAGGAGAGGCTTGAGACTCCCAAATTGTAGCCAAAGGTAACAGAATCAGTTATAGAGGTTCCCAGGATTCACTGCGTGCAAAGGGTCATAACCCTCGGCAACAAACAACTGTGTTGTCCAACCCCTATCTGACTCAAGACACAAACAGTATCTTAACCACTGCAAGTACCCTATGCGATACCTAGGTAAGGAAACTATGGTCACCACAGTATAACCAATGCTCAGGGGGATAGTTGCAAGTGGGATATGTCATATGGGCAGGGTAGTTAAGCCCGAAACTCAAGAGGGTCAAATCCACCAAGAGTCCCCAGATACGAACAAATCCTAGAAATATCTCCCATGTTCAGCCGGTATTGGAGGGCTATCTCCGCAACCAACCTCCTGTGACCTCGTGCTTAACTCTGGTCTGAGTAGAGCTTCGTGAGAACACCGATGTATACCATGGATTTCACCACTCCCTGGTCAGACACATAATGTTTCGTCTAGTAGTCTTGGATTGTTTAGTCACAATGATCTATTCCAAGACTCTAAACCTATGCTAGTTGGTGTACCCTATAAATAAAATCATTCTAATCAATTTTAAGATTAAGCGTTAATTTTAATGGTTGTGGTTACTCAAAGGATATGATTGTGAAACTAATGATGTATAGGACTCAATAGTATGCAAAATCATCAAACTCTAGACTCATCTATCCAATAAAAAACAATGCCACTAGAATGAAAATCAATCCAACGGTTTCGAAATAAAAATGAAACTCTTTTATATTTTCAATGAACAAACAGAACCTAAATGAAAGCACAAGCACTTGGATGCAAAATGTAGTACATAAAAGAATTTTTTTTTTTTTTGTATTTTCACTTATAAGCAAAAGGAAAATGCAAAACTATGTTTTTGTATTTTTCAATATAATGAAACGAAAAATGCAAGCAAAATCTCACTATTCAGTTACATAAATGCAAGGGAGATCACTCAGACAACCTAGCAGATCCCAAACAGTAAGACTCAGCCAATGGAATGAGCTTAAAAATTAAAAATGGGTAAAAACCAATCAGACTCAAAACCAAGAGAAAAGAGGAGTTCTGGTCACGAACAAGGCTTGGAACAATCAGGAACAAGGCCAAAGAAGACTCGGGAACACTCAAAACCAACCCAGCAACAACCAAAGGCCATAAACCAATCACCCCCGGAGTTGTATGCTATTGTTGAAGGAATAACAGTGGGTACCCACGGGCTACAGTGCAGACAGAAGTGGGTATACGTGGGTAGAACAAGGCTCACCCACGTACAGGGAAAAGCAAATGAGTAGAAAAAGAGTCCAGTGGCTCAGAAAAAGGGTATTTTCTATAGTGTCTCCTAACAGCCAATCAAGGACATAGAGACTCGACACACAACAACTCTAAACAAGGACTAATGCCAAAAAATCCCCAAAAAATGGATGTTCTCCCCAGCAGATTCGCTATTTCTGTTATGGAGAAAACTTCCTATGGCTTGGGGTGGACCACAACAGACAGTTGACTACCAAAAATTTACTCAATTCTCAGTTCTATGCTATATAAATGACAATGCTAAGATAATGAAGAAAATAACCAACCTTGATCCAAACTTTTGATGTAGATCCCCTTTGGAGCTTTCCACTCATGCACTTGAACCTGCAAATTAGTCTTGACAGCCAATATACAACAAACACATATAATATATAAATGACATTAACATCAGTAATAGCAATGGTCCATGATATTATAAGTAAATGCAACCCAATGTAATATAAACAACATTCAGAACATTAATGGACGAGAATATGAGTATTTATATTAATAAATAACAAGAAGTACAATGTGATACAACCTCTTGTCGACAACCAATCTAAACCAAGAACTGGGTCTCTCCACTTGTGCCTCCACCACTTCAATCCTCCATGGAATGGAAAACTCAAACTATGATAGGAGTTTGGGAGGTGAACATAAAGGGTTCACAACTACAAGGATCAATGAGTGTAGACTCAAGATGCGACAAAAATCCACTAGAGTTATCTTGTTCTCTATTTATCCTCCCTTCCATATGCCATATGTGCTCAATATATAGTCCTCCCAAAGGTAGATGAAAGGACACATCGAGGCGTTTCAGGGAAAATGGAGGGCCAAAGGTCACCCTAAGACCGCTTTTTGGGAGTAAAAAGTAATTAACTAGTGATTTTTACCATTTTACATGCTATCCGCGGGCTATAGTGATGCAACTCACGGGTACGCCCACTGAAGTGATACAGCTAGCGTATAGGGGAAAAAATAGGGAAATAGTGTGTCTGAAGGATATAAAGTGGATCTGAGTCAGTGAAATGGATCCTAAAGGCCAAAGAGTGCTGATGCTCACAAGGTGGAAAATTACGTTGTAACAATTAGATTACAAGAAATTAAAAAGCAAATCCAAGAAACGAAACAACCAACCCAAGAAGGAGAGATTGATAATTTAGAAAATATTGAGATGAAAAACAAGATTAAAGAACTAGAAGTAAAGGTAAATAACTATATAACCCTATATAGTTTGGAAGGTAAATTGGATATCAAATAGGAAATAAATAAGCTTATTGAATTAGACCATGAGTGTAACAAATCAGCCTTGAACCTCATAATTTCTTTTTTGAAGGAAGAGGCTGAAGATGATATGCTGGCTCCAGTCAGGGAAAAACTACAAAATAAGTTACAAATTGAAACTACTTGTCTCACATAAGCAAAGAGGTTGGGAAAACTAATTGAGAATAAATATAGGCTAATCCGAGTTAGCTGTTTCTTTGATTACCATAAATTTGGCATACTCAATAAAACCCCAAGCCTAAAAGGATCAGGAATATTTATAAATGAATATCTCATTCCAAAATATCAAGTCAAAGTAAGAAAGGAAGTTCAAAAGGTAAAATAAGCTAGGAAGGAAGGAAAATGGGAAATAATTAGAAATAAAAAGGATGTCATTTGGGATAGAGACCAAAATGATAATAATAAATAGGATTTTGGCATGATATGGATCCTCTGTTAGAATCGTTGAGGCTTTCCATGGAATAGAAGTCTCAAGTTAGGTTGGATTTTGAATGGCATTGATATTATTTTCCTAGTTGAAACTTGGGAGCATGAAGAATCTAAGGTCCCTGCAATAGAATAATTTCTCTTATGGTCGATATGGAACAAGTGATCATGCCACCGAGGGACTAGAGGCATAGCTTGTTACATTAGGAAGAACATATTCCCTCATGTTAGGATTTATAATAAAGATTCGTTCAACTAGTACATATGGATGGAGATTATAGATATTAATGCTAAAAAATAATTCATAGTAATTTGTTATTTTGCACCTATCAATTCTAGCTTTTATAATGCAGTATACTATAAAACGAGAACTATATACAAAGAACGAGAACTATAACAATAAAAACTCGTATTTTTTGCATTAAAAACACCCAAAAACAACTCCAAAAGGAAAAGTGGTGATACCACTATCAACTCTTTTTTTCGTGGTTAAAAATATAGCCATGACCTAAAAAATCCATATTGTTGTTAACAAAAACCTTAAAATCAATCCCTGAATTGAAAACTAATGCTATTGGTATCACATTTTTTTTTCAAGAGTTAAAATTACAAAGTGTTTGCAACTGCTATTATTACATCAAAGCTATTAAAATTATATTTATTTAATTTTAGTAAAAATTGCATATTAAACACAAATCAAAAGGAAAAGTGGTGATATTAGTATCAACTTTTTTTTCGTGGTTAAAAATATAGCCATGACCTAAAAAATCCATATTGTTGTTAACAAAAACCTTAACATAAACCCCTGAATTGTAAACTAATGCTATTGGTATCACAATTTTTTTTCAAGAGTTAAAATTACAACTTGTTTGTATCTGCTATTATTGCATCAAAACTATTAAAATTATATTTATTTAATTTTCATAAAACTTGCGTATTAAACACAAATAATTTAGTAAATTATTTTCACCACTCTTTCCATATAAAACCAATTAAATTATGATAATATTCATAATCAAATCATATATTAAACCAAAAGGTACAAATGATTCATATAAAAAATCAAACACTCCTTTAGAGTTTCCATACAAAGAATATATTAATAAAAAAGATATAATTTATGTTTCATGTACAATTATTCAAACTAACTCATGGATTCTGACACCCCCGTCAGAATCTACATTATTTTCAGATGAAGGATTGGATGAATATGTAGATGACCCATATTCTTCTCTATTATCAATGAGTGCACCATCTGAGTCTCTTGGAATTCTCTGGTATTTTTGTAAATAATGTAAATAGTTTTTAGTGTCAGTTATGGAAGATGAGGAGTCTTGGAGATCTTGGAGACTCCAATGAATCTCTTGGAATCTGAAGTACAAGAGTCTCCTATATTATGTATAAATAAAGGCCTTGATTTATGAATTAATTGAATCCGAGAGTTAATCCTTTCAATTGGAATCAGAACAACTAGGTTTCTACCATAACTCCGGTTCGTAACGTTTTTCCATAGCATGTCTGTTAGACTGCTCATTTTGGGCCTATGCCCTTCCTAGGATCTCAGGCCTCCCCTCTGCGTTCTCCTTCTTCTTGCTCAATCCTGCATTATCTGCGTCCCACTCTTCCTAGATCTAATGCCTCTCTTATGCACCTAAACCCTAATTTTCCATGACTCTCTTCAGTAGCTTCATCTTGTAACCCTAATTTTGCAACTGTTCAATTATGTTCTATGTGAAGGTTGCATTCACGTTTTTAGTTACAATTGATAGTTAATGGTTGATGTGAGAAACATCGCGTGAGCTGCATCCACTCTGTGTGAGATGCGACTATGGAAACCATTCCATCGAGCTATCCAAGAGAAGATTATTGTCAAGGAGTTGTGTGAGTTGCGTCTTCATAGCTGCATTTCATGATTGTGTGAGATTCACCCAAGAGCTTCCATATGCTACGTCCAAGGGCTGCCATACGTTGCATCCAAGAGTTGTTGCATGGAGGTTGAGTGCATGAACCACATCAAATGAAGGTTGATCTACCTTCAAGAGATTCCATACACTTGACTACAACCCTTGCATATTGATCTTGAATGCGCATAATTGATGGATAGTTGCGATCTATATGTTGAATGAGAGTTGCGTGGGATCTCTCGTGAACCCTTTTTCCTCAAGCTAGCACATAATACACGAGCTAAGTGGGATTGAGACTACATGGGATTGAAATATAAAGCACATTATACAGCTGCGTGGTAGTGATACCTAAAGCTAGCATGCAATACAACATGTTGCTTGGAATTGAGACATGAGCTGCATGGGTTGAGAACTCGAACTGCCTCTACACGTTTTGCAAACTGCTTTCATGAAGGTAACAAAAATGTTAATATATCTTTTGCAAACCTAAATTCCTACATGGAGGAATCTCAATGAAATAAAGACTATTTGGGCTTCATTTATATATTGTATTAATCCTGCAATATTTTTTTTGGTGCTTCCTTTATTGTGAGACACAACATCTCATGGAGAATTTAATATTCCTGAATACAGTTGCACCTTTGTTTTCTTCTGAGCATTGAGGAAATTAACCCAATATGATGTGCCCCCGCTTGAAGGTTTTAATGATTCAGATGTGAATGTAAACCAACATAGATCCATCTTAAACCCATATCTATCAAGCACCGAGAGGGTTCCAATTTCTTGAGGTGTATTTCTTTTTTTAAATTTAAACTCAAGAAAGTTGATATCTCTTGATTGATAGACTTGGGTTTAAAATTTAAGTTTTTATTTTATAAACAAACATCGATTTTTTAATTACTTTTCATAATATTTTATTTTATGAGCCAACATGGATTTTTTTTAAATACTTTCATTAATTTTTTTATTTTATGAGCTGACATGAATTTATTAATGGCCGACATAATATAATTTATTACTTTTTACTATTTTTTTTACTCGTGTAACGTTACAACATCTCCCTCATGTGTAATGTTACATCCACACACATTACAACATCTCCCCCATACTGGGTTGTAGAGCACCTTGTTCCACTCGGTGCAATAACACTATATCATTGCATTTTTTATCTCAGTAAGATTTGAGAGGGTGAGAATCATTGTATTTTTATCTCAATGACATTTGAGAGAATGAGAATCATTGTAATTTCTTCCTCAATAAATATTTGAGAGGGTAAATCTTGTATATTGCTGCAAAAGTATATGTAATAGTATTCTAGGGAGTGTTGCAGAATAGGAAGCTACATAATTAGTTTGTAATAAGGAGCATTTTGAATAGAAGGGAGCATAAATTTAAATTTGCAACCTCATACCTTTTATGCCATATATTTTCCTTAATAGTTGCAAGTTCAAGTCCAAGCTGTAGAATATGCAGTCACTAGCATCCATAGTTGGTTCTACCCTCACCGACAAAGACACTTGTCTAGAATTGTCAAGGAAGATCAAAGCTACATTCCTCTACAATGATATGTGGGACAACATCTGTGAAGGAAAAACTATTCACACCGATGAAGGCACAGTCATCAGTTCATATCCAAAGCCTCCAACATCAGAGAAATAACTTGCTATCTTGCAGGCCAAAGACAAAAGATCCTTATCCATGATATATGCTATTCTCAGTGAAGAGGTGATCCAACATATATTTCCTGCGAAATCAGGTTTTGAAGCTTTAAATACTTTAAAAGATTTGAATGACTCACACTCTGAAATGGAAGATATTCAGCTAATGTTAAATATATTTATTTTGAATGTAAATGATAATGATCCTATGATGGTTACATATGAGATCAGAGAAATCATGCACAAGATTCAAGCCTCCGGTATGAAACCAGACCTTCGACTTGTAGCATTTGTAAAGTCCCTTTTGATCCACTCAGCAGTTGGCATTGTTGTCGAATGCTAACATCAACTGCCACCAGTCATCGAATTTAGCACAACTTCGACAAGTTACGAATTCAACTCGACTTCGAAAAAATCAGCAACTTCGACAAGTTTGGCAACCTCGACAGTTTCACGATGTCGACATGTAGCATCGACTAGCGATTGATGAACCACGACATATTGTCTCTCTATATTCCAATCGGCTGTAACGGTTGAACTTTCGAAACAATTCTAACTTCTCTTGTAACTGAACGTAATGGGTAGGCACCGAAGCATCTCATCATTCTATATAAGCATGTATAATATTGTAACATACATCGGATCGATCTTATCTGATCTATCTGTTTTCCAGTAATAGAGAAGAAAAGTTCACATTCCTGCATATTGTTTGTGTGTATTTGTGTTTATCTGTGTAGTGTATTCCTTCTTTGCTTATTCTATTTCTTAAGCTTCTTCCATTACATAGACGACTCATTTAGTTGAACTGTTGTCCCCCTCGTGCACTTGGGCACGTGAAGATCATTGGTATCAGAGCAATCAGTTTTGTTCATGCTTAATTTTTGCGTATACACTTCCCTCGAAGTTACCTGAATTATGCCTATTCAAACACGCTCGCAATCTCAGCAATCCAAGCAGACACTACCTCTAGATATGGAAGGAGAAACAGACGATAAACATGCAGCTGACGAGACAACATAGCTTATTGAGCAAGCACTGGCTCGAAAATAGACTGAAATTTTCTCCCAGTTCAATGAAATTCTCACACGATTTGCTTTGACATCCGAAGGATTTTCGATGATAACTAGCTCCAACAAGATCAGTCCCTTCAAAGTGCAAATGAATTTGGACATACCAAATCTAGAAGGAAATATTGATGTGGAATCTGTCAACAATTAGGTACAACAATTGGAATCCTATTACTCTTTGAACTAACTCTTAGAAGCCGAAAATATCACCATTGCATCCTTAAAGATATCAACATATGTACATTGATGGTGGGAGAACCTCTCGACAAAGATGGAGAAAATAGGAGACCCCATCGACACATGGGATAAATTTGTCGAATACGTCCGAAAGGAATTTTACCCACCCAAATAATTCGAACAATAGTATAAGAAGCGGCAGCAACTAAGGAAATGGAAAGACCAATTAGTACAGAGTTACACCGACGAGTTCTATCGACTGATGGATAGACTTGTTGTCCAAGAAGAAGAAAAATTGCTTGTTCTGAAGTACATCAATGGATTGTCCCAATACATTCAGCAGGAGATGGAATTTCTGACTTTCAATACGCTCACGGATGCATTCCACTATGCCAGCAAACTTGAAACTAAGTAGAAAGGAAAATCAAGCTTCGTGACAAAGCCGACATCAAGACAACCACCTGACAAGAAGGAACCGGCCGACTTCGACAAGTCAAAATCTTCTCAGTCAACACCACCAAATCCAGATCACGGAAAAAATCCTTTTTAGAAAAAGGAACGTAGCAAACAACCACCTACTAGGAAATGGTGTGATTACCACACTCATCTTGGCATGATATGTCTGAATGCAAAGCTAGGAAGACATTCTCGAAAAAAGTGTCGTCATCCAACGCGTTTGAATAGACTTTGGAAGAATCTGATCCATACACAACAACCCTTTTGACATCGACATCGACCATTCCAGCAGCCTCGAATATCATCGACGAGGAGGAACGAGAGCGCCTGTTCCATACACAGATATGGGTTCAGAGAAATCCATTACATCTGATTGTGGATAATGGTAGCGAGAAGAAATTTATTTCTGGATATCTCGTGAAGAAACTAAGTCTTTTCACACTCTGCACCCTCATCCTTACAACATCGGTTGGATGAAGTATGGATGGGAACTACAGATCACCCGACAATGTAAACTCGCCTACTTCATAAAACCTTTTGAAGATGAAGTAATCTACAACATGGCACCACTCTCTATAGCCAACGCCTTTTTTGGGAAACCTTACTTGTGGGATCGCCATGGAAGTTATCAATCACGGCCTCAGAAGGTGATTGTCAGAATCCAAAATTGATGGTCCGTCATACTAGAGCGACGACCTACACCAATGGTCTCAATGATATCTGCTAAATAGATGAAGAAGCTCATCAACCATGCTCAGAAGTTCGCATTAATCATGATCAAACCACAACATTCTAGGAAGAGTGTAGCGACAAGTCGACTCACAGACCAGTGTAGCTCCCTACATAAGTAGTTGATCGACAATCTTCTCGATGAGTATCGAAGTTTATTCCAAGAGGCAGATGGATTACCTTGACATTGCGAGGTAAAACACTCCATTGAACTTGCTCCTGGTTCTTCTTTTCCTAACGCATCTGTTTACAGAAGATCCATCTAAAAAATGAAGAGATTCGCAGACAAATCCAATATTTGATCGAAAAAGGTCATATACGACCCAGCTCCTCTCCTTGTGGAATTCCAGTCGTCCTCATTCCAAAGAAAGATGAGACTTGGTGCATGTGCATTGACTACCGAGCCCTCAAAAAAAATTTGGTAAATAATCACTACCCTCTGCCGCGGATAGATGAGCTCATCGACTGTCTAAAAGGTGCCAAATTCTTTACTAAGCTCGACGTCAAGTCGAGATATCATCAGATTCCAATGGATCCCGCAGATGTTTGAAAAACTACTTTCAAGACCAAGGAAGGATTGTTTGAATGGTTAGTCATGCCTTTCGGCCTAACCAATGCACCTGCGACCTTCATGCAATAGATGGATAACACTCTTCGACCTTTCATTGGAAAATGTGTCATTTTCTATCTCAATGACATACTGATTTTCAGTCGATCATGGGAAGAACATGTCAAATATCTTCTAGAAGTCCTCGACACTCTCCAGCAACATCGACTCTAGTTGAACATGGACAAGTACACCTTTGCGATGACTAGCATCAAATATTTGGGGTATGTAATCGAATCTGTAGGAATTCACGTCGATCCAGAAAAAGTACAAATCCTCAAAGATTGCCCCATTCCTCAAAGCATTCAAGAACTAAGAAGTTTTCTTGGTTTGATGAATTTATATCGATGATTCATACTCGGCTTCAGTCACATAGCTTGGCCCTTGAATTAGTGGAAAAATGGAAATGGAAAAACTGTCTTCAAATGGACATCGACACAATAAGAAGCTTTTTAACAGCTCAAGCACAATCTTTGCACTGCACCAGTACTTGTGTTATCTGATTTGCATCAGCCCTTTGAGATTGAGACAGACGCATCGAACTATGCCTTGGGAGCAGTGATTACTCAATTTGGTCACCCAATTGCTTTTCATTCCGAAACTTTTAATGACATAGTTAGAAGATATTCGACGTATGAAAAAGAACTATATGCCATTGTGCAAGATCTCAAGCAATCGAGCAATTACATCCTTGGCAAGGAAACGGTCAGCCTCACTGACCATAAGACTCTACAGTTTGCTCTGACCCAATTGAAACTATAAACAACTCGACAACTCAAGTGGATTAATTACCTACAACAACTTCAGTTGGTGATTAAGTATTGGAAAGGTAAATCTAACGTCGCCGCTGATTTTCTAAGTCGACCACCCATTACTCTCCTTTTCACAGTGATGAGTATGCAGGGATACGACACGACCACTTGGCCTCAATTGTATCAGGACGAAAACAACTTCTCAACAGTCTATTAACAAATACAGACCGACAAGTCGTCGACCTCCGGCTATTTCCTGAAAGACACCTTGTTATACAATCTTGGACAACTTTTTGGACCGACCGATGAGCATCAACATTAGCTCATTTGGCATGCGGACTACAACAAGAATGCAAGACAATTTGGAGTAGCAAAGACACTTTCTATTCTACATAAGTATTTATTTTTGCCTACACTTAAAACTGACGTCAACAAGTACATTAGATCATGCATGGTTTGTGCCATTGCTAAACCGCCTAATCGATGACAGCGATTGTACACACCTTTGCTAGTTCCTAGTCGACCATGGGAATCTATTTCTATGGACTACTTGACGGGATATCCTACTACCAAAAATCAACATGACACGATATTAGTAGTAGTCGACATATTTTCCAACATGTCCATTCTCATTCCATGTAAGAAGACCACGACAACGCAGCAGAATGCTTAACTCTTCTTTACACATGTTTGGAGACACTTTGGTTTACCGACAACCATTAATTCCAACCGAGATGACAGATTCGTCAGCATATTTTGGAAGACTGTTTAGAAACATCTAGATACACGACTCTCATTGTCGACAGCTTTCCATCCTCAAACCAACAGATAGATGAAAGTTCCGAATCGCTTGGTAGTACAACTGCTTCGCATGTACAACCACAAGCATCGACAAACATGGGATGAAAGTATTCCATACATAAAACACAGTTACAATTGTGCTCAGCACAGCTCTACGGGAAAGAGTCCATTTGAGATCTGTTATGGATTTCAACCCTTAGCGCCTATTGACTTGATCATCTCCTTGACATAGTCAAACCCCTACAACAACTACAGCTAGTGGGAAGTTGCTAAAGCCTTGAAGTTTTGAGATCAGATTTGGGACATCCAGAAGCAAGCACAGGAAATGTTGCAACGAGCAAACGAGAAAGCTAAGGCCTGACATGACAAGCATCGTATCCCTCATTCATTCCAAATTGGGGATAAGGTCTGGTTACATCTCAAGAACAAGTGCTTCACCGGTCCATACAAGAAGCTCAAACCTTTGTGATATGGTCCGTACAGTATTCTTCAACAGATTGGATAAAACGCTTTTAATCTTGACATTCCTGCATGCTTGGGTATGCATCCAATATTCAATGTGGATCTACTTCTACCATACCATGCACCACTGTTGGAATAGAATGACTTACAAACAACAAAACCTGAAGACATCCATCCAGATGTTCAAAAGCCTCTTCCTTGCGACACCATCATGGGACGACGATTACGCCATACAAAGATGAACACCATTCCCTTGTTTTAGGTTGCTAAAGTCAGACAGCTCCCATCCCAAGGAAAGTGGTACTCTGCTACTGAACTAGCCGACAAGTTTCCTCACCTGACCGAGCAAATAATGGGTACCATTGTTTCTTAAGGAAGGAGGTAGGATCCACTTAGCAATTGGCATTGTTGTCAAATGCTAACATCAACTGCGAACAATCATCGAATTCGACACAACTTCGACAAGTTTCGAATTCGACATGACTTTGAAAAACTCAGCAAATTTGAAAAGTTTGACAACCTCAACAGTTTCGTGATGTCGAGATGTAGCGTCGACTAGTGACTGACAAACCGCGACAGATTGTCTCTCTGTCTTCTAGTCGACTGTAACGGTTGAACTTTTGAAACCGTTCTAACTTCTCTTGTAACTGAACGTAATGGGCAGGCACCCAAGAGTCTCATCATTCTATATAAACATGTATAATATTGTAACATACATTGGATCGATCTTATATGATCTATCTGTTTTCCAGTAATAGAGAAGAATAGTTAGCATTCCTGCATATTGTCTGTGTGTATTTGTGTTTATCTGTGTAGTGTATTCCTGCTTTTCTTATTCTATTTCTTAAGCTTCCGACATAACAGAGTTGATTCATTCAGTCGAACTATTGTCCCCCTCGTGTACCTGGGCGCATGCGGATCACCTTTATCCTACTCATTCCAACCATCTTGAATCTTTGCAAGAAAGTGACAAGTTCAAATACCTCACCTTTGACACCTTGGTAGAGAAGATTGCAGTCAGAGAGAAAACATTTGGAAAGAAGAAAAATTAATGAGAATACTGGAGAATCTCTTTGCTTTTCTCAGAAAGTAAAGCACAAGCCCAAATACCCTTCCAAGGGAGAAAACAACAATAGAAACAAAGGAAGAAGAAACAAATTAAGTAGAAGATCAGATCTGAAGTGCAAGCGTTGCGGTAAGACTGGACATGAAGCAGATAAGTGTTGGGATTCTTGGGACTCTATCAAAGGAAGACATAACTAGAATAAAGAAGATAATAATAAAAACCAAGAGGCTGGTAAAGCCCCTGATTCTCCTCATTGTATTATTGCACATTGTAATCTTGGAATTAATGAAATAACCTCTCTTTCATCTTACAAAGATTGTTGGATACTTGATATTGGTGCAACATCTCATATGGCTTTTAGAAAAGATTGTTTTGAATCACTGAATGACATTGTAGATGGCATAATGTACTTTGTAGAAAAATCTAGCCTCAAACCATAGGGAATTGGCTCAATAAGGCTTAAGTTTCCTAGATTCCCTAATTTCATGCTAAATAATGTTCTCCATCTTCCATACTTGCAGAGAAGCTTGATGTCCTTAGTGTAGATTTGAAAGCAAGGCCATTCCATCCACATGTTCGATGGGATTGTAGAGATAAAAAAATCCTCTGAAAACAAGGTCATCATGACCGATTATGAAGATGGACAGTTGTTGAAGTTGAGTGGCTCTTCTACAAGAGTTCAAAACTTTTCCTATCTCTCTCAGCATGAAGAAGGTAATATGTCATCCAGTTTATTATGGAATGCTAGATTTGGTCATCTGAATTATAACAGTCTTCATTTGTTAAGAAATAATGGTGTATTTGGTTTTCCTACCATTCCTAAGCAAAATAACAAATGTGATGCATGCATTCTAGGAAAACATAGTAAGCAGCCATTTCAAGAGTCTAAGTTTAGAGCATGTAGAAAGTTAGAGCTGGTTCACTCTGACGTATGTGGCCCCATGCCAATTCCTTCTGCAAATTGTAATAAGTACATCATGACCTTTTTTGATGACTATAGTAGAATGTGTTTGCTATACTTGTTGAAGACAAAATCTAAATCATTTCAAACTTTCAATAATTTTCATTCATGGATAGAAAATCAAGCACAAGCACATATTGGTACATTTTGATCTGATAATGGTAAAGAATATACTTCTAAGGAATTTGAATTCTATCTTTGCAAACATGGGATTACACATCAAACTTCAGTTCCCTACAATCCCCAACAAAATGGTGTAGTAGAAAGGATGAATAGAACCTTATTGAATACAACACGCTCAATGATGTTTTTCAAGAATGTGAAGTTGATTTTTTGAGGTGATGTAGTAATATGTGCAACAGATATAAGAAATAGAATTCCATATCATGATCTTGAAGATAAGACTCCACATGAAATGTGGTTTGGCCACGTTCCTTTGGTTAGGCGTCTCAGGGTTTTTGGTTCCACTTTCTATGCCTTAATACCAAAGGAAAAAAGCAACAAGTGTTATCAGTCAGATTGGCACTTCTCCATATGTGACCACACTACATTGTCGGTCACACAAAAGGACCTTATGGATGGAAGAGCCTCATTGACTATAGATTCTTTGGATCTAAATATTACAATACCTTCTTCAGTCTAGCTATTTTGTGAAGTATCTTTGAGCTATAACTGCGACTCATATATCGGTCAACTCACGGGTCACCCGCTAGATTTTATGTTGACAACCCGCGGTTATTACCTAAAACGTTGCACCCGCTAGTTTCTTGACACTAAACCTGCAAGTTACTCGCATGTTGTCAAGAGATATACCCATGGGTACCTCCAAAAATCATGAAAAAAATATTAAAATATTGATTAGAGGTTAGTTATGGTATTTATCCTAACTACCATAACTTCCGCAACTATTTACCTTTTGAGCCTATCCTCTCATCCTTGCTATAAATACAAGGAGAGGGGCTTGAGAAAGGGGGAACCATTTTCTATAAGGAAGTGCTGGAGAAATATCCATTGAAGGAAGAGGAGCAAGGAGCCCAGGATCAAGTTTCAATAGTGTAGGTCACAGATCAGGTATATCTAGCTGCCATTGATGATTATAATATAAGAAGTTTTCTTTCCCATAAAATAGCTTGTCTACTTTGTGAATCTAGTTGATTGAATCTATCATATCTCTTTTATATATGAGTTTCATGCTAGTTTATTCATGTTTTCTGTAGTCAAAATCTTTGAGGAAGGTTTCTTCTATTATATTGCAGGTTTATCAATTGGGATCATGGATCGGAGGAATATAGCTTAAAGCTTGGATCAAACTTCATATGTCCAGGTATGTTATTTGATTTAAACTCTAATTTTTCTTAATTAAAGAAACTCTTTATGTTGTACTTGTTTGTCATCTAGATTATGTACCTTAATATGAGTATGTTGATATGCTCTTTCAACTTCCCAATCATAGGTTAATTTACTGAACAACAACAAGCTTGGTGCTAGAAGTCAAAGATGCATTTTCTTGGGGTACTCAGAAACTTCCAAGGTATATCATCTTTATGATTAGGTAAACAAGAAGTTTTTTGTTTCCAAAGATGTCATTTTTCTTGAAACTAATAAAAATGACAAGTCTATTGAAAGACAACGTGATTTTTGGAGAATTTTCCCATCTAAAGACATATTTGATAATGAAATTACACATATTGAAGTGGGGATTGTTGAGTATGGTTGTCATTGATTCCAAATGAAGTCATTAATGAAAAAGAAGAATTGATGTCACATGTGTGATGAGGTTTGAAAGACACATGTTTGTGTCCTAATGCCTCATGATGTCATTGTTACATTCTGATAGTGGTTTGTAAAGATATGATAATTTTGGGAATTTGACTAAGTGATGAAAAACCGCCTTAAAGCAACTTCCTTATGAAAATGTCCACCATAATTCGTAAGAAAAATAAAATGCCCGCCATGACCTGCCATTCCATAGTTTGTTGAAGTATCTATCTGACCATGGCCCCAGTTCTTAGAAAAAATCCTTGAAGAAGAAGATACAGGTCTCCCAAAAGAAGGCTTTTTGGTCAAATTAGTCAAAATTGGTTTAGGGAAATGCCCGCCAAAATATGTGGGTTGAAGAAAATGCCCGCACCATATGGCCATATTTTAGGTGGTTATTTTTTCTACCCAACCATGTTATCACATTGACTTGAAAGTGATTGAGGAAGAAGTTATGGATCTGCCAAAACAAGGTTTTTAGGCAGTTTTACACCAAGTTCAGTAAAATGCCCACCTAGGGCAAATGAAGATGATTCTAGGAGTGAAATAAGCATAGGTGTGCTCAGTGAGGTGTAATACATCATCTAGTGGCATTAGTTCAAGTTTTTGGTAAAATGAAAACCCACCTTAGATTTTGGACAAATTGTCTAAGTATAAAATCTCCTTGCAAATTTGCCTAAGTGGCCTAAGGGAAATGCCCGCTATGTCTCATAGGATGATGAGAAAATAGATATGAAAGTGTTAGGCTCTAGTATGTTGGTTGGTGCATCCAACCATTCTCTCAGATTTCCCAAAGAGTCTCTCAGGAGGAAGATATCAATCTTCCAAAGTAGAAGAAAAAGTGTTTTGCATATTCAAAACTATGAAAATTTGGCTAAGTATTAAAAACCAGTAGCAAAAGGTCATTTGGAAATTCCCACCACATGTTTCTCCTGGGCCCATAAATTCATCAGATGACATGGCCTGGTTCCTTAATGAATTGGATATCCAACCATGAAGTTAGATTTCCATTTTGTGCTCACACATGCGAAATATTGATCTCCCAAAAGCAAAGAAAAATATGATTGTTAATAAAGGGGTTTAAAATTTAAAAGCTCCTAAAGGATTAAATATGCCCGTAGGAGGTAAGTGTAAGACCACAGGGGATTGAGGATTCCCGCAGGGGCTAAAATATATGCCCACAGGAAAGTGAAAATGCTCGCAAAAGGGCCTAAATATGCCCGTAGGAGGAGAGGTTAAGCCCACATAGGCTTAAGGGTGCCCAGAGGGGCTTAGGTTAAGCCCGCAGAGGCTTGAGGAATCCCACAGTGAGCCCATAGGCGTGAAAGAAAGATTCCTGCAGACTTGAAGGTTAGCCATGAGAGGAGAATCCCACTTATGGAAAGGAGCATGCATTACTGAGATAATTAATTAATTAATTAAAAATATGTAATAAACAGAATGATAAATTAAAAGTTTAATTATCAGAGATGTGAAGAGGCATGATGATGGAAATACATGAGAACAGTTTGAAGAGGTGGGAATAAAATTCATGAAGGTATATATAACCAGGAAATCGAAGTGAAAGAAAAGTGTCTTCGGTGTCTTAGTTGAAGCAGCAGCAGGAACAGGCCGAGACCAATAAAGTTCCAGGATTGAAGAAAAAGTTTTGGAAGGTCTAAAGAAGTCAGATAAGGGTGGAAGGGTGGTGCTAGGGAAGGAAGGAAGCCTGCAGGGGGTCGTATCCTCCCTCTAGTAGAAGCTGGAAAAAAAGGTGTCATTGCATCATTTCCTGTAGCAACATGAAGAAGATATGGGGTGTTTTTTCATCCTTGTCTGTAGCAATAGGAAAAAACTGGGGTGTCGTTTCATCCCTTCTGTAGTAGCAGATAAACAATTTTAAAAAAATTCATCTTATTAATGAGTTTGAGTTTGTGGTTTTCTCTTTAAGGTTTCCACGATACAATCTTGTGTTCTAACTTGTTTGATTCATTGTGTGTCTTGTACTAATTGTTATAATAAAAGAAAAAGAAGGAAATACTGATTCACCCCCCCCTCTCAGTATTGTTGGATAATCTAACAATTGGTATCATATCAGGTTTCTTCACTACAGTCTAATCACTGGAAGGAAGATCCTAATTAATACCACAATGGAACAGTAGGAAGGATTAGCTACCAACAGACCTCCATTGTTCACAGGAATTAATTATGCATACTGGAGTGCAAGAATGAAGTGTCATCTAATGTCTTTTGTATGGAAGGTTTGGAGAGCAGTTGAAAATAAGTATAACATAGAAGAAAACCTACCTACAGACAAAGAAGAACTTGAACAATATGAGGCCATTGAAAAAGCCCTGAATGCAATCTTGAGTGGGTTAACAAACTCAGTGTTTGTGAAAGTCATGCAATGCAAAACAACCAAGGAAGCATGGAATAAATTAAAAAATGTCTATGAAGGAGCATCCAAAGTAAAACAATAAAAAATTTAGACATACAAAGGACAGTTTGAAAGCTTAAAAATGAAAGAGGAAGAAAATATTGCAAAATATCTTTTAAGAGTAGATGAAATTGTCAATGCTATTTGAGGCCTAGGAGGAGAATTAAAGGAGAAAGAAGTAGTTGACAAAGTACTAAGAACCCTGCCAATGAAGTATAAGTCAAAGGTATCTACTCTAGAAGAACGAGATGATCTTGAAGACATGACAGTAGCTGAACTACATGGGATCTTCACTTCCTACTAGATGAGAAAAGGACAAGATGGACAATCAAAGAAAGAAGCAGCATTTAAAGCCTTATCCAAGAACCAATCAGAAAACTCAGATGATGAAGAAGCCCTTTTCATAAAAAAATATTGAGAGAGGTACTAGAAAGTACAAGGGAAAGCTACCTCTAAAGTGCTTTAACTGTGGAAGATTTGGACACTTTGCTTCAAAATCTCCTTATCCTAAGCAAAATGGAAGTGATGAGAAAGAAGCATCAAAGAAGTTCAAAAAGGACAAAACAGGAAACAAAAAGAAGTTGAATGAAAAGAAGAAGATTTTTTACACCATGGAAGGTAGTGAAGATGAAGACACAAGTGAAGATGAGGAAACAGAGATTCAATTCATGGGAATAGAAGCCCAAGCTCAATATGATGAATCAATGGAAGAAGGAGAAGTAGATCTAAGAGCTGAATTAATCAGTGCTCTTGAAGAACTTGAAAAATGCAGGAAAAAGAACAAACAGTCAAACCAAATCATTAGTGATTTGAAAACCCAACTTGAAGAGGCCAAGAAGATTGAAAGAGACCTATATTTACAACTCAAAGAGAGAATACAAGAATTAGAGAAGCTTGAAGAAGAAATTATGCAACTTAGAAAGAAGCTCAATGAAGAATCTATTAAGTAAAAATAGGAAAATAGTTCAAAGACTTTAGATGACATCTTGAGTAGCCAAATACCATCAACAAATAAATATGGTTTAGGATATGAAAATAAAAGGAAGCCAGAATGTTCCTCCTTCACAAACCAAGGAAGAAATAAAAGAAGTTATGTTGCTGCACTAAAGAGTCCATTTAAAATGGAAGAAAGCAAGAAATATGCTCCATCATCTCTTGACAAAAACAGAACTAATGTAATGCCTAGAATACCAAAGAAAAATAGATATCAACAGATCTTCTTTGGACATTGTTACTCTTGTAATAATTTTGGACATAAAGCCCTAAATTACAAAGCATATGGAAAGTTACGTGACTACAAGAAGAGGGCATCTAGTAACAAACCAAAAGCAAGGAATCATAACCTTTTTGCACCTCTTCAAAAGTATGACATAGAGTGTTACAAATGCAATAACCATTGACATATAGCAAGAGACTGTAAACTAATGACTCCTACAAAAAGGACTGCTGCAAAAGAATTCCAAGACAAAAACCAGAGAAAGGATTGGAAGAAAAAGAACGAGGAGGAGAAATCTATGATTGCTCTATGTGTGACAGAAAAGCAGAAACTATGGCATATTGACAGTGGGTGTTCAAAACATATGACAGGAGACCCAAGTAAATTCACAAGCCTAAGAAAATATAATAAGGGTAGAGTCACGTTTGGAGATAGTATGTCTTCCAAAATAGTTGGCAAAGGTACAACCACTATCAATAACAAGATCAAAGCTGAAAATGTGTTGCTAGTGGAAGACCTAAAGCCTAATCTTATCAATGTAAGTCAAACTTGTGACCAAGGGCACATCTGCACTTTTGACTCTGAGAAATGTGAAATTAGAAAAAAGGACTCAGGGAGATTTGTTGGGACTACTATAAGAAATTCAAGTAATGTGTACATCCTAGAAAATGAAGATCAATGCTACATGAGTATGATTGATGAAAGTTGGTTATGGCACATAAGGATGGGACACTTAAATTTTGATAATATTATCAAGTAATAAGGAAGTTGTGAGAGACTTGCCAAAAATTGTGAAACCTTTGAACTCAGTTTGTAAACATTGTCAGCATGGGAAGCAAACTAAAGCTAGCTTTAAATCAAAAGAACATGTGACCTCACATCCTTTGGAAATAGTTCACATTGACCTTTGTGGACCAACAAGGACTAAAAGCTTGCAAGGAGAGTATTATTTTATTTTACTCATTGATGATTACACAAAGATGACTTGAGTAACATTTCTCAAGAAAAATTAGAAGCCTTTGAAAATTTCAAAATTTTCAAAGCAATGGTGGAAAATGAGATAAACTAAAAAATCAAATGTCTTAGGTCAGATAATGGAGCTGGATTCACTTCAAATGAATTCATTGAATTTTGGGAAACCCATGGGATTAAAAGACAATTTTGAGCCCCAAAGGCACCTTAGCAAAATGGCGTGATGGAAAGGAAAAACAGGATAGTCCAAGAAGCTGCCAGAACCATGCTAAATAAAGAAAAACTTCCTGATATATATTGGAGACAAGCATTATACATAGCTGTCTATATACTTAATAGAGGACAACTCAAAGTGAATAATGACAAGACTCCTTATGAACTATGGTATGGAAGACCTGCATCTGTCAAGTATTTCAGAGTATTTGGAAGCAAATGCTACATAAAGAGGAATGATGATGATCTTGGCAAGTTTGACTAGTCTAGAATTGATGAAGGAATATTTTTAGGATATTCCTCCTCCAAGAAGGATTACCGATGTTACAATCAAAGATTACACAAAATTATAGAGAGTGCAGGTGTAAGAGTGGATGACGTGAAGCCAAGAAGAATAAGAAGCAAAGATGAATATGCAAGAACAAACAATGAAGAAGAAGCCTTGCAAAAGAATGAGGATGTTTTTGAAAGAGAAGAAGAAGAAGAGGAAGAAGAAAGAGAATAATCACAAGAAAATTAAGATGAAGATTCTCCAAGAGCTGATACAAAAGCACCATCAAGAAGAATACAAAAGAACCATCCTGAAACGCAAATTATAGGTGACAAAAGCACAGGATTCAGTACAAGAAGGAGATTGTTTACTGAACAAGCCCTACTTTCAGTAGTGGAACCTAATAGATTTTTATAAGCAAGCAAAGATGGTGATTGGATCAAAGCCATGAATGAAGAACTAGATCATATTGAGAAGAATGAAACTTGGGAACTTGTTCCAAGACCTCCAAACAAGAATTTTATAGGGACCAAATGGGTTTTAAAGAATAAGTTCAATGAAGATGGTAAAGTGATCAGAAATAAAGCAAGACTAGTGTGTAAGGGATATGCTCAAGTGGAAGGTATTGATTTTGAAGAAACCTTTTCACCTGTAGAAAGACTTGAATCAATCAGAATGTTTTTGGCATTCTCATGTTATAAAAACTTCAAAGTATATCAAATGGATGTTAAGTCTGCATTTCTAAATGGGAAGCTAGAAGAGGAAGTATATATTGAACAACCTAAAGGTTTCCTCCTGTCAAAGAATAGGGACTATGTTTGCAAACTAAAAAAGGCACTCTATGGTCTCAAGCAAGCCCCAAGATCATGGTTTTCAAGGCTAGATAACTACTTGAAACAACAAGGATATAAAAGAGGAGCCACCAATAGTAATCTCTACATAAAGATCAAAGATAAGAATATGATCAGTGTTGTTGTTTATGTAGATGACATCATATTTGGAAGAAATATACAAATACTAAGTGTAAAATTTGCTTTTGAAATGAAAAAGGAATTTGAAATGTCAATGTTGGGTGAATTAACATTCTTCTTGGGACTACAAGTTTATCAATCAGACAAAGGAATCTTCATTTCTCAAACCAAGTACATCAAAGATATGCTTAAGAAGTTCAAGATGGAAGACTCCAAGCCTGTTAGCACTCCCATGATCATTGGTTGTAAGCTAAGCAAGAATGATGAGTCCTTGGAAGTGGATCATACCATGTATAGATCCATGATTGGTAGCCTACTGTATGTGACAACTACAAGACCAGATGTGATGCAAGATGTAGGATTGGTTGCTAGATTTCAATCAGCTCCCAAAGAAATACATGTGATAGCAATAAAAATAATTTGCAGATATTTAAAAGGCACTATGGAGTATGGTTTATGGTACCCAAAATGCCAAGACTTCATCTTAAAAGCATTCACTGATGCAGATTGGGTAGGAAGTGTTAATGACCGAAAAAGCACCAGTGGAGCAACATTCTTTTTGGGAAATTGTTTGGAGTCATGGTTTAGCAAGAAACAATCCTCCATATCACTATCTACAGTAGAGGTTGAATATATTGTTGCTGCATCATCTTGTACTCAAGTCATTTGGATGAAGCAGACTTTGGAAGATTTGCTTGTGAAGTATGAAGATCTAATAATAATAAATTGTGACAACAATAGTCCTATAAACATGTCAAAAAATCCTATTATGCACTTTAAAACAAAGAAAATTCCAATAAAATATCATTTTCTAAGAGATCAAGTGTCACAAAACGTTGTCAAATTGGAATATGTAGATACAAAAGAAAAGATAGCTGATATTTTCACTGAGCCACTACCCAAAGAAGCATTTGAGAATCTTAGACAAAAGATGGGAGTAATCTCTTTACAATGAATAAAGAGGAGAAAAAAGCATCATGTCAGGGGAGATAGATTGACAGGGGGATCTATCAAAAGGAAGCCCTTGTCATTAATGTCAAAGGGGGAGTAAATCAAGAAGTGGTTGCCATCAATGCCAAAGGGGGGGAATGTTGAGTATGGTTGTCATTAATGTCAAAGGAAGTCATTAATGAAAAAAGAAGTATTGATGTGGCATGTGTGATGAGGTTGGAAAGACACATGTTGGTGTCCTAATGCCTCATGATGTCATTGTTACATTTTGATAGTGGTTTGTAAAGATATGATAATTTTGGGAATTTGAATAAGTGATGAAAAACTACCCTAAAGTAGTTGCCTTATGAAAATGTCCACCATAATTCATAAGAAGAAGAAAATTCCTTCCATGAACTGCCATGCCATAGTTTTTTGAAGTATCTATCTGACCATGGCTCTAGTTCTCAGAAAAAATCCTTGAAGAAGAAGATACAGGTCTCCCAAAAGAAGGCTTTTTGGTCAAATTAGTCAAAATTGCTCTAGGGAAATGCCCACCAAAATCTGTGGGTTGAATAAAATTCCCGCACCATATAGCCATCTTGTAGGTGGTTATTTTTTCTACCTGGCCATGTTCTCACATTGACTTGAAAGTGCCTGAGGAAGAATTTATGGATCTGCCAAAATAGAGTTTTTAGGCAGTTTTACACCAAGTTCAGTAAATTGTCTAAGTATAAAATCTCCTTGCAAATATTCCTAAGTGGCCTCAGGGAAATACCCACCATGTCTCATAGGATGATGAGAAAAATAATATGAAAGTGTTAGGCTCTAGTATGTTGGTTGGTGCATCCAACCATGGTCTCAGATTTCCCAAAGAGTCTCTGAGGAGGAAGATATCAATCTTCCAAACTAGAAGCAAAAGTGTTTTGCATAGTAAAAACTATGAAAATTTGGCTAAGTATTAAAAACCAGCTATAGCAAAAGGTCATTTGGAAATGCCCGCCACATGTTGCTCCTGTGCCCATAATTTCATCAAATGACATGGTCTGGTTCCTTAATGAACTGGATATCCATCCATGAAGTTAGATTCCCATTTTGTGCTCACACGTACGAAATATTGATCTCCCAAAAGCAAAGAAAAATATGATTGTTAATAAAGGGGTTTAAAAGTTAAAAGCTCCTAAAGGATTAAATATGCCCGCGGCAGGTAAGGGTAAGCCCACAGGGGCTTGGGGATGCCCGCAAGGGATAAAATATATGCCCGCAGGCAAGTGAAAATGCCCGTAAAAGGGCCTAAATATGCCCACAGGAGGAGAGGTTAAGCCCACGGGGGCTTAAGGGTGCCCGCAGGGGCTTAGGTTAAGCCCGCGGAGGCTTGACGAAGCCCACAGTGAGCCCACGGGCATGCAAGAAATATGCCCGCAGGCTTGAAGGTTAGCCATGAGAGGAAAATCCCGCTTATGGAAAGGAGCCCGCATCCCTGAGATGAGAAGCCCGTAGGCCTGAGATAACCGATGAAGTGTTAATGAATTAATTAATTAAAAATATGTAATAAACATAATGATAAATTAAAAGTTTAATTATTAGATATGTGAAGAGGAAGGATGATGGAAATACATTAGCACAGTTTGAATAGGTGGGAATAAAATTCATGAAGGTATATATAACCAGAAAATCGAAGTGAAAGAAAAGTGTCTCCGGTGTCTTAGTTGAAGCAACAACAAGAACATGCCGAGACCAATGAAGTTCTAGGATTGAAGAAAAAGTTATGGAATATCTAAAGAAGTCAAACAAGGTTGGAAGGGTGGTGCTAGGGAAGGTAGGAAGCCTACAGGGGGTCTTAGCCTCCCTCGAGTAGAAGCTGGAAAACAAGGTGTTGTTGCATTCTTTCCTGTAGTAGCAAGCAGAAGATCTGGGGTGTTGTATCATCCTTGTCTGTAGCAGTAGGAAAAAACTGGGGTGTTTTTGCATCCCTTCTGTAGTAGCAGATAAACAATTTTGTAAAAATTCATCTTATTAATGAGTTTGAGTTTGTGGTTTTCTCTTTGAGGTTTCCACGATAAAATCCTGTGTTCTAACTTGTTTGATTCATTGTGTGTCTTGTACTAATTCTTCTAATAAAAGAAAAATAAGGCAATACTGATTCACCCCCCCCCCCTTCTCAGTATTGTTGGATAATCCAACAGGGATCCCTATCTTGGATCAATCTATGGAATTTCTTTTTGAAGCAACACCAACACCCCCTCATGAAGAAAATCCTGAAGAAGAAGTTCATGCCACTTCAACTAAATAGGAGACTCAACTGGATGATTTGATTGAGAGGATTGGAAGATTGAACCTTGAATATAATGATGCACCACCAGCTGATCAACCTAGGCCATCAAGGAATATTCCGAAATGGGCCAAAAAAAAACTTGAAAGTGTTCATTTAGATGAAATTGGAAAGACGAGAACAAGAATCTCAACTAGAAAAGAAAATGGAGAAAATGAAGATAACTTAGGTGAAGACATGGATGTCTCATTTGATTATGAATTGAATTTTTCTGCTAACTTCAAACCAACTTCCTTTGAAGAGGCTGCTCCTCGTGAAGAGTGGAAACAAGCCATGCATAATGAGTATGATGCACTCATGAAGAATGAAACCTGGAAGCTGGTTGACCCTCCAATTGGAACCAAACCAATTGGAAGCAAGTGGGTATACAAGAAAAAAATACAAATCAAACAGATCACTTGATAAGCAAAAAGCAAGGCTCATGGCGAAAGGATATGCAAATAAAGAAGGAATTGACTATGAAGAAATGTGCTCTCCCACAGCGAAATGCGGAGCCATCCGTATTATACTCTCCTTGGCCGCAAAAAATGGATGGAAAGTTCATCAAATGGATGTAAAGACATCATTCTTGAATGGAGACTTGAAATAAAATGTCTTCATGTCTCAACCAGAAGGTTTTGTTGTGAAGGGACAAGAACACAAGCTATGCAAACTTGTCAAGTCCTTGTATGGCCTGAAACTAGCACCTCGAGCATGGTATGAAAAGTTAACCAAGCATATTCTCAAGTTGAATTTCAAACATTATAAATTATCTTGATGACGCAACATTGTTTGTAAAGAAAGTTGGAATATCTCTTGCGTTTCTTGTAGTATATGTAGATGACCTTTTGATGATAGGGAACAATGAAAGTTATATAGCATCCGTAAAGAAAGATTTAAATAAATTATTTGAAATGAATGATCTGGGACATATTCACTACTACTTAGGAATTGAAGTGACTCAACATCCTAAGTATATATTCATCTCTCAGAAGAAGTATATTGGAGAATTGATAAACATATTTGACATGATAGACTGCAACCTGCTCTCAACTCCAATGGAACAAAATCTAAGGCTCACATCAAGTGAAGGAAAAGAATTTAAGGATGAAACCAAGTACCAACAACTTGTGGGAATCCTTATCTACCTTACAACCACCAGACCAGATATTTCTTATGTTGTTAGCATTCTTTCATGTTTCATACAAAAACCTTGTGAAGGACACTGGTCTGCTGCAATAATAGTTCTAAGATACTTGAAAGGGACTCAATACTTTGGACTCAAGTAATCTAAGGTGGATGACTTCAAACTCATTAGGTACTCTGATTTAGAATTCGATGGTGACAAAAAATAGGAGTGTCCACTTCTGGATACACGATGAGTCTTGGATCAATAGTTGTCTCCTAGAGATCACGCAAACAGTCAGTTCCAACAGATTCAACAATAAAGGTAGAATATGTAGCTACTGCAGAAGCAACCAAAGAGATTGTGTGGCTCAGGAAGATACTTGAATATTTGTAGGAGAAACAAGAGAAATTCACTCCACTTTTCATTGACAACACTTCTACAACCAAGTTGGCCAAGAATTCCATATTCTGTGATAAAACCAAACACATCAACACAAAGTATCATTTGATTCGACATCATGTGTAGGCCAAGAAAATTCATTTACGTCATTATTCCACGAATGCGCAAATTGCAGACATCTTAACCAAAGCACTTGGACAAGAAAAGTTTGAAATATTTAGAACCATGCTCGGAATTACAAACACCCCTTCGGATTAAGGGGGGAATGTTGGAATCCTCTGGAAGTTTTGAAAAATAATGTAAATAGTTTTTAGTTTCATTTATGGAAGATGAGGAGTATTAGAGACACCAACGGATCTATTGGAATCCGAAGTCCAAGAGTCTCCTATATTATGTATAAATAAAGGCTTTAGCCTATGAATTAATTGAATCTAGGAATTAATCCTTTCAACGTCTACATGTATTCCCAACATTTAAGATGTCATATTCCTTTTGGATCTATGACTTGGTTTAGAAAACTCCCATATTGCAACTATTTCTTTTTTCTAACAACCTCTTGATAATATATGTAGTCTTGGAGAAAAAAGTGCCTTTCTTTGTCAACTTAAAGTCATAAAAAAAATATCAACATCTTCTAATTTCAAGACGTCAATGCATCGATGATTTATATTTTGACCATTTCTTTTACTCTTTCTGCAAATCTTTTTCTCAACCACCATCTCTGGATTGTACACACCATCAAATGGGTGTGTATATGTTGCATACCAATGTATTCAACTGATATAACTTCTTCATTTTCTTTATTGACCTTCATAACTTCTTCAATCTAGAATGGATAATCGTGTGGATCACCTGTAGCCAAAATTTAAATCATGCAACACACCTTAATATCTTGTATTGATCCTCTGTAAAGTTCTTCCATCACTTCACGTTGTGCATATGATATTCTAGATACAATATACATTTATGTTTCCTCTACTTGAAAAGACTTAACACCTTGAGGTTCAACATTTGTTTCCACGTTTTCAATTGACATACTTTGTGTCCAACTAAATAGAGCCTTCAAAAATATGTCTCCATTTGTAGAGTTTGAAATAATGTTAGTCTGCTTCATGAAAAAAACTCCCACCAAACAGAATCAACAACATCAAAGCACTCATACATATCTTTCATAGTATTTTGTATTTCTTCCAAACATTGAGAAGAATCAACATCTCTATCATCATGTTGGCGTGCATTATGAATATCAGCAGTTGATTGCAATAAAAATAACTTTGAATCATACATTTGACAGCTTGGGATGAATTTTAGAAATGTTAAACTTGATTCAGGCCCCCATTATGCACTAGTTGAGTACTTCTTGGCCTATATTAGTGTTTTTCCATCAGTCTTTTTTATACGAAATTGATGTTGAAAGATAATGTCATTAATTTTTTCAATGCTCCTTTCTTTGCCATGCGATCCCAAAATAAATCTTCGCATGTCAACAGTTTCTTCCAATGTGTGTACAAGAGGACCTAGACTATATGATTTTCTAATAATTTCAATTAATGATGGTAGGCTCCCAACATTCATCCTCCTCAATGTGACTACAAAATGTCTAAACACTTTATCAATATGGTCATGTGTACTCCCAACAAGAAGCAAACCAACTTTTACCTTATGAAAAATTTCCAATTCAACAAACATGTTTAGATAACCAAACCCGATCTGATTTTTGTTTTCTCAACTGGTGTTGTCCAATGGAAAATATAGAAATTTAGGAAGATCACCAAACCAATGAGTAAGGACATGCTAAATTATGTTGATGGTTAGATTTGGATAATTATGAATATTTGGAGCTGTAAAGTAAACCCTTGGATACATCCTACCATAAAAAACCAAACAACCAACCAAGTGAAACTGAATACAAATTTCCTCCTTTAAACGCTTTAGTATACAGACAAAATGTGGAAAAAGTTTTATTTTATCCATGCCATCAGTTATTAGATCCATATACTTATGTGGAGCATCATAACACTTCTTGTGATGGTTGTACAACTTTTTTTGTTCACTTTCAATATTGTTGATTGCAATGTGCTTGAAGTGCATTCATAATGGAATCTACAAATAACATAAAATTTAAAAATTGATAACAAGTTTTCACAATTGATATTAATCCAAGAACAAATAATTTTCTAAAGACATAATTCTTTCTATCCCTTCTGAAGTATCCCTTCTATATTTAAGAGAAGCACATGTATTGCAAATCCCCATCCTTGACCTCTTAGGAATGTGAACGTTGTTGAACTTTTTTTTCCATACTCTTGTAAAATATGCATATTTGATGAAATTTCCATTTCCTTCAACACCTTCAACATATTCCTTGTATAAGTTGTAGTTTTCCCTCCTTGTGAAATTATGTGGAATGTGTATTGTTTCTCTATCTAGCATACTCTATCCATGTTTGGAAAATAATTCATGCACCCATGACATTGCAATGTGTGTTGATGCCCCAGTGATTTGTCCATGATAATCTTCACAATAAAATGTGGGATCATTTTATAGTCTTGTTTGGATTCTTGATAGCCAAAGATTACCAACTGAATGAAATATTTTGAATGCCTTTCTGCAAAGAAAAATATTTACAATGCAATAATCATAACCTGTCTTTGTACAAATCATGCACCCCACTAAATATGAATTTTGCATATTTTTTCTCATTGACATATATGCATTCCTTTTCTCCAAGGCATAGTTTTAGTCTATACCTTTCAAACAATTTGTTTGACAACACTTACTCAAAATCAAATTAGTAATAGAACTTGTACTTGTGAGCATTTCTTTCCTAAACCTTGTATAATTTGAATGCTTTGGATTGATATAAAAGGGTCTAGTCCTACACTTAATCCTACTCATTGTTGCATTTTGTCTCTGCATTTCCTATACCATTATGTTTTCAATAGCATCCTAATTAGAATGAATCTCTTCATCACAATGAGGAATAGCATCGCCCTCATTGAAAATATCATCACCAAATTATCCTCATCACTAGCAAGTTTATCATTTCGAGGAAAATCATTATCTTCATTACTGGTGCCTTCATCAACAAAATCATCATCGGTGCCTTTGAAATCATCACTTGGAGGATAATCATTATCGTTATTATTGGTGTCTTCATCCTCGCCATTATCATCATTGGTGTTTTTAAAATCCTCACTTGGAGGAAAATCATGAGATTCATCATTAGTGGTCCCTTCATGCTCACCAACATCATCATGAGTCCCATTAAAATCCTTGCTTGGAATAAAATCATGAGATTCATCATTATTGGTCTCTTCATCATCACCAGTCCCATTAAAATCCTAGCTTGGAGGAAAATTATCATTATTGGTGTCTTCATCCTCACCAAAATCATCATTAGTCCCATTAAAATCCTTGCTTGGAGGAAATTCATCATCAGTCCCATTAAAATCCTCGCTTGGAGGAAATTCATCATTATTCCCATTAAAATACTCGCTTGAAGGAAATTCATCATCTTTATGGGTGCCTTCATCTTCACCAAAATCATCATCGGTCCCATTAAAATCCTCGCTTGGAGGAAAATTATCATTGGTCCCATTAAATTCGTCGCTTGGAGGAAAATCATCATTGGTGCCTCTAAAATCATTGCTTGCAGGAAAATCATCACTAGTGCCTCTAAAATCATCACTTGGAGGAAAAATATCATCAGTGCCTTTGAAATCATCACTCAGAGCAAAACAATCATCGGTGTCTTTGAAATCATCACTTGGAGGAAAATCATCATCGGTGTCTTTGAGCTCAACACTTGGAGGAAAATAATCATCAATGCATTTAAAATCCTTGCTTGGTGGAAAATTGTCACCATCTTGCTCAGTTTATTTAGAATCCCCACTTGGAATAGCACAAGAAGCACATGAAGAAGATGTTGATGCATCATAAATTGAATTTAATTTTGATGAGTTCATGACTTCTCACTCAAAAATAGAATGACATCCCAATCTCAATAAGTTTGAGAATGGAATTTTCCCTCCCTTCTCCAACAAAATAGAATAGTGCAAGTGTTTCACCCCTCAACAATCCTATAGATAGGAGAATGAAATACATTCCCTCCAAAAATTTCCCCTCCAAAATATTATGAAATTTTCGCTCCAAAATTAAATCCCACATTAATGCCACATGAACATAAAACTAGTAAAATTAGACATAATATATGGTATATATAAACACATGTTCATTTTTTACTTTTCACTTTTAGTGAGCATAGATTAAAAATTAACTTTTAATTATGAAAATCAAACTTTTTTTGCCCAAAGGGGTTTGATCCATTGGTGAAGAGCGAGGAGTTTTTCACCAGTGGGCAAGGTTCAATTCCAATGAGGCTTGATCTTGGAGCCATGGGGTCATCTTGAGGTAGTGTTTGAATGTGTGGTTCCACCCAGAGAGATTGTATCAAATGATCTCATGACCTATGGACACATAAGTGGATCAAAGCCCACCCCCATGTCCTCCTAATATTTAGTCAAATGGGTTTAGCCCGAGTGGTTGAGTTGTCAGATTGTTATCCGCTCCACCCAAGTTCAAGTCCCGCCAATGACACTTGCTCTTAAGTGATCCAATGAGATCTTTAGGAGATATACTAGCCAATTAACCACCCCTCCTATGTCTTCGGATGCCGTAGAGGTTAATGTGGACGTAGCGAGGCACTGAAAAAAGAGGGTGTTCCGTGAACCGCACGGAATTTTTTTTTATAAATTAACTTTTTATAGTTTTTTATCCTACATTCATAAAACTAGTTAAGTTAAACATACTCTACGGTGAATAAACTGAATTTTAATGTTTTTTTTATCCCATATTCATAAAACTAATTAAATTGAGCATATTTCATGCTCTATAAACTCACTCTTGTTTTGTAGTTTCCACCTTTGTAGCTATCCATCAATGAATTTGAACAAATTTACTTGCACTTTGAATGTTAGTTATTTTATTTGGTTTTGTAATTTTGTTAAATTTGTAGTTTTTTTGGCATATATTTTTGTTTTTAGATAGTTTTCCACTTTAAAATTTTATTAATCCCACATTCTTAAAACTAATCAAGTTAAACCTAATGTAGGCTATAGAAAAAATTATTTGTATTTTTCACCTTTTGTGAGCATTGATTAAAAAGTTTGGAAAAATATATGAGGGACTTTCAAGACCACCAAGGACATTCAAGAGGGGTTTTTAGTGTTCTGAAGGTTAGTTATCTTTTCATTAAAAATAAATCAAATATAACATGCATTTTTTTAAAGTTAAATTTATTTTAAACGTTGACAAGGGAGCGACCAATGCGAGCAACCTCCCCCTTTGGATAGCAACCCATTTTGCCCTATCCAAATGGAAATCCCCTTTCAGCACCCGTTGGAGTCGGTCGCGGTTCCAATGGGAACCCAAAGGGGCACCCCTTTGGGATCGCATTGAAGCCAAGCTGGCTCCAACAAGCACAAAAGGGGTTCCCATTGGAGCTGCGACATAGGAACCCAAAAAGGACACCCCTTTGGGCTCCCATTGGAGCTAGTTGCAACTCCAATGGGCACCCAAAGGGGTGCCCCTTTGAGCACTCGTTGGAGCTAGTCAAATTTGGGCACCCATTGGAGTGGAGGGCCCTTTGGATAGAATCCAATGGCAGGTTATCCAAAAGGGGCGCTCTTTTGGCACTTGAGAGGATGGATATTGTTCCCCCTACAAAATTAAAAAATTAAAAATTAAAATAAAAAAAATGTTTTTTATCTTCTTTTCTTAATCTATATTTTGAGGTGTGTTTATATTTTTTTGATGTCGTACAGGAAAAATGGCATAAAAAAAGTATCTGTCAACATTTCTGGAGCAAGAGTTCCAATTATGACATCTAAAAAAGAAGTTGGGCTATCTAAGAATGTCAAAGGTGATGTTGAGGTTCAAAACACTATTGATCCAAAATCTAGGAATCGTAGAGATTGGAAATATTCAACAGAGGAAAACAAAATAAATTATTCTTGGTATGTGAAGGACAAGCATATGAACGATCCAAAAAGTATTTACTTATATTTTGCTGAGTTTGAATATATTGAATCAAATTATAAAGCAGTGGGATAAGTGCAAGATATGTGTTTGGTATCGAGTACATATATTATTTATTTTCTAGTGAAATAAGGAAATACGTATGAAAAAAATCCAACATTGTTCGAGGGTCTCACGTTATAAGATGCAAGCATGTTTCACGTATTTATGTGTGGAAATCATGCAACATATTGAGAAAGGGAATGTAAGTTTCGATAATTTGCTAATTATTAATGTTTTATTTATTACAAGCAAGATGATATGTCAATATATAATTTTTAATACCGTTATTTTATTTTATTTTTTGCATCATTTTTCCAATTCACTTTCTGAATTGTTGGGTGGAATTTATTCTACAGAGGAAAATCCTATAGATATCATTAATGGCTATCATGACAAGGAAGGAGGAGCAAAGAAGAAGAAACAACAAGTGTCAAATGTCCAAACAACATAAGTACAATCACAAAAAGAAAAGAAAGGAAACAAAAAACAATCAAATCAGGTTAGAAAGGTTACATTTAAATGGATTGCAATCCAAAATGAACATAATGAAGAGATTCATGACAATGAGGATGTTACTCCTACAATAAAGAATGAGAAACAACATGGACAAAAAAGAACAATGTTTGAGGATGTTTCCATTCCTAACATTGATACAAATGTTATTGATTTAGATGAAACTCCTTTAGGACATAAGAGGAAGAGATCTAATTTTGTTGAATTGAATGTTAGCTCTAAATTAAATAGTGAAAATTATGGGGCTAGTAGGGAAATCATTACTCCAAGTGCTGATCTAGATGATGGTGTTTTCAAGACAACACACAATTCCATTCGAGAATGATTGAGGAGGGACAACTTGGTTGATAATGGGCATACATTTCAGTTAAATGTGAAGCGAGCCTATAGACCCACAGAAGGCCAAGAAATTTTCAAATTAGAAAGCCACATCACTTGCATATTCACAACTTGAAAGCATTGATGAGGTACAATCCCTATGCACATGTGGTTGACTACATAGTTCTTGTTGACGCAAAAGAGGTTCTTGCTAGGCATGCGTTTGATCAATCAAAATGTTTTGATTATAAATATTATGTGATTGGGGGGGATCATTCTGTAGAGGCTAGAAGAGAATTGATGTAGGAATATCCCTATAACCCTCTTTTGAAACAATGAAATTTGTCATTTATGATGGTTTAATAGATGTAGAAGAAAAACTATTGGCATGGGATCATAACACATATAGTGAATATACATTGTCCACGAAATTCATTCAAAGAGTGATATTTATTCATGATGAATTTGAACAAATATGTGGTGGGGGTAGTGTGAAAATCCTCACAGCCGATCTAAGAGATGATGTATACCTCACAAGAAAGTAATTGATTAAGCAAGAAAATAGAAGAAGAGTGGTCAATGCAGTATAATGAGTAACAGAATAATAATACAGTAGAACTCAGATAGAAGCAAAAATAATTCACACGCACTAAATTATTAATCACAAATGGACATATAAATAATACAATGCATGAGGATTCGAATGCCTAAGGTGGCAATTCGAATTAGCCTTCATGGAGTGATCAAAAGATCACTGGAGTGTCATCGGAGCACAACTAGTAGTCTATCTCATTATTGATGGAGTCATCAATGCACAAGTAACTGTCAACCGTCAGTCAAACTGAGTCTAACTGAGTGTGGTAGGTGTAACTGAATGTAACTGGCACATGGAGACACTAACTGAATGAAGGAGGGTCAGTGGAGGGTGCATGAGGAGCTAAATGGAGTCAGAAGAGGTAGTCATGTCTCATCGGAGGTCAATCGGAGTGATAACAGCAGTGAGGAGTTAGTCTAGCCTCAAATCAAGGAAATACTGGTGGATAACTGAAGTAAACTAGACTAGTAGGTGAGAAAGGACGAGTGGCTTCCTTAAATCAAGGAGGAAGGGCGCACTAAGCTCTAGGAGGGCTAAAACTGATCTGAGAGAAGCTCTTGGGGGCTGGCTAACTGAGGGCTAGGTGCTGGACTGATGACTGGAATGCATGCAAATGCATGCAAACCCTAAATGATGCATGCAAACCCTAAAAGTGCATGCATGACTGAAAATGTAAATGATCAAAATACTGGTGGGACTAGGATGGAGTATAGGAATATCCTAACACCCCTCCTTAATCCATCCTGGGCCTTGGTAACTAAGACCAAAGGTCACCCAATACAATGAATAATAATAGTCAATAAACCAAGGAAGTGGGGAAAATTTCATGGGAAAAATACCCCCCCTCAAAACAGACTATAAGGCACACACAAAAAATAAATTCTCCAAACTCAAGCAGGTGTGATGCTTGGTCATATGTCTAGAGGTATCTTCTTCTTGGGAAGAGGTGGATCATGCTCAAAAAGCATGTGCTTGTACTTGCTCTTCAAATTGAATGTGATGAGAACAAATCCAAAAGTATGAGGATGATCCTTGAACCTGTGATTCGAATCAGTTAAGGTAGGATAAAAAACATGAATATGCAGATAGTCTTTTGTCTTCTCCTTCGAACCATCATGGGTGAGATTATGCCAAAAAGAACCATCAAATAATAATGATTGCTTGAAATCCAAATCAGATTTAAGACTTGATGAATAGTTTCTTGAGATCTCCTTTGAACCAGCAGGGGTGA
The DNA here is from genome assembly GCA_027924585.1 of Larix kaempferi. Lineage (NCBI taxonomy): Eukaryota > Viridiplantae > Streptophyta > Pinopsida > Pinales > Pinaceae > Larix > Larix kaempferi. Next base: position 2,617,844 of record BSBM01000299.1, read on the forward strand.
GATCAAAACCATCATATGCATGAGAAATTATCTCAAGTAGTGTTTGCTTAGAATCCAAATTAGATCCAAGACTTGAATCATGGTTTCTTGAGATCTCCTTTGAACCATGAGAAGTGAGATCAAAACCAGTAAATGCATGAGAAATTATCCCAAGCGAATGGCCATGGTTTCTTGAGATCTCCTTTAAACCAGTAGGGGTGAGATCAAAACCATGATGTGCATGAGAAATTATCCCAAGCGAATGGCAATGGCCATATTCTTCAATAACCTTCTGAAAGCATGGAATAATGATCATATAGTAGTAAATAAGAGATGATTGATTGAGGAGGGCGAATGCATTACCTCCAATAGCTGATTTTTCCTCCGAAATAATCATGTGATCATGATGCAAACCAACAGACTCTAGTGCAAGAGAGGATTTAGGACCTTCTACAATATTTAGAGTGTGAGCTGGCACAAAAAGAGAAGAAATTTGGAGCATGAGTGTAGAATTTGCAAGTTCTTTGTGGACAACTTCAATATGAGATGATACTGGTTCATGATCTGAGAGACCATCAAGGAGGGCGAATGCATCACTTTGCTTGTTCTCGAAAGGGTTTGGACCAATTCCTTCATTCTGTCTACCGAATATTTCATCCAGGTGAGCCCATAACTCTTTTGGAGTTTCAACAACATCAAGGTATTGGTATTGGAATATCATGTATTTAGGAAAAGAAAGCATCATTGCTCCAAAGGCTCCGTCACCTTTATTTAACCAATTAATCTTCTCTTCAGAGGATTTGAACTCTCTTTCAAAATGATAATCAAAGAGATCATGGCTCTTCAAGTACGCTATCATTCTAGGTTTCCATTCATCATAGTTGAATGGAGAAAGAGGAGTAATTCTTGATGAATACATAGAAGCTGTAGAATACTTGCAAAAACAATAGAGAATATCTACAACTGCTACTGCTGCAAAAATGCAGAAACTACTGCACTCGAAATCTTGGTAATAACCTGCAAAAAACTCTCAGGAATGGAGATAAACAATACTCTCAACATGCTCTGATACCATGTGAAAATCCTCACAGCATATCTAAGAGATGATGTATACCTCACAAGAAAGTAATTGATTAAGCAAGAAAATAGAAGAAGAGTGGTCAATGCAGTATAATGAGCAATAGAATAATAATATAGTACAACTCGGATAGAAGCAAAAATACTTCACACACACTAAATTATTAATCACAAATGGACATATAAATAATACAATGCATGAGGATTCGAATGCCTAAGGTGGCAATTCAAATTAGCCTTCATGGAGTGATCAAAAGATCACTGGAGTGTCATCGGAGCACAACTAGTAGTCTATCTCATCATCGATGGAGTCATCAATGCACAAGTAACTGTCAATCGTCAGTCAAACTGAGTCTAACTGAGTGTGGTAGGTGTAACTGAATGTAATTGGCACATGGAGACACTAACTGAATGAAGGAGGCTCAGTGAAGGGCGCATGAGGAGCTAAATGGAGTCAGAAGAGGTAGTCATGTCTCATCGGAGGTCAATCGGAGTGATAACAGTAGTGAGGAGTCAGTTTGGCCTCAAATCAAGGAAAGACTGGTGGATAACTGAAGTAAACTAGACTGGTAGGTGAGAAAGGAAGAGTGGCTTGCTTAAATCAAGGAGGAAGGGCACACTAAGCTCTAGGAGGGCTAAAACTGATCTGAGAGAAGCTCTCGGGGGCTGGCTAACTGAGGGCTAGGTGTTGGACTGATGATTGGAATGCATGCAAACCCTCAATGATGCATGCAAACCCTAAATGATGCATGCAAACCCTAAAAGTGCATGCATGACTGAAAATGTAAATGATCAAAATACTGGTGGGACTAGGATGGAGTATAGGAATATCCTAACAGATAGATTGAAGGTTGATGCAAGTTTTCAGAAATAATTTTGTATGGAAATAGGTTTCCTAATTAAAGAGGATAATGTGAAGGGAAAAAATGTCAAAGGAAGTGATGCATTCAGAGCTATAGATGGCTATTCTAGTTGGCATTTAGAATGGGGAAAATATGATATTTGATTGATGATATTTTTAGCTTGTGGAAGAATATTTGCATAAAAAATTATAAAGTTAAAAGATCTAAATCCGTACCATGAAGCACTGGTAAGACATGTCTTGGCGTCAATAACTTGCCAAAATATATGGCTATAATGCCTTGGATATCATTGCAAGGAGTGAAGGATGAAGCACTTATCACTTCAATATTATCATGTGTAAAGTCATTTGAATTATCAATGGAGGAAATGTGCAATGAATTTGAGAAGTAAGTTTATTGATTTATGTTTTATAAAATATATATTTTGGGTTTAACATGTTTTATGTCTTAAGAATAATTTTATATTATCATATATATTATTGTTAAGATTATTTATTTTTAAATCATCTAGTCACAAGATTTACATGAGAATACAAGAGGAAATTATTATAATGATGAACAAAAAGAGCTGGGATGATGTCAAATGCAACTATCCATAGTTGAGCTCCATCAAAAACTTAAAATAATTTTTTGTTGCATTCAAAAATGTATGTTGATTTATGATACATTATATTTTATTTATTTGTAAGTTAATTTATTTCTTTTTTATTACTTAAAACTATAATATTTGTTTTCAAAGATGCCAAACAAGTCTACAAGTGGAGTATCAGGATCATTTAAAATTCATATCCAAAGACCAAAAATGGAATGAGAAAGAAGATTTCCTTGCAAATGTTGAAATCGATGATACACTTGATCATTACATTTGGAATGGGATCGACACTAACATGGGGGATTAACCTTGTTGACCAAAATCTTATCACATTCATTCATAAAGGGGGTTTTAAATTGTGAAAAATAAGGTCAATATATTGTAGATATTGGGGGGGGGCGAGGAGTAGGATATGGGGGGTTTATAGGTATTGGGGGGTGGTATCTAGTAAAAATAGGGAATATATCGTAAAAATAGGCTTTTTAATTGAAAATATGTATTAGGACGTGGGCTTAACAAAAGTAGTTTGGTAGGTATTTATCAATATCTAGTGAAATTTGGGGTATTCTTTAACCTCCCATGAACGAAGGCGATATGACATAGTTTCACGAAGTGAAGACCCCATGGACACTAAAGAATATCAAGTTATATTTGGTGTTTGTGAAAACATTGCAAATATTGTTCCTAAAAAGGAATAGTCCTTAGTCAATGTAGATATCCCTCCTGTTACAATATCCAAAACATTACTTATTATTGTAAGCCTTATACCTACCAATCATTCAATAAAGTGGTTACAGGATTTGTGGATGTCACAACATCACCACTTTGGATATTTATTGTTTTCCATTTAGATGCACAAGGAGGAGCAATGCTATCTCCTTTCAAAGGTAAAGCAAATGCAAGGAAACAACTTTATTGGTAAGATATTTGCAGTGTATTATTAAGTGTTTAAATTTGGAAATCAATTTTACTTTTTAATAAGTTAATAGAATTCTTATTTATTTATGTTACAGGAACAAGCCTAATAATCATACCTTCAGTAGTCAAGATGCATTCATTAGTGATGTTGAAAACATACATCTTGCAAGCTAGACAAAAGATAATACTTACGATTCACTTGTTATGAATGAAAAGAGTGAAGACAAACATAGTAAAATATTGACTTATAATATTGTGGTCAGAAAACTAACATATGAGGAAAAAGGATTTGAAAGGAGATATGTAAACATTTACCAAAAACCACAAGCATTGTTTAATTATCTCATAGATACACTTTCAATAGGAGATTGGATTTTATATTTGTTCTCAAGTTCATGTAAGATTTATGATATTACATATGAAATCATACTTAGAGTTCTATTATTTTCTATGCTTCAATATAATTTTTAAATTTATGTTATTTTATGCTATTTGTTGTAATTATTTTTTTTGTATTTGGTGATTAGGTACAACAATAGCATGCTCCTTACAAAAAGGAAGAAATTGCATGTATGTTGAAAACAATCCACTACAATATAATTTTATTAAGCAAATAATTAATGCTTTTAAAGTTCTTCCAGATGAAATGCAAGAAGTTGGTTTGAAGAAAGGAGATGTTAGTGAATCACGTGTGGCGAAAGGGTCAAAAGAGCCTCAACCACCATTAAAACACTTGATTGGAAAGGATTATTTTAGAAAACTTGCAAAAATAGAAGACCCAATGGATGAGCACATTGAAGTACAAGAAGAAATCTAAGCTCCAGAAAATGATAATATCGATGAAGAATTTGGCATGTACATGTTATTATTAATCAGTTTCCCGTCCTTAAGGAAAATATTACAATTGACAAATTTGTAAGAAGATATATTTCTCATGTTTTGACTCATATTTTATATTAAGAATAATTTTCTATATATTGTTGTGAATATTTTTAATATGATCTTTACCAATATATGATTTATTTTGTGTGTTGAGTTTAAGTGAAATATCACTTTTATGAAAAATAATATCAAATATTGTCACTTTTTATGCATGAAAACTCTTAAAATAAGCTAAAAAATGGTTTAAAATGTTTTTATTTTCTCTATTTTTTTATTTAATTTTGCTCTTAAAAATGTCTTATTTGTGATGAAAGTTTAAAGAACAAACTTCCAAAATGCATATGTTTTTCACTATAACTAGCTTCTAAATGTACAATTGTATGTTGCATGTTAAAAAATAGTATTATTATACCTGCCGAAGGTAGAGTATATAGCATTCGTTTAGAAGTCAAACTTTATTGACTTTCGAATTTTTTTTCGTCAAACAAATTTTTTTTCTATAGTTTTTCCATAGTTTCCATAAATATGTGTATTAAATTAAATATTTGAAAATCAAAAAATATTATTTATAATTTTAAAATACCATATTACTAATTTTTAATTGGACAAAAACTATATTACTAATTTTTTATTGGACAAAAACTATGACAAGACTAATTTTCTCTGGTGTGAGGTTTATTTATCAGAATTTAAAAATATATTAAAAATTTAAAAATATATTAAAAATTTAAAAATAAATATTATTCAGTAATGACACCTCGCTGAAGACAGTCCTTTACCAGAAATTTTCATAAATGAATTGGATTTTTCGAATTTTAGCACTACAGCAGGATAGGATCCACTCGTAAGATTTTTTTCGAATTTAGCACGCCAGCAAGATATTTGTGCACATTCATGTCACCTAGCTTGGATGAATGTGCGATCTTCCAGAATCTTGCTTGTGAGTTAACACATCAACGTTTTTAGAATGACGTGAGCCATGCCCCTTTTCGTCAATTTGGATCTCTAGGTTTGTGTTCCTTAGTCATTCGAATGGTGAAGGAGATCTATCCATGGATTACCATCCTTACAGGTAACTGGTTTATCCGTTCAATTTTGCTTGCAAATACTTGTGAATTATGGAAGCATTGTATTGAGTTCCAGCTACAGAATTATCATATCTCCTCATGAATAATATCATCGATTTTACTCTGAATTCCATATATGTATGTCTGGAATGCCATCTTTGTTCATTATATGAGGCAAGGCCGGTGCCAGGCATGACTATACATTACTGATGCTTGTCTCCCTATAATATTTTTTTCCATTGGGAGCTTGCAGAGTTTTTCTGATTTATTTTAGGTTTTATGTAATGGAAAATTGCTGAAAATATTGAAAAGCATTTGCACAGTTTTAAATTTGAGGAGGAGAAAAGGTTGTGTTGAGATTGAAACAGTGAGTGGGACTCAGTGCAAGGTTCAAATGGGGGAAAGGAATGGAGCGAGTGTGGACATTGAACCTGATCATCTACTCGTCCTTGTTCATGGAATTATGGCAAGGTGTAAATTGCATCAAGTGTTTGTTCATTTTGGAATGAGTTTTGGAAATTGTATTTTCATAAAATGCAGTTCTAAAGTTTAAACTTGATATGAGAAATTTATCTTGTCAGCAGTGGAGTTATTTTCATATTCGTTTACTTGTATGAGATATCTATGCTGGAATATGTATGCCATGGTCTTTAAAAAATATGACTTTAATATTTGATAATAAACTAGGTTTTCTTTGTGTTTAATAAGTAACTTTTGTAAAGCTAACATCTAGATCTGTTGTGTGGTTTCTGTAAAGTTGTAAACTAATCAGTTTCATATTGCTATTAGCTGCAAAATTTGCTAAGGAGCATTTTTTTTTCAAATGTTTCATCCCAAGTGACTGGAAATATGTAGAAGCCGAGTTAAAGAGGCGCCTTGGAAATCGATTCTTCATGTATGGTATGCTACCCTACAGTAGTTTACACTATTTACTATTTAGTGTACCTTATTTGTAGCAAAAGGATTCTGTTAGACGTCAAGTATTGGATGAGCTTAATGTATCAATGCACCAAGTGTTCTTTTGAGAAACTTGATCTTTGCCTTGCCATGTGCAGGTTTGTTGTTGGAAACGATCCTTTCCTAAAGGCATACAATGGTACTTTTATACAGTATACTTTTCTGTCACTTCAATATATACAGAATGCGCTAAACAAAGCAAGAGTAAGCAATACTAAAGAAGCAATACCTCTTAATGCATACGTGTAATAGGGGGATACACCATCAGAGGGAGAATTCAGGCCAGATGTTACATGATACAAATTTGTTAGGTTCTGGTTAACAATGGGGTGCCAGCTTTTATAATGAGTATCCATTTCTAAGTTTGTACACTAATGAAAAATTCTCTGTGGATTTTGCCTTTTTTATGGTACTGGCCAACCACTGGTTGATGGAAATATCTGGCACACAAATGTATGTGATGTCTGGGGGATAAGGAACAGGATGAGGTACTAGAAAAGGTTCTTGCGTCTACACCCCATGTTCAAGGATACCCCCTCGGCACCAGCGGTAGCACGTGCACCACTACCTCAGCCCCTAGCCAGTGTCCATTATGACACGTCAACAACGTTACACATTCCAGGTTTATATTTCAGTTTGGATTTCAGACTAGGCAGAAGGAGTCCACCGTGGAATCAGCGAGAGAATGAAGGAGTTGGGGCTTGATACACTTCTTTGGGCATTACAGGAGGCAAGGTTCCTTAATTTGTTCATCCTTGTGGGAGAAGCTGGTTGGCATATAAATGGTGATAAAAATGGAAATATCAGTTATGTACCACGGTTTAATCAGGGCCTTTTGAAGCATATAATGGGTGGCTAAGGTACACCATTATGATATGGAACTGTTGAAACATATCTATTTAGTCTTGTTGATGAATATGCAAAAATGATTGCACTGGATAACTTTGAAAAGCATTGGGGCATCAGTTTTCCAGTTTGATGGGACGCCTAAGTATGCACTTGATCTGTCACGGCAAGGATAGAACAAGGCATTGGTTTCTGCAAAGATTTTTAAATATTTTCCTAGAAGATGGCGTGTGTTGAATCTGAGTGTAAGTCCTTCAGCCTTGACTGAATTACAACCTTAACTCAATTACCTGATAGTGTTACCTATGCCTGTACACATGGTAATTGCACTTCCTTGGGTTATAGATCATCATGTAACAACTTAGATTATCAAGGCAATGCATCATATGCATTTAACTCGCACTATCACGTGTATAATCAGCATAATGGTGCTTGTGCATTTTATAATTTGGTCATTGTAACTCAGACTGACCCCATCATAAGGGACCTGCAAATTTGAGATCCAGGTATCAATATGAATTTTTTAGAAGATTCAACTCTGAAAAAATTTAAGGCATCAATTCCATGTATGTTGATTGCTTAGAAGATTCAACTCTGAAAAAATTTAAGGCATCAATTCCATCAATTCCAGGTATGCTGATTGCTTGGATCGGCTTCATGATGAAGCTTGTGCAGTAAGACATCAATTTAACTATCAATTAGGTGAATTTTTTCATGTCACATGACAATTTTTCTATAATACAATATTTGAAACTATAAAAAACTAGTTGAGTAGTAAATCTAAATATGAATATGAATTTTTGAGAAGATTCAAACACTTTTTTTGAACTTTGACAATGTTAAGAAAATATTGTAGTGGAATTAAAATAGAAATTGGTAGGCATTAATTAAAATAACATTGTTGGTTTTTGCAAATTGCACAAAGGCTTCGGTTCCCCTTAAAGATCTAGATGGGCAGATCAAAGTACCTGAGCCAAATTGATTGCCGCTTGGGTTAGCATCTTTAACAACAACTCTTCTCATGAAAATCCTATATTGAATTTGGGAATGAGTTTGTGAAATCTTACGAATTGATATTCCTATTTTTCGTTTCAAAGAGGCGATAACTTGCATGGACTTGCTGCTGCATGGACAACCCCACTAGCTTTGGCAATGGCAGAAGTAACTCTTACAACCATACTTTTATCAAGTGGTTAATACTAATTTACATGGTTTTATTGACTTAGAGGAATATGAAAAATATTTGATTGACACTTATTGCATTAGCTGGTTGTAGAAGTACATGCAAAATATGCGAACGTGTCTAGTGAGGCATTGCATATTTTTACAACTGTTTCCCCAATCTAGTTTAGTGCATGGATTATGATATTTCTATAAATAAATAAATAAATTTTAATTGAAACAGTGGGCCACTATTCCTGCTAGTATGTCAATGACACTTAGCCCTTTCAAAAGTTAACGACACCCCATTCAATGCTAAAGCCTCAACACAAGATTATTATCCTCCTTTTTATTATGTTTATGGTAATTGAGTGGTTATTGTGGAGCATACAGTCTCTCATGGAAAAAAACAATGATCTACCTATGATAAGTGCCCCATGCTGGACTCAGTTGGAGAGCTCATAAATTTAGTACAAGAAGCAATGCAATGCTCTAAATATTCAATTTCCTTATGGGCCTAGTGCCCTGTGTTGCATTGAAATGAAAATGATTTTTATGGGGTCGACATCTCAGGTTAATAGTACTGCGAGTATTTGAATTTGCTTTATGTTATTCAATCTGTTGTAGATTTGAATTTATTTTTTGGCTGAAGAATTAGTGAGTTATGTTATGTGGCTTCCATTCCTGAATTATTGGTAAACCAAAATACTATATGAAGGGTGAATCCATGAAGATGGGTGTCTATTTCGGGGAGTTTCGTGAGAAAATAATTATGAATTTTTTTGTTAGCTTGCTATCCATATTTTTTTCAATTTTTTATATTTAGATTTGATATGTCGATTCGACAAATGTTTGACAGTGTGTTCTTATAAAACGAAAGGACTACAAAATAGCCATGTTTTGTTGCACACGTAAAATCATTGTTAAACTTGTTTTTTGCAAAAAAAAAATATGCTACAACAATTTACACACAATATACTACTGCATGACTATAAGTTTGTAGCAAATGGATCTATATACTAATTATTATATTTATTTGAATTCAATCAATGGGGAAACCTTGTCGATTTTCAACATATTTTTTGTCGCAAAACTTTTCTCTCAACTGAATATAAAACTAAAAATTATATGAATACCCTTTTGAAGTAGACACGCCAATTAACTGCACCATAGTTTTCTCAATTTTTTTCATGGTGTATTTTTAAAGTTATGGATTTTTCTTTTCACCGCATTTTGAAAGAGATGAAACTAGACTCGACACCTGTTAAGAAAACAAACAATTACAAATATCAGATCTTACCTATACATAAAGAAATCTATATATTTGGAAAGTATATTCAATAACGAAACTAATGGTATCAAGTCCAACAGTCGCCTTATAGTGTAAGAGATCATTTTTACCTTTCGAAAATGGAGAAACCTGAAAACTGTGAGTGGCAACCAGATTTTCAGGTTTCAGAGGTTATTTGGCCGAATAACTGTTTTCCGTAACGGCGACGTCAGTTTAATCAAAGGTTATTCGGCCGAATAACCAAACGTAAAAAAAAACTCGTCGACCGGATTAAAAAAAATATATATATATATATTTTCTACACTTATATAAATAAAACTAAATACTTCGATTAATTTTGCACATTTCAATTTCGCATACTTTTTGGTCAGAATATTTTTGAAGGGATATTCTAAGGAGTTTTTTTTGCAAAGAGAGTTTTTTTTATGAGGTATTTTTTTTCTTACTTCTTTCTAAAGAATACATTGAAAGAATTTTTTTGCAAAATGAGTTTTTATTTCAAGCTTTTTGCACTTCTTATTTCTTTGCAATGGGTTTTTTTCCAAGGATTTTTTAAGGAGCTTTTTTTTACAAAGAAAGTTTTTTTTATGAAATATTTTTTTTCAAGCTTTTTGCACTTTTCATTTCTTTGCAATGAGTTTTTTTTCCAATGATTTTCTAAAGAGTTTTTTTGTAAAAAGAGTTTTTTTTATGAAGTATTTTTTTTGTTACTTCTTTCTAAGGAATACATTGAAAGATTACTTTTCTAAGGCATTTTTGCAAAATAAATTTTTATTCCAAGCTTTTACACTTCTTAGTTCTTTGCAATAGGTTTTTATTCCAAGTTATTTTTTCAAAGGAGTTGTCTTTTTCCTTCTTATTTATTTGAAAATGATTTTTTCAAATGAATTTTTTCAAAGTTTTTTTTTTTTTAAATATTTTTGCAAAAAACGTTTCTTTTCTTCTTATTTCTTTGAAAATGAGTTTTTTCAAAGTCTCCCAAGTTATTTTTGCAAAAAAATTATTTTGTTGCAAAGGTTTTTACAAAGAAATCTTTTTCCTGGGTATTTTTTCAAAGAATTTTTTTTTTTTCCAGTGGATTTACAAAGAAGATTTATTTAGAAAGTGTTATTATTATTTTCCAATGAGTTTTTTAGCAAATGTTTCTTTCCAAAGTGTGCATTTACAGAGTTTTTATTCCAAGGCATTTTAGCAAATAAGATTTTATTTCAAGTTATTTTTACAAAGGAGATATATTTTTCCTTCTTATTTATTTGAAAAGGGATTTTTTCAAAGTCTCCCAAGTTATTTTTGCAAAAAAATTATTTCGTTGCAAAAGTTTTTACAAAAAAATCTTTTTCCTAGGTATTTTTTCAAAGAAGGGTGTTTTTTTTTTTTTTAAGTGGGTTTACAAAGAAGATTTATTTTGAAAATGTTCTTATTCTTTTCCAATGGGGTTTTTTCAAAGGTGATTTATTGTCAAAGAGTTCTTATTTCATTCAAAGAAGGTTCTTTTCAAAGGAAACTTGTTTAAAAAGACTTTTTCTTCAAAAGACTCTTACAAGATTTTGATAAGGTGAAGTAAATTTCAGTTCATGTGTTCATAAATTTCGTAACTGTTTTTAAATCTTCATTTTGTTTATTTACAATAAAATGATGATTATTTAATTTATCATTTATAGATTAAACAATCATGGGCAATAAGAGAAACCGTCAAAGAAAATATGATCGTAAATGTGTTGATGATGATGATAATAAAGAAAAGAAAAAACTTAAATATCATGCCAACAAAGCAAGCCTTGCAGAAACAAAGCAAGCCTTGCAAAAACGCAAGCAACGATTATTGAAGATACAAATACAGTTTTACATGATAATGTCGATGAAATGGAAATTGAAAATAGAGTACAAGAGGAACAAATTGAAGTTGAAGAAACCATTGTTGAGGATGTAAATAGTGATTTACATACTAATGTCGATGAAGTCAATATTGAAGATCAAGTTCAAGAACCAAAAATTGGATAAGGTATGTATATATTGAATGTATTTTCCAAATTCATTTTTTATAATGAATTATATTTTTGGATACATGTTTTAAATTAAATTTAACTTGATGTATAGGTACTTTCACCATTGATGATGAAACGTTAAAAAACGTTGATTGCAATAAATATGGAAAAAAAATACCCATACACACTGCACGATATTAGGCTCAAAAAAATTATGATGATGTTCTGAAGAATTATTCAGCAACAGGACAAGCACAAATTTTGAGATGTTTATTAGTGACCAAGAAGTTAGAAGATGCTACATCATTATTGGCTATTCATAAGGCGACCAAAGAGTTGAAATTAAAACATAATGTGATAGAAAATATAGGTGATGCAATAAAAAAGTTTGGAAAATCTAGGAAGAAAGACATTAGTGCTGCACGAAGAGCAATTCATACAGCAATTATTTCGACTAGTACTAAACAAAAACGTTTGACAACAAAGCTAGCAAAAGCAGTTGGAATCTCAAGACAGACATTATACAGACATAGCAAATTCAGAATGCAAATAGATGAAAATGATGAACTTGCTTGCTGGGTAATTATTTGTAGACAGTCTTACAAAGATAGAATGGGAGCAGGGGTTAAAGATATTGTACGGGAATATTGGTTGACACATGCTCGAGTTTCACCAAATTCAAGAGATGTAATACGACAAAGAGTATCACGAGGAGTATATGTAAGCAGTCCAAAACATATAATGGATATGACACAAGTAAAATTGTTCAATAAATTCAAGGAACATCATCGTGGAATTAATGTGTCAATCACTACATTTGTGCAACTAAAACCATGGTATGTTAGACCTATTACTATCCGTGACACATGTTGTTGTCATTATCATGTGTAATTCCAATTATATTACGACACATTTCTTGAATTTGGTAAAATGTTTTGGACAAATTCACCACCTCCGCCCACAATACGTGAATTCATATCTCAAACCCTATGTGAGAGAAATCACGATGAAGTATTTTATAATAAGAAATGTGTCAATGGAAAACATTGTAATCGTTGTGAAAATTTGGTTTTATACCACAATAAATATCCTATCGATACTGATCACTCATTATCAAATGTCACCGTTGATTGGAGAAGATATGAATACATTACAAGTACCAGTGATGTACATTCCAAAAGGATTGATTTGCAAGAAGATAAAATAGGTGTGGCAGATTTTCTCAAGAAATTCGAAAGTGAAATTTATAAATACACCAAGCATTCACATAGAGCACAATGGCAAGACCTTCAATTCAAACAGTCTCGTGAAATTTTTCCACCAGGAACAATTTTGTCAGTGGTTGACTTTGCAGAAAATTATACATTTGCTGCACAAAAAGAGATACAGAGTGAATATTATCATTCTGACCAAGTTTCAATATTCGTCCATGTTTTATATAGAAATTCTCAACAGGATGTTGATGACATTGAAAGCACGTGTGACAATCGAGATGTGATTAAAGAATATCACTTTTATATCAGCAACGATCGTACACACGATACACATTTTGTTCAGCATTGTATTGAAAGTATTTTCTACAATTCACTAAAGGAACGTAACATTAAATTCAATGAGCATTAGATATGGTCAGATGGATGTGCCAGATAATTTGAATCTTCACGATCATTTTATTGGTTATGTTGACTTCATAAAGCATTGAACATTAAACATCACTGGAATTTCTTTGAAACTGGTCATGGAAAAGGTGAACATGATGGTGCAGGAGCATGCGTAAAAAGAGCACTTCGAAGATGGCAAATGAACCATAGTTCTGCATGATTCCATTCAGCTGCAGAGGTTGTCTAATGGTGTAAATCACATCTAAACCATGATTATAATCAACAATCAAAAAATGTGCGCAGGTATGTACACACAAATGTTTTAATTTATATTTTATTGTCAATTTAAAAAAAAGTATGTGTACCTAACATCAAAATTTGTCATTTGTGTACTAGGCTTTTTTGGCATGTTGGGATCCAAGATATAAATAGATCAATACCATACGACGCTAGCACCATACAAGGGACTAGAGATTTTCACTCTATTCAAACAAAAGCCTTCCAAAACATTTATGCATTTGACAATAGAAAGCAATCATGCAACATTGGAAACACACATAAATTAAACATAACCAATCCCAAAGTTTGTGAAAACATAACGAACAACTACGTGAAACATTGGAAACACACATAAATTAATCCCAAAGGAAAAATGCCACTAGCAAGCATAGAAGAATTAGAATCAGAAGATATAGCAATATCATCTGATGGCGACAGAATTTCAGATCTCGTTAGAGAAGGTAATGATCAAATACCACTGTTTTGTCGATTGTTCATTCTTGTCATTCACCTTATACACATGTATATTAATCAATTTAATTGAATTAAAAATCCTAATATCAATTGTAATTTGCACAGGAGATGTTTTTGTTGTGATTGCACCTGTCGACAACAACGAAAATGTGAAGTATTATTTGATGTGATGCACTGAAGGAAAAATGAAGTTATTGGAAGACTACAATGACAACGGATATACATACGAGAGAGGATCCATCATTTTAAAGGGCTATTTTTTTCAGCAAACCCATATGACTCAAAATTATGTCTACTTTCAGGATTATGAACCTGATGTCATATGTTGTCAATATAGCCATTTAGTATGTGCATCTCGAATAAAATTGGTTCAAGTTCCATCGAAAAAACAATTAAAAAATAAAAAATGGAAACTATCCAAATATGACCATGAACAGATAATTGAAGACGACATTCCATTGCGATGTTTTTAAAACTTTATATTTAAAATTAATAGATCAATGGTTTTGTCGATGTCATTGTTAAATGTGTACAATATATATTTTTCTTTTTATGTTTATGATCTTGAAAGGAAATGGAGTATAAAAGTTTAAATAATCGTATTCTAGTATGCTGAAATTTGAATTCAAAAATTATTTGATAATGAAAACCTCAATGTGTAAAATTTTTGTCTTAATTCTATTTGAAATGCTTTATTCGGGTCCCCATATGTCTATTAGACCACCTAAGGGATGAGATAACGGATCTATGGTTGTCGCCACTCTCCGCCCCGAATCTTTAATTTAAAATATCGCTTGTGTAAAATTATTTGGTAATGAAAACCTCGATGTGTAAAATTTTTGTCTTAATTCTGTCTGAAATACTTTATTCACATCCCCATATGTCTATTAGACCAATTAAAGGATGAGATAACGGATCTGTGGTTGTTGCCACTCTCCGCCCCGAATCTTTAGTTTAAAATATCGCTTATGTAATTTCACATAACTGAAATCATGGCAAATGGAGACAATGATCATTTGATTTTTAATCACAAGAAAAGATTCTACGATTATGAAGCTTATGCTAAATTAGATAAATGATTATTTACAACAAATCGATGAAAATTCATCAAATTGTTGTTTAAAATCATTGCTCTAATTTAGCACAAACTTCACAATCCTGTAATCTTCGCTTATGATTAAAAAACAAAAAACCGTTATCCCCATTTGCCATGATTTCAGCCGCATCAAATGTACCTGAACATTTAAAGTAAGAATTATTAATTAAAAATCCATATATCAAAATTTGAATAAATAATATTCATTTTTCAAACTTCCTAAAATTTGAACTTAACATGTGTTCCCTTTTAAACTTCCTAGTTCATCCATATTTCTGTCAAAACTTCTAACATTCATAAACTTCTTAACATTTAAAGATAACATTCATATGTTTTTAACATTCATTTTAAACTTCCTAGTTCATCCATATTTCTATCAAAACTTATATAATATTCATAATCTTCCTAACATTCCTAAGTTTCATAACATTCCTAAACTTCCTATTTCATCCATATTTCTATCAAAACTTTTAATATTCCTAAAACTTCATAACATTCAAAGATAACATTCATGTTCTTAAATTTCATTTTTAAACTTCCTAATTCATCCATATTTCCATCAAAACTTCAAACATTCCTAAACTTCATGACATTCCTAAAATTTGAACTCAACATGTGATAAACTTCCTAGTTCATCCATGTATCTCTATCAAAGCTTCTATAACATTCAAAGATAACATTCATGTTCTTAACATTCATTTTAAACTTCCTAGTTCATCCATATTTCCATCAAAACTTATATAACATTCTTAAGCTTCCTAACATTCCTAAACTTCCTATTTCATCCATATTTCTATCAAAACTTCTAAGATTCTTAAACTTCCTAACATTCAAAGATAACATTCATATTCTTACATTTCATTTTTAAACTTCCTAGTTCATCCATATTTCCATCAAAACTTCAAACATTCCTAAACTTCCTAACATTCCTAAAATTTGAACTCAACATGTGTTCACTTTTAAACTTCCTGGTTCATCCATATATTTCTATTAAAACTTCTAATATTCCTAAACGTCCTAACATTTAAAGATAACAT
The DNA here is from genome assembly GCA_027924585.1 of Larix kaempferi. Taxonomy (NCBI): domain Eukaryota; kingdom Viridiplantae; phylum Streptophyta; class Pinopsida; order Pinales; family Pinaceae; genus Larix; species Larix kaempferi. Next base: position 2,633,949 of record BSBM01000299.1, read on the forward strand.
TCATGTTTTTAACATTCATTTTTAAACTTCCTGGTTCATCCATATTTCCATCAAAACTTCTAACAAATTCTTAAACTTCCTAACATTCAAAGATAACATTCTTGTTCTTAATATATTCAATCTTAACATTCATTCATGTTTCAATCAAAACTTCCCCATTCATGAATTTTAAACCTATGTTCATCCATTTTTAAACTTCCTAAATAATATTTCCTAAACTTCATAATATTCAAGAATATCATGTTCTTAACATTCATTCTTACATATTCATTCATTCATTTAAACATGCAAATACATATTCTAAACCTTTAAATCATACCAAATATGCCAAATAAGCAAAAATAAACTAGATCATTTAAACCAAGATTCACAAAATATGTAAATTCAAAGAGCATGTATATAATCCTCAAAAAAATACTCATGAACATGCAAGTTCAATGTACCCATATATATATATATATATATATTTAGTCCAAAAATAAATCTCCTCAACATGTCCAAAACAAATATTTGCAATCTAGATGCATATCAACAAACAAAAAATTGTCCACCATGCTATAAAAAAAAAATGTCCACCATGCTATCCTCCACTCGGGCCTCCCCCTGGACTCAACCCACCCTACAACATGTATAAAAAAAGATTATGAATATCATTTAAATTATTTAAACTATATTCAGAAAATTAAAATATTAAACTTATATATCAAAAAACAATTCAAATATATTAACAATATTACATCAAATTCTCCAAATACATGTCCACCACCATCCTCCAAAGGAGTTTTTCCTTTGCCTCCAAAAGATTTGAGAAACCCAAGCTGCAACATATATAAAATCAATTTATGAATCTCATAAATTACTTGAACAAATTTTATCTAAATCCATAAAAATTAAAATATTAAAGCATTGAACAAAATTAAAGCACTAAACGAAATTACCTCTTTGCCAATATCTGCTGCATTAAGTAGAGAACCTATATCTCCCCTCTAAAATTTAAATTGTATTAATAAATAAAACATAATGCAAACCAAAAAAATTACTATGCCAATTAACTTAAAACTAAAACAAAAAGATTAAAAAAACATTAGCTCACAATAGATGGTAAATCATTTATAAAGTTCATATCTAAAGAAACCTGCATGGATAAGTCAAATTAACAATAAGATGCATAGTTAAATTAACATTCAATATATATATATATATATATCAAATTCAAACATAATTACAAATATGTAAATAATAAATATGTACCTCTCTCTCTAGATTTTCGCTAGTTGAAATGTGGAAAGAATGTTCATTCATCATTCTTGAAAACTGCAATCAATTTAAATATTTACATAATGTACCTATTACTTTACATCAAAAAACATAATATATCATTCATATAATGTAACAAAAAAAATCAATTCAAAATAAATAAAATATTTAATTAAGATCAAGTCATATCATAATCAACAAACCTCTCCCAAACTCGATGTGTCATTGGATATAACATTTGCCGCTAGGTCACAACAAACCTTAGCATATGCCCTGAGATCTTCAATGCTCATTCCATCTATCTCATCATTAGTTTTGTAAACAAACTTTTGACGAATAGCAGAACGAGCCCTTTCTCGAACCAATCCCACATCTACTCCAACTAATGCTGACGATAAACCATCGCCAACAAAATTCCTTGCAGTTGTCCCAAGTGAGATGTGAGCTCTATCTCTGATCTTAATGCCACCAACCTAGGTGGACGAGATATCTGGGGTGGAGGTCGAAGAGTTGTAGGATCTCTAAGAGCACCTATTCGATTATATATTCAACCCTTTCCAACTCCATAAAATTTTGAATGAACATCGGTATAGTCTGGCTTCATATTTAAAAAAAACTCAGCATAAAAAAAATCTAGCAAAATATTGAGAAACCTCATCGTTCCATGGAAATCGACCATAAGCTGCAAGAAACCGATCATAGAGTATATGTGCAAGATCAGGATGCTTGAAATATTGCACTTTCAACATTTCTCACTTCAGACCTTCTTTGAAGTTAAACATTGATTTGGCCTGTTCTTTCGTCACTCTCTCCTTCACAACATCCCATTTGTCTGGACCCATCACTTGTTCCCTTCGTCTTCGCATCAAATATGCAAAACCATCTGTAGTTGGTCTGAGATTCTCATATGCCTGAATGAAGTTTTGCAATGATCCCAAAACAATCTCCAAACTTTGTTTATCTCTGGAGGGAGATCCATAGTAGACAAATAATTTTCCAACTTGTCGTAGTGGGAGCTACATCTTTCAAGAGTCATTTGATGATCACCACTTTCCCATGGAAGCTCCCGAGGTAGATCAGATGGATATGTTGTAATGGGTGTACAACCCTCAGTTAATTCAACATATTGCGTCTTAGCTCGACCATAATCACCTCGTGTAGAATGGTGAGCCTCTTGAAAACATTGCTCTGCACCCTCATCCGTCTCCCTTGCTTGCTCTGTCTCCCTCTCTATAGAATTACAAGCATATTCCGAACCATGCTCTACTTCAAATGAAAATAAAGTTTTGTTTAAACACAAATACAAATTTTGCGCACACAAAAAAACAATTTGCATGTACATGTTAAAAGATCGATATTTATATACCAATAGAGGGTCGAGATCGACGTTCTCCCACAGAAGATATAGGGGAATCATTTGTACCCCTTTCACCTCGTCGATGTGAACTATACAATAAACTAGAATCCCAAGGGGAGGTTGACAACCTCCGATTATCACTTGTAACACCAACCCCAGAAGTTTGTGAAGACCTCCTACGCTTTCGCCTCAAAGAATCCTCTCTTTCCATTTGATATATAATGCCTACACTTGCACAAATATCAACTAATTACATATTCAAATCCTACATGTTAATTCTACAAATTCTAAAACCTAACTACTAAAGAGACTAAGTTATTTAACAAGGACCTAGATTTACCTAATATCATCTAATAGTTCTTAAAAAGAGTATAGCTAATATTGTTAGATGTGTGAAGAATTAATGTACCAATTTTCTAAGTGTTTTTTATGTTTAAAATGAATGGAACCAATATAGTTAAGTACTAAGTGAAGGGTTCATTTCTTTATGTCAAAGAATGAGTTTATGAACCTATTTTAACTATTGACCTAAATCTTAAATTAATAACTTAATTTATATTTTAATACTTCAAACATAAATTACATCTTCAAATATTTTCATTATTGCATAAAATAAAATAAAAATTGACAATTCATGGTATTATGTTTTGAGTTTGACATGTTTTCCAAATTTGCCATGTTCGATAATGGTTTTCAGTTTCTTAAATTAATAATTTAATCAAGATATTTTAATACTCTAAACATAAATTATATCTACAAATATTCTCATTATTCCATAGAATAAAAAAAAATTGACCCTTCATAGTATTATGTTTGGAGTTAAATGACATGTTTCCCAAATTGGCCATGTTCGACAATGGTCTTCAATTTCAATCTAATAATGGTAACAATTCTTGGTATTATGTTCTCCAAGTTTGCCATGTTGCAAACAAAGAAAAACGTAATACCAAGAATTGCCACCTTTACAAAAATAAAACTCAAGACCATTGTGGCATAATATCACCTAATAGTTTATAAAATGACTATGACTATTATTGTTCGATTGTATAAAACTTACTATAGTACATCTAAATTAAAGTCTATTCATGTCTATAGCTTCGTTGTACCTAAAGTCCATTTAAAGTTTTTTTGTATCAAAAGTAGAGTTTAATTGTCTAAAGTTTGGTTGTATCTATAGCTATCTATCAACACAGTTTGTAATGGAACTAATATATTGATCTCTGCACTCTGTAAACATAGACAGAGTTCATGAACTCAGTCCATGTCCATGTTGACAGAGTTCATGAACTCTGTCCTCGTCCATTTCGACAGAGTTCATGAACTCTGTCCATGTCCATGTTGACAGAGTTCAGCAAATAAAACAAGCCTATATATAAATGAGATATATCATTTGCAAATAAAATTACTGTCCTACTTTTATTTTCATTTCTAAACACAGGCAAAACCAACAATTTAAAAAAAGTAACTAACTAAACACTCAATATATTCCTCTTTTATATTTAAATTTAAATCATTTTCGACATACAATTTGACCAGAGTCCAAGAACTCTGCGGAATTGGACAGAGTCCTTGAACTCTGCCCATTTGGGCAGAGTTCATGGACTCTGTCCAATTGGACGCAGCTGAAATGAAAGCGGCCCAATTGGACAGAGTCCATAAACAACCCAATTTTGGGCAGAATTCATGGACTCTGCCCATTTGGGCAGATTTCATGGACTCTATCCAATTGGACACAACCAACATGAAAGCAGACGAAACGATTGCAGGCAAAACGAAAGTAGGCGAATTAGAAAAAAAAAAATTTCTACTTACCTCTTCAGACATAGCCGAAACAAAAGCAGGCAAATTGAGATCTGGCCGAAGAGAGCCCCAAGAGGAATTTGAAACAGCCGAAACAAAATGAGCGAAGTAGACGAAAAGGAAAACCTGCAATAACAATAACAACTTAAATAAGAAACTTAAAGACAAAAAAAAACAATTACAAACGAAAGATAGGAAAACTTTTACCTCTGCACACCGCCGGATCGATATGTCCCCAGCTACAGCAGCTCACTAATGTTAGAACGTCCACAGGAGAACACTCCGACAAGAAAGCTCCACCAAAAGATGTGCAATTGCACGATAAACATTAACTGTCCAGACACAGACTCCACCATATGGCGTTCAACCGCCGAAACAGAAATACGACCCTGCAAGAAAGGCAGAACCTCACGTACGTGCAGATGGCGGGAACAGAGGGTGGCGGACAAACGAATGGCAGAGGTGGGGTATGGCGGCCTAACACTCCAGCAACGACGAACCGCCGAGCATATCCTCACGCACAGGGTGGTGGATAAGCGACACACAACAGCGAGGAATCGGGTGGCGGAGTTCGCCAACGACAACCTAGACAACAAAACAGGTGGACAGGTGACAGAGCAGACCATTGACGCAGAGGCGGGGCCACCATCAACGCCAAAGGGGTCCACAGAATAGAGCGAAAGTGACCAAGAATGGCCACGACCGAGATTTTATGCAGAATAATTATTCGACCGAATCATTATTCTGCCGAATAATTATTCAGCCGAATAATTATTTGGCCGAATACTTATTCGGCCGAATAATTGGACACAGCGCCGTGCATTTTCTCCGTCTGGCTAAAACTTCGCACACACATCGAGGCCACCATTAGGTGTAACGGTGGCCCGTTAATTGTTATTCGGCCGAATAATTAAACTTGTTTGGCCGAATAACCTCTGCTATAGTTCTTCGGCGGCCGATTCTCACCAAAGTGTTACCCACCTTCGCGTTTCCACCCTGAATGGTTTAAGTGTTTACTATTCTATCAATCTTCTCATAGCTGGGTTTTCCTTGAGAATATCAATACATCAATATTTTTTATTTTTTTTCAATAGTTATTTTGCACTATGTACAATTACAACAATTAAACATTTCTGAGAGGCACGTATAAGCAGTTTTGCTGCTATTTTCACTTGTTTAGTTATAGTCGTCAAAACAAGCATCAAAGTAAACTTAACAAAAGTTTAAAACTATTGTTTTTATATTGTATTTAAAATATATAACATTCTAATTAATCAATAATACATAGATTAAAATTTCAAACTTTTGAAAAATACATGATATATTAAAAAAATTAACATGGAAATTTAACATGACAATTTTTTTAGTTTTCTTCATTCACATTATTATAAGCAAATTATTAAAAAAAACAAAATATACCATCAAAAAAAAGATTAGACATTTTAGACAAAAATGAAAAAAAAATGAATAAAAACAAATTTGAAAATAACAATTTTAAATACTTTATGACTAGGAAGATTCAAAATATCAAAAAAATACCTCGAAAAAAAAGGTTTCTACCGGTAGCAACAGTTTTTGAAACGGAGGTAAAAACAACTACTAAATGTGACCTCCAAAAAAATGAGAACTCGTACGGGTTGTCATTTTATAGTATATTATATTTTATAAGAAAAACAATTTAGATGTAACATGTCCTTATAATGGCCTTGAACATGATATTTCTAGTTTAAGAAATGAAGGCACTATTCTCTTAATGAGTGACTTTAATGCTCGAACAACTAGTAGCCAACCTATTCTCTTAAGAAATGATTCCAACCCTAATCCTCTATGGTTAGAAAAATACCTTGCTTTAGCCAACAACTACAAAATAAGTTCTGAAGATTTAGAGCAAAATTTGTTTGGTTATGAGCTAACCAAGATATGTAGTGCTCAAGATATAATTATTTGCAATGGTCTTATGAAATAGCTTGACTTGCATTCATGGGATTGGAAGTAGTGTGATTGATTATGTCATTTCCAATCCCTTTAAACAACCAAATAATAAATTTTGACATTTTAAATGACTATGAACCTAACTCGGACCTTTAATTATAACTCTCAACTTTCTTATGCATGGTAGTCCCATAGAAACAAACTCTTAGAGTTAAAAATACTTAAACTTCAACCAAAGTAATGTTGATATATTTCAAAATGATTTAAATAATAATTTGTTTCCTCTCTCTAGTAAGGGAAATATAGAAGACTTATATCATAATTTCTTTAGAACCCTCGTATTCCATTAACAAGATCTCCATTAAAGTGTTGTATAAAAATAGAAATAGAATGACCAACTCTTGGTATGACAAAGAGTGTAAAATCACAAAAAGAGAAATCAAAGAATCTATTGATGAGTCCCTAAAATTTGACAAGATAATCAAGTACAAATCCCTCATTAAGAGGGAAAAAAGGACCTATATAAATGATAAGTAGGAGACTCTTTTATACATATCTAAGATGGATCCTAAGAAATTCTAGAGACAAATTCAAACTTGCAAAGCTAAAGATAATAATATAATTGTATTGAAGGACTAGAATTCCTATCTTAAGAATATTTATGAATCGCATGATGGTGTTGACAACATTCAACCCCTTTTATGGAGGATGATTTTTTTTCTTTAGAATACATATATTTTGGGATTAAGCACCTCGCTAATGGGAAAGCTAAGGACATCAAAGGCTACCAAGCAAAAATCCTAAAAATTGGGGTGTATGTCCTCATCCCTCACATCCACAAGCTCTCCAATATAGTGGTCAAGAATGTTAAATTTTGAGCATTAATTCACAATACTCTAGGATCTTCACTGAGAGAATAACATATACAGTATATCAATGCATAACAATCACAATAAGCATGACAAGCATCACAAGAATCAAAAGCATGAGAGACAAGAGACATAGAGTTTCCGTGGGGAAAACCCTAAGGTGAAAAATCCCACAACTTCCTCAGAGATAGAGAGAGCAATGGCTCAACCAAAGTACAACCAAAATACACTTGAGATAGTCTCCTAGAAGCAGATGATCCTCCTCCTCACTAGTGCTCCACTTTCTAAGTGAGAGAGATGTGTCTTTCCGAATGATATAAATAGAGATCTCCTGATCTCTATTTATACTAACCTATTTTCCCAGTGACCTTATGGGGCCGACTTGTCTAGCTAGGTACATTCACAATATAATATATATTTCAGGGCCAACCCCACACATGGTGGTCTAATAACCCATCAGCAAGTACACACACTTGCGACACTTGTCAATCCACATGACGACACTTCCTTATAGAGGAATAACACAACTCTAATAAGGGTACAATAAATATATATGAAATACATAGATGAAATACATTCGGAAGTTACATATACATCAACAAAGAAATGATTCCCTAAACATTGGTCTCAGAGCCTTATTGTACCCATTTTTAAAAGCGGTGATAAAAATAACCCCTCTAATTATAGGAATATTATGATCATCCATCTCTTAGCCAAGTTATATGGTACTATTTTGGAAAATAAGATCAACATATGGCTAGAAAGTCAAGGCACAAGGACTAAAAGACAAGCCTATTTTAGATGGTATCATTCTACAATAGACCACCTCATTAATATCAGGATCATTGTAGAGGAATGTTGCAATAATAAGCTCATTCTCCTTTTTTGCTTTGTGTACTTTAGTAAATCCTATGATACAGTGCCTAGAAATAACTTGTGGAAAATATTAGAAGAGTTAAAGGTTCCTTTCGAGTTGAGATCCACTGCAATAAGGTTGTACGAGAATTTCATTGCCAAGTTTAACAACACTAAGGGTTGGACGGAAGATATTAATTGTAATATACGATTTAAGCAAGTTTTCCCCCTCTCCCCTACCCTTTTTGGCATATACATTGATAAGTTAGAAGGTTGTTTAGTAGAGGAAGGATGCATTGGAATGATGTTAGTGGAAATTGTCATCATACTCCTTCTTTATGTTGATGACATTGTTCTTCTGCAAATATGTCCATATGATCTTGATAAGCAATTAAGAACTCTCAAGGATTTTTGCTATGGTATGGGAATGACCATCAATACTGACAAAACCAAAGTTATGTTGATAAACTCTAATAAGGTCACTTACACTCACTTTTTGTATGATAATAGAAACATGGAGGAAGCGACTTCCTACAATTATCGTGGGATTAATATACATCGCAAGCTTAACTGGAACTACAACATCAAGAAAAGGATCAATGGAGGGTGGAAATATTATGTTAGGTATTGAAAACAATTGTAAGTCACCAAACCTTATGATGTGGGATAAAAATAAATTCATCTTTGAAACTCTTGTCACTCATATTCTCTTGTATGGGTGTGGAGTTTGGGTCTGCATCCTCTCTAGAAAATCTTGGAGAAGGATTGAGAAAATCCTGAAGCATTTTATAACTTACAATATTAAAATTAAAATCAATATGTCATATCCTATTCTCCTTATTGAAGTGGGACTTCCCCTCATTGATAGCATACTTATGACTAGGTACTTGATGTACAAGAAAAAATTAAATAACTTGGGAGACCAAAGACTTCCGAAAATTGCTTTAAATTACAGCCAAAACCACCTAAGGCTCAAGAGAGGATGGCATAAATATGCCATGTCTTGGTTAAAAATGTGGGGGATTGATGACAATGTCACTTTGCAAAATATAGATGATATTAGAAATATTATTACTTCGAAGTTCAAAGAGAAGTTGTGGTGTGATGAAAATTTAGAGAATAAAAGAAAATTAAGATATTACAAGGAGGTCATTAACCCTAATCTTGAATATGATCAAAATTATCTCTCTATTTTAACTAGTGTAAAGAAGAAGGCCCACATAGTTAACATAAGAATGAACTCTCATGAGCTGCATAGTGAAAATGGGTGTTGGACCTTTCCTAAAACTCCATGGGTTAAAGGATCTGTCATCTATGTGAGACTTTGAGTGTTGAGGATGAAAATTGCCCTGCATACACCCACATAATATCTTAGTTTCAATTTTTTTATTACAATACAAACTTGCATAACCTTCTATCTCATCGAAATTATAGAAATTTAGGATTACTCCTCTCCAAGCATTTTGAACACCAAAATAAACCTCTAAAGCAAACCAAGTAGTTCCTTACATTTTTTCTTAGGTTCTGATAGAGAAAAATTGGTATCAATAAACGTTAACTATCCTCATCATCATAAAAACAAATTAAGTTAAAAACATATGTAAAAAAATAAAAGCTATTAACATGAGATAATGTAATCTAAGTTCCATGGGCTTCTTGAATTTAAAACTTTTTAAAAGAATCTAATGATGTAAAAGTGGAAATGCAAGGGCATGTGGATATCCATTAATAAAATTAATTCAAGGAGATTCTAATATCTTGATAAATTAGAAAACTTTGGGGAAAATAAGTAGTTGCATTTTCTTATTTTAATAAAAATATATAATAAATTTAGAAAAAATATATTTAAAGATGTCAAAATAAATTTAGTAATTTCTTATTCTAAATTATAATTCTAATAATTTAGTTTTTGTAATTTAATTGTATTTAAAAAATAAATTCATTGGTTTAACTAATTTCAAATGAATCACATATAATTTGTCATTTGTTTTGGTATTTATTAAATGGAAAAATTAGAGCTAAAGGTTTTTAGGGTGTACTTTATAGGGGCAAGTTTTGATTTACTAATTTGTGGTTTTGAAATTTTTAGATCTCGAGGCATTAAATGTTTAAATTTGGGGTCAAAACACCACATACATAGTCCCATAATCTCAACTTTGTTCTACACATTGCGAGATTTTTAATGGTGCAAAGATCACCTTAATTATAGTCTGTATAAGGAAGTTATGTCTCCCATAAGTTAACCTACAGATTTGATGGCATGTCAACTCCCAACACTAATACATGTGGAGCTAGTCATGTGTGGACTTTTAAAAAGATTATAGAGGGTCCAAAACCTTGACCCTAATTGGGAGTTATGCATGAATAAATCCTAACCGCGACTCTAGATGACTATCAAGACATGTTAAACAATAAGTCCCTAGAAGGGAAGGGGTTCCATACTTGTGTATCGAGAGATATCAATGCATAAATAAGGAAGAAAAAGACCTCATAGAAACCATATATGACATAGTGTCAATATAGATCACCATTGTTTGTATTTGAATTTCATATCTGAGAAGAAAAGAGCAAGGTATAACCCTCACCTTCTAGTTGGGTTTTCCCATGGTACGTCTTGTGTAACTCTTTGTGGGAATGGTATTGTATTTTTTTTTAGATTATTTTATTTTAGGATTATCTTATTTCAACTTATTTAATCTTATTATACTTATTTCTAGTTAAATTGGATTTAGGTTAAGACACATTTACATGAGGTTTGTTGCTATTAAAAAATACCCATTTGAGCTAACTTCTATCTTATAATACCAAACCTCATGCAAATGTGACTAAACCATATTAAAAATATAATTTAGGCCAAAAATAAGTCCAAATTTAGTGAAATTAGGGTACACTAAATCATTTCATAACTAATATTTTGTAGAAACTTGTAATATTTGTTGTGATGAACTATTACATTGGAGTAACAATGGTAGTTTACAAATATTGGTATTAGACTTGTTTTCTTTGGAATTTCTTTTTGAAAATTGCAAGATGTAGAAATTGACTTAAAGAAAGGAGTCTCAAACTCTAGCCATGGTGATGAGTACAATAACAATACAAGGGATGAATAAAAGGAGAGATTTTCAAAATTGGAAGCACAAGTGGTTAACATCTCTTTCAACATGACAATCCTCATGGTAGCTCTAGAGATGAATCTTGGACCTTTTGGGGAGTTTGGTAGCTCTAACTCAAAATCTTGCTCTTATGGGAAATGTGGAGAATAATAAGAACTAGAAAAGGAGATATAGGAAGAGATACCAAGTTCTATCGTCACATTTTCCCAATATCTATTCAATGTGGAACGAAAAGTGCACATTAAACCCTATTAAGGTGAGTTTGATGTTGTTATATTGGATCAATGGTAGCAACAATTAAAATTTATTTTCATTTTTTTATAACATAGGAACAACATAGGAGAAGAGAACAATATATCATTTTCCCAGTTGAAGTTAGAGGTCCATGCCCAAAATTGTTGGGAAATCCACATAAAGACAATTAGGCTAGAGGGTGATCCCCCCATAACGAAGTGGGATGTGCTAAATACTGTCATTATGTCCCAATTCTAACCTATTGGGTATGAATACAACCAATGGATTTGTTTTCTTATGGTAGAAGTAAGGATAGATTGTACAAGAGTATGTCACCATTTAGTTTCGAAAATAAGTAATTATGTTGGGAATATCTCCCAAGAACCTATATGTACTTCTAAAGTTTCTAGGTGGAATCCATAATCATTTAAGGAGAATAGTGATTCCCTTTAAAACTATGGCCATTGATGATACCTATATGCAATAACTTGATGTATGGAGAATATGGTTAAGAACAAAGGAAAACCAAATGGTTCCAAATAGAGATACCACCAAGATACTTTCAAGGAGGGAAAGAAGTGGAAACAAAAGGATAAGAATATAATGTCCACTGAACATTAGTGCAAGGATCCAAGCAACTATTGTAGCCATCATAATATCGATGGTCATACTAAAGATAAGTCTTAGAAGCTACATCTAAAGCTAAATCCAAATTACCAACAAAAAGAGGTAAAGAAGAAGACATGTTAACTATGGATTCAAGAAACCAAGTAGAGAGAAACTTATATGTAGATGAAAATATTATATGCACTACAATCCAAAAGGAGGTGAACCCTAGTATCCTTGATCCCAATGAAGAGAATCATATGAATAAACTATTCCATATCAAGATCCAGGTGAAGAAGTTAAAGGTGGATGCTCTATTTGATTTTGTTTTAGAGGCAAACCTCATAGAAGAGGATATGTTAAGTAATATTGCATTGTAATTTCCCGATCATCCAACCTCTGTTTGATTTTGTTTTGTAGGCCAACCTCATAGAAGATGATTTGGTAAGTAAGATTGGATTGTAATTTCATGATCATTCTTTTCCATACTCAATGGGATAGGTAAATAAGGATGTGTATCTCAAGGTCACTAAGTAGTGTAAGATGAAATGTTGTATAAGTGTAAATTATATTGATGAAGTGGAGGTAGATGTAGTTCCTCTTTATTTTTGCATTGTGGTGTTTAGAATCCCCTACATGTGTATGAGGGATGTGATCTTCATGAGGAGAGAAACCAATACCACTTGATCAAGGCTTGGAATCCTTTCTTCATGAATGACCACAAAGGTAAATTCAAGATGTCTTTGGTAAGTGCCAACAAACTAAGAAACTGATCAATTCAGGTAGAAATTTTGTAATACTATTCTTAAGACAAAATCAACAAGGATATGAATCACTAAATTTAAAGGCATCTCTAAAAGGATGTACTAACAAGTAAAAACACTAGTTGGAGGAGCTATTGTAGATCCATTTGTAAGTACAAGAGACATTGAAGATGTCACAATAAAATTATGGGGCCAACATGACCAACACATAATTGAGAACATATTCATGATGGGAGATAAAGTATGGTAGCATTTGAACAAAGAAATGCTACAAAATCTTGATAAGAAGATCAAGGATCTATGATATGGTTTGTTTGAAGTGTTGGAGAAGTTAGATGACAATTCCTACAAATATAGTCGACCTCAATATATGCGTCTTTACTTAGTAGTGAATGTGGAAAATTTGGAACTCTACGAGCCTTCCATGTTAGATCAAGGAACTAATGGGTAAGTCTTATCTATCATAAAGGTTTTAGCACTAGAATCTCAAGCAAAATTTGTAGAGGATAGGGTTTTGTAGAAGAATCCCATAAGAACTAAACTAGGAAAGCATCAACTCTCATGGGTTGGGTTGAAAAGACAACTTCCAAGCAAGGCCAAATGGTACTCTAAGGAGAAGGTAGAGAAAAATTTCCTCAGCTCCTTCAATAAAATATTTTGGTGACCAAAAAATTCTCAAAATGGGGAGGTGTTATTTGAAATGGTTCACTATATAATTTTTCAATTGTTTTGGTACTTTCTAGGTGAAAACATTCAAGCTAAAGGCTTGCAAAGTCCATTTTAAGGGTAGGTCTAGTTTTGGTGATTTAAAGCCATGGAAATTCCATAGCTCATTTGAGGCATCCAACAATTATTTTTTGAGTCAAAAAATTGTGAGCATAGGCCATAGTTTCTTAATACTATTATACACATCTAGAGTTTTCTAATGGTGCACATATCACATAAATTAGAGTTTGTATCAGGAAGTTTTGTCTCGCGTGTTTTGTTAGCCACCATGGTAGGGAGTAGATGCCACATTCCCTCCAATTACTCGAACATTCTATAGGATCCAAGACCCTAATCCTAGTAGACTTTCAAGAAGATTCTTTAGATTCTAAAACCCTAATCCTAGTGGACTTTTAAGAAAATTTTAGAGAGTCTAAAACCCCAATCCTAATAAGGAGTTGAGACATACAAAAACCCTAATTCTTTCATAATTGAATAGAGCAATGGAGTGAGATATTTGATATTGTAACAAAACAAATCTAACCCCTTTAACAACTACACATGAATGTCTATTCCATTTATTTACATTTTATAACTAAGAAGAGAAAAAACAAAAAAAATAGTTTTACATTTTAATATTGAATAAAACATTATGATATAATTATAAATTTGTATAATTTTATAAAATATTAATTAAATAATGGTTATATTTGTAAGTTAAATTGTTTAGAAATCAAGGATGCATTAGCTGGTTGGTGGGGTTAGATGGATTTCATTCTATGGTTCAATTCCATTGAAACATATTCTAGCTTGGATCCTTAAAACACCTTAAAACAAAAATAAAAAATGCTTTAAGATTTTATATTTTTGCATACTTGAAAATAATTTGTAGGCAAAAGATATTCCACAAAGAGTGCAAAAGTTATCTTAACTCAGCTTCTCCATAAAATCTAGCTACAGCTATGTCGATCGATCGACTTTTGTTAGGGAGAACTGAAGCAGGTTGACGTTGGATAGCAAATTAGAATCCAGCTACAGCTATGTCAATGGACTTTTGCTTTGGAGAAATGAAACAGGCTGACGTTGGATGGCAAAGTAGAATCTATATAATGTTTAAAGTAATGGACCGCCACTATCGTGAAAATTGATGACTGTATGTTCGGATATTGTGCGAGGTAACTGTAACGTCACGGTAACTCCAGTCTCCCATTGAGATCTTATTGGCAACAACTTGGGATGCCTTGAAAGTACTTCTCATATAATAATAAAAGCATATTCTTTTTTTCATGTTTTCATAAGAAAGAGACGGTGGCGTTGTGGATGGCCATTCAAATAGTTACTGAGTAATATCGTATTAATCTAAAATTGCAATTGACCAATTCGATCAAAATCTCCTCTGAAAAAAATAAATGTCGGAGGGACAATCGAAATACCATATGTCACACCCAGTGACACGCCTTAAGATTCCTCAAATGTGAAAATTGTAACCTGCCTAAACGGATTGGTTTAAAAATGTGTTTGTAATTTTTTTAAGATTTATTGTATTGAAAGTTTGAAATGTTAAGATATTTCAAGTGACACAATTATAATCTTCATAAAACTTTTATTTTCACATAACTTTAGAATATGAATATGCAATGATCACTGGGCTTTCTGGAGAAATTAAACCTGGGTGAGATGTCCATGACTTTACCATATTAATGAGTGAATATGGTCGCCACATGATTCGAGTATCCCTCATTTTTCTTACATTTATGTCGGATGTGAAGTCCACATCTATCGCTTTGTCTTACATGATAAATATGAAAACTGCTTTGCGTCAACTATCAATTCAGCTCACAAAATTTCCTCTTCTTTTTCTCAGTTTGAACACAACACGGACCCACGTTCTTATAAGCACTGTAGGGACCAGAAGTTCGGGACCTACCGTCCTATACTACTTTCTATCTCTCACAGGAACGCTGACTACAAGTACCGACAGAAAGTGATGACTCCTGTTACTGCATTTTATTTCCCGCAATGCATTTGCTTCATGCTGTGCAGCCTACAACGGGAATCATTAATCTCCCAATATCGATACAAATTATCATGAAATAATACCATACTTAGTTGCATGCATTTTTATTTAATTTCATTATCATTACATCCATAGTAATTAGGTGTAACTAGAATTCAATGTCTATGATAATACTTACATCAAAAGCCTTGGACTTATTGGAATTTGGCAAAGCAATTTTTGTTAAAATGGCAATTTGGAGTGCTCAGATTTCAATTTGGGCTATTTGAGTGATTTTAAAATTGGGTAATTAGTCTAGAACAGACACTCCCAATTACTAAATTTAAAAATATGCTAAAATAACATTTTCCAGCCAGAATTTTAACCAGTTTTTAAACCAAAATTGCAGCAAAAGCTGGTGTTTTGGTTGTCTTTTATCCTACTGGTATCTATCATGATATTTACATCACATATTGAAAAAAAAAATACTTATCTCTCTCTCACACATATATATATATAGTTTTGATATATATTTAACATAAAAATACAATGTGAAAAAATATATTTATACATAAATAAATATAAATATGTAAAAATATCAATCCTTTTAAATATGTATTAAATATATCTCAATATCTTGGATTTTTAAAACTTTACAATAGTCAATATCCTATCAAAAGGCTACTAAGTACAGAATTCCAGACAAATGTAGTTGCCCATAATACCAAACAGAATAGACATAGAGATGACATATTGCAGTGTTTCAATTGTAAATAATTTCAAAGTTAGATCAATTTTAGCATTAAAAGACTAGAAATATTGTTACAGTGTAAATGTAAATATATATATATATTAATAATAATTAAAATTAATTTTTACATATTTTTATCTATATAATTTGAAAGATTTTGAATTATACAGAATTGATTGATTTATTAGAATTGATTGATTTATTATAAATAGAATTTTTTTTACATATTTAAAACTAAATAAATTTAAATTTACATTTTGAAAATATAAAAATTGAAACATATACCTGAAAATTATGTAAAATTATGCCAGATTAAAAATTATGGATAATAAAACATGTTTTCAATATTGATTGATTATCTTCAAGTTCAGCAACAACATGAAAATATAGAAATTGAAACATACACCTTAAAATTATGCCAGATGATATGTCTTTAACATTATTGTAAGCGTCCAAAAAAGGAAAAATTATGGACAATAAAACATGTTTCAAGCATTGATTATCTTCAAGTTTAGCAACCATCCACATTGATTATCTTCAAGTTTAGCAACAATCCACATTAAAAATATATGTCAGTAACAAACCATAGCACAAGGATGAATAGAATCGAAATGAAAGGAAACAAAGTATGGGTTTTCCGATTTAGGTGAAGTAAACGGGCAGACACTGCAATGTAACCCCAGCAGTAGCATATAATTCTAAAAAAATTATTGATCTTACTTCGGGAACGCAATCAGAATAGTTTTGAGTAATTTTTAGCTTAGGGACATTAAATTATTGGAAACTGTTGGTCTCTAAATTGCTTAGGGATCAAGAGCCAGATATATTACTGCTGATGGGTGCCTAACAGTTGACCTAATTACACAGAATTTGAAGTAAGCATCACCAAAATACTCCTTGAAGTCCTCAAATTTCATCACTATATATATATAGAAAACAGCCCCAGATACAGTAGGAATTAGAAGAGGTCTAACAAAATCTGCTAATTCTTCTGGGAGACAGTAACGGTCACCTGGACGGTGAAGCACATGTATGATGTAGTAGCGTAGCATTACGTGCAAATTGCAATTTTTCTCGTGCGCCTTTTTCCACAATCTGCATACTAAACGGCCACTCACACGCCAACGTACGGCAACTGCAAGTAACGGTCTCGGAAATATGCAACTTTTTGCATCACAATCCGTGCGACATGAGCTTATTCTATTGATCAGAGGAACACGAGAAAAGCCGAATTGAATTGGCATCGCGGGATATCTGGATAATATGATTCGCCTCATTATTGATGTGAGAAAAGTCTCCATTAATCCATTGCTTCGATGAACTTTTGGAGGCATATAACATGGATGGATCATAACTGGTTGGGGAATACTTCACGAGGATCACGTTAGCCAATAGCCCTTTTATTATTACTCTCACCATGGAAAGTCTTAGTAAAATTAATTGCTCCCCAGGAATTTTAAGACAAATCTTAAGCAATAAACAGAAAAAAACGTGTATGAGTTTGAAAGTATTGTCCAGAATTATGACGAAAAATTTCATGGTTTTAGTCTTACAGTCATGATTTCAAGTCCAAGCAATTTCCCGGATTCCACTTCTGCCTTTCCTAATTCCGGACAATCAATATCCCAGTTTTATAATGAGGCGAACATTATCCAGCCTATTGCAGTGGGTTGGCCATTGGATCTCCAGCATCTTGAGATCTAACAACCAACCAACTTGCTGTGGTCGCATTAAATGACTAGCAACAAACTGGATAATGTTCGTCTTATAATGACGTTTTGCCTAATGCTTAATATTAGAAAAATCTTAACCTTAAAACTTATTTCTAACTGAAAATCTTAATCATATTAAGCCTAAGTTCCTTTAATTAGAAATTAAACTACTAAAGTTTTGACTGAGAATGCCAGTATGAACATAAAAGTCATTTGAACAATAGTTGAAGCGGTTTAACTGATTCTGTGTTTTAGTTTGGCTTGTGGTTGGTTTCATATTTTGCCTGCTGTTTAGGATATTCTCGGTCCAGGAATATTTGCATCAGTATATCCTTCTACCTCATTATTCAGATCCTACTTCATTAAGGAGTGGAAAATTATAGCCATGACCATAAATTGACAAGATGGAATGATGCATTTGCTTTGTACATGATTGATTTGAAGTGAAACAAATTTGTGACTATGGAAATTTTACCCTTTGTTTCTAATGCTGGGACCCCAATTTATACCGTCGACTAAAACTACTTGTAGATTGTTCTATCTAATCTGGGGAAGAACTTGTTAGTTATCCTAATAACATCGGTAAAATTCTATTATTTCTGTACTGCAAAGATGGAGATTAATAGCTTGTACGTCGCTTCTCCCAAATTTGGTGTTTTTGTAAACAGGCAGACTCCCAAATTTGGTGTTTTTGTAAGTTCAGGCAGAGTCTTTTGAAGCAGGGATATATACAACTTATTAACTGTTACCATATTGTTATAAATGTTTGATATTTTTGAGTGGACATTTTCACTTAGCTTGTAATTTTATGTTCTAAGTTAATAGTTGAGATATAGCTAACGAGTAATTACAATTATATATAAAGAATAAGTAACAAATATATATAAAGAATAAGTAACAAATGACATTTAACTTGTGGTTTATTGATGTTCACCTTACAAATTAAGTTATTCTAATTATGTAACAACATACCGACTCCTATAACCTCGCAGTATTTCCATCACCACAGCCTCAGATGGAGATTAAGTATTTCCATCACCACTGCCTCAGTTGGAGATTAAAACAAGTACAAGTTTGGCTGTAGTTGAAGTCGTACAGCATTTGGTTTGAAAAGTAGAAAGTTGTGAATTTTCACCTTGGGTGAGAAACGAAAACGTTCCACGATTGTAACGAGACAGTGGGAAGTTTAAAAAAGAAGAGGGCGTGATATGCATGTTTGTGCATGCATTCTGTCATGGGGAACGGGCATAGTAATGCGATGGTAAAAGTTGAAAACGCTGGGTCTGTACGAAAGTTTGTCTGTATTAAAGCATGGGATACCCGCGCGCAAAAGGGACGCATATTTGGAGCTTCACAAGGAACAATGTACAGATGCCATCCACGCCACAATAGATACCTATCCAACGATTGAGATGCGCCTCACCTTTCCTTGAATTAATAATTGTATTTGCCATTTGAACGGACCAAAGAGCTCCGATGGGGGACCGCATGGGGTATCACAAACCCAGATAGAACCCGCCCGCCAAACAATACATTCCATGAGATAAAACAGATGGCAGTATTAGTGGAAATAAGAGGTACTTAAAATAACAATAAATTGCATTAGGTCTTAAAGTCCAATAGATTCTCTCAATTACAGTCTGGCAGTGCACAACATTCAAGTCTCCACCAAACTTCAGAAGTGCGTTCTTCTTTTCGGCGTTCGCTCCTCCCATAAATGATGATTGTCATCAGAAAATGTGATCAGAAAACCCACCAGCAGTGTACTCTTCTCACTACCCAGCTCCGACTTTCTTCCAGATGAAGCTAGATATATCTAGGTATATACAGTTACCGGCATTTTCCCCATTCAGAGACGCGGATACCTCCACTAGGTATTCTTTATATACCCCTCGCTTCATTCGGATCTTTCTCTACTGTTTCTGAAACAGTTTGGTTTGTATTATTCCTGTTTATGTCAGTACGCCCGTGCCCTTTGAATCCGAGTCTTCTTTCAGAGCTAAACACCCTCAATCTGTCTGCATTCCTTTAACGCCGCCTGCCATTTTATCTGGGTCTCTCTGGCCAAATTACGTTTTAGATTTGCAGTGTAAGAACACTTTCTATCATGCAACTGTTTTGAAATCTTGGTATTCTCATCATGATACCAGAATCCTGAATTTTTTCAACCGGTGTGATCAATTCCTCTTCTGAGATGGCGAAAGGCATGAAAAAGGGTAAAGGAATGGGCAAGGTCAATGCAGTTATGGATTTTTCTAACGCTGGAGTTAGAACCAGGGCTCGAACTCTTGCTGCGTTGCAAAGCCCTGGGAATATTGCAGACAGTGCCAAAACCCATTCCAGCAGAAAAAATCATGACCATGAGCTGAAAACATCATATTTAGAGTTACGTAGTAGAACGCTTGAGAAAGCTCCGGCCAGAAATTATAACGTCAAAGCCCCCAAAGCAGCGGAGTCTAGATTGAATAAATACCCATCCCATAAAAATTCTAGCGAATCAGAAGCCATGCCTGCTCAACGCCGCTCTGAATTTTCTACTAGTTCTAGGACAATCAGAGTGCAGGCAATGCCCATGGCAGTGAATTCTGCAACTATTTCTCTGAGTAGTAATTCCAGGAACACTCCTCAAATCAGCAAGGACGAAGTTTGTATAGATGATGTTGCTTCCTTGGTCGAAGGATTTCACCAGGATCCTGCTCTAGTGGAAGTTGAGGTGACTTTCTCTCCATCTCTTTCAGTTTGGACAGTTTCTTTTAATTCTTCCTTTTTTTTTTGTCGTTAGCACACAGAGAAATAGTTGCAGTTTGCTACTCCTAACAGTTTCTGGAATTCTGTTCACCTAGATTCCAGCAATTTCGCCATTTCAGTTTTTTTTTTTGTTGGGTGGTGATAAACACACAACATTGCCTTGTAATCTTCATAACTGGAGCGCATTTTGCAGCTTTGGCAGATGGAAGCTTCTTCTACGGAGAACATAATGGACTGTGATTCCAGAGAAAGGTAGTGAGATATTCATTCGTTTTTCCTATAGCTTTTTTGTAAATTCGTTATCATCACCATTTTTTTATAACGATTCTGCGTCTCTTGCAATTTTTTGGCCTTTCAGATGTGCGATTTTCCATGGCTTGCAAGATTTGTTTTTGGTTGTTTAATGCTTTCACTGCTGTTGTAGTCAAACCATGATGGAATCTTTTCAGTAGAGCGGATTATTACCAGTTGTTCCTAAACGGATTTGCTTCCACTGTAGCTATTTTTGTGTTTTTGGATCATTGTTGGGATTTCTGAAGATATTTTCTGTGGTTTATTTTTGCCAGGCGAGAAACGACGCCATCTAGTAATTCAAGGGGAAACAGTGGCACATGGGGGACCCGGGGCTTCAGAACAAGCTGCTCTGTGCATCCTGGAGAAAATGACATGATCCCGAGGACAATGAGGCTGCCTGATGCTCCTACCTTACATGAAATGGAAGATTTTTTCGCTGCTGCAGAAGCGCGAGAGCAAAAGCGTTTCACAGAGAGGTACCTAATTACTAATTAGAGCAAATAATATGAAAAACTTGACTGTTGTTGTTTCCGAGTGCTTTACTTACATTTACTCCAAATGTGGGAGCACCTTAATAATTGTATATACTCATGGCAGGTATAATTATGACCCTGTCAACGACCTGCCACTTCCAGGCCGTTATGAATGGATGAGGTTGCTGCCATGAAAATCAATTAATTCAGCTTAGGTCAGATTGTAGCAGCTGTGCTAGCCTTGGCTTCAATGGCAGTCTGGCACTTATATGCTATGAATTCCGCATTATGAAGAGAAATAAGAAAGAAAGCCTAGCCTCTACTGCCGTTAACAGGTGCAGAAGGCTGGGTTGTACATTTTTTCTGTAAATAGCGCTTGTATAGTGTATAACATGGTGCTTTTCCCTACATGTGTTTTGGGCTCATTTTTTTTATCATAGATGCTTTGCATGATAAAGGACCCATTTTATCAATTTATTTTCTTTCTGAATAATCTCTATCTTGCATCCAAAGATATTAATACAGTACAATTAAAATGCTCATTTACATAGATCCATGATCTATGCTAACTCTCTTAAGAAGTTTATTAAATACTTTAAGACCATTAAAAAAACCAATAAATTCGTTTGAAAATAAATTAAAGCAGAGGGCTTTACTCGCAATTTAGCATGACTACTAGTTCTTTCATAGATATTTTATGCAAATATTTTTTCAATAAAATGGTTAATACATGGTTTGAAGGAGCTCTCAGCTTATATGACATTTTTGTGGAATCCTTCCGTTTATGGAAAAGATAGATTTTTAGTTATGCACACTTTGCACTGGTTAAATCTTCCCACTTTATTGATGGCATTAATGAAAATTTCTGCATCTTAAAGAAAGCGCATCGAATTATTAAAGAATGCTTAAAATTTTAAATTTGTATGTTGTATATTCTAATCTGGTCGAAGTTTCAGTCAGAAATAATATGGAGCTTTCCACAATTGCAATTGGGTTTTCATGGTCAGAAATAATGAAACAGTGAACTGAATTGGCAGATCGCCTTAATGTAAAAGTCAGATTTGGGCATGTAGCATTTGTTCGGTGTCACTCCTCCATTGGTGAAATGTTGCTACCCAGTAACTAATAATTGGCAACCTAGTCTACTTTCTATGGCAATCAATTGAACGATGTGGTCCTCACTCTCCATTCCACATGCAATTAAAAAATATACAGCCTACTTTATTTTTAGATGTAAGGGATGAGATTCTGCAGAATTAGAAATTAGGTGGTATAATTTAAGATTATATAAATATTTGAGATTTTATTTTTATTAGAAAATTAATAAATATATGAAATTAAATGAATCATGGCCAAAACATTTAATTATAAGTTGTTTAAAAGCAAAGAAACATTATGGGAGAAAAATGACAATTAGTTATTGAATTCATTGATATTTTTGCAAAATATTTTTGAATTTATTGATATTTTTGTAAAATATTTTAGAATTCATTGATAGTTGTAGAAGACATTGCAAAATATCTTAAAATTCATTGATAGTTGTAAAAGACATTTGAAGTATTTGAGTTCAGATTTTATGATTTGAATACGTATACTTTGTCTTAGGCATGCATTTTTAAAGTTATTAATATACATTTTGTAATTGTAGAAATAAAGGAAAATTGTTTTAAACATTAAAGAATGTGGGAATAAAGTAGAATTCATAGAAGATGAAATGATCTATTGAATGTAAAATTAAGACATGGATTTGTGCCCAACATGGTAAATTACCCTCTTATGTTGACAGTGTCCCTATATCCTACTCAGGGAAGAGTTGGCCTGTGGACTATGCTAAAATCTACAATTATCAAATCTAGCATTTTGAGAAAAAACTAGTGCAAATTTTGCCATATACTTTTGGAAGCCCTCTCTTGCACATTTGTACACATCATACTTAAATTTTCTTAGAAATTAATGCAAATTCCATGTAAATGTTTATACACATTGGGAATATAAAGAGTTGTATTCAAATTTAGACATTAAGGATAAGTGAAAATCCAAAAGATAATGAGCACAAACATAAATATGAAGTTTGTGTTCAAGAACTAAGGTTCTTTGGTTCTCTTTTTGACTTAGGTTTTTGTAGTGATTGTTGTTGTGGGACCCAAAAACATTTGTAGAGAGCATTAGTCATTGCCTATAAAGTTGCAGCGACTATTTTGAATATTTTTTCTTTCATTCTTTGTGATAACCAAGGATAATTTTAGGGGCAAAATTTAGCCCATGGGCTATTTTTCCATGTTTTTTTCCAAAAAAACATTCACCAATTTGCACTTTTTGAAGCTCCATTTCGCCCAATTTTGATGGGGTAAACTTTTTTCACTCTAAATATCGCCAAATTATTATATAAACTATATAAAATCCTTAGAAATTGAAATAATTTTAGAAAAATATCGCCAAATATTTATAGTTGACATTTTAAGAATTGGTAAGATTTGCCAAGGTTTGTACACTTTTAAATAAGTACGGGTCCTTAAAATTATCCCTGGTGATAACCTCTTATAACACATTGTGTGTATAATGTACATGTTTAAATCGATACATTTACAGCGTTGTAGTCTGTTGTGAGTGTTTTCATTGTGTGACATTGATTTCTTGGCCATAGGCATTGCATCAAGAAGAAAGGTGCCCAATGGATAAAAAAGAAATGAAAAATCACATGTGCATGAATGATACAAGAAGGGAAATTTGAGAAAACCTGACAAGATAAAACAATGATACAACCTAGAAAACTTCAATAAGCAAGAGGAGATCAAAGTGCAAAACGTCTTCAAGCTTACCATTCCATGGCATGAAAAACATGTAATAATACAACCAAGAACTAGCTCATAAAAGTTGAGATGTGAAACGAGAAGATCATGGGAAGAGCCCAAGGAAACATGAGATAAAATGTTATGCTAAGTGCACTTTCTCTTATATTGTGTAACATAGTCACAAATCAATAATAGGTCAGATCTTTTTTTAGAAGAAAAAAGTTTCTTGATATTCATAGGGTGAATCAAAGAAACTACATTGATGTCAGATTTATCCCTTGGATAGTAATCCTATTACACTATAACATTTGTAAAAACCAGTGTTTACTATTGTGCTCCTTTACATCACAATTTTACTAGTAAACAAAAATCTGTGTTTGTACTTAGCTCTTTGGCATAGAGCCGGAGTATTAACAAAAAGACAAAAGAAAGGTCACCAAATCAATTGTACACAAACAAAACGTGTCTTAGATCTTTACTTGTTTGTACCGACCAAAGAAGATACAAAAAAACTAAGCCAAGACTCAGAAGCTACGATCCAAATAGAAAGCTTGGATAGATCCTTCAAAAATGACCTGTCCTGAAAGAAATTTAGAATAGAAGAGAAAATTTTCCCACATGCCTACATCTCTTTTTGATAAACTATCAGCTTTAAAGTTGTACTCTCTGAAAATGTGCATGAAACTAATAGGGGTAAATTCCTTTTGAAGACTCTTAAAACTGTCTTTCAAATGCTCCAAAGAAGGGATCTGAAGATTGCTCCTGCCATTTATCTAGCTGATCACCATTCTTGAGTCCCCCATCACTTGGATTGTTGACAACCTTAAATGGAATTCTAAGTAGAGAAGATCCCAGAGTATTATTAGTTCTGAGAATTTGATCCATGACCACAACCCAGCCAGATCGAATAGCTATGGTCCATGGCCAACAAAAGATGAATGCCAGCTCCGCAAATTCCTCTCTGCGTTGCCCCATCAAAGAAACCTGTGGGGCCCTATCCCCTAATTAAAGGAGGAGCTCTAAAAGACATAACTTTGTTGGCCTCACCTTTAAAAAACTCACAAAACATACTAGTAATAAACCTGGAGGTCTTTTCTAGATTAAAAGGGACATCTTCAAAGAATATAAGGTTGTGTGATCTCCATATTCCCGAGATGAAGAGAAGAGGAAAGGACGATTTACATATTAACTACTAAGATGGTGAAGGGAACCAAATCCATGATAACTTGGATTCTACCACTACATCAAGAGGTCTATTTATCATGATTTACTTCTTAATTTTCTTACAAAATAAAACACAATAAATTGTATTATTTCATATAGCCATTGAACTTAGTCCATGGGATTCCTTTAATTGGTTGGACCAATATTATTAAGCATTTTACTAATTCTATGTCTACAATTATTTGATTTAAATCCCCTTAAATGATGCAAACTTATTTAATATGATAAATTTTATGTTTTTAACCATGGGAACTTAGCAACCTCCCAAGAGTATATGCAACAATCCGCAAGCCACATATACCGATAACTCATAGGTCATCATGGGTTGAGACTTCACATCAAGGGGATGTCTCCTCTTTCAGCTTCACTATGATGGGTCGATATGTGCAAACCTACTCCCCGCCATAATTGAACCTGCAACCTCCTAGAGATAACACATGTTCTTAATCATTGGGCCCACTCAGGTGCACTATTTTTTTATTTATACTATGGGATTCAGTAACTGCGGTAGGGCTTCTATTCACGCAACATGGGGTTTATTCCTATCCACTACCAATATACCCCTAGGTACTACACCCACACAATCCACAACATGTGGCATGTGCTAGTGAAGGTTTCAACCTCTGACACCACAAGAAGTGCCTTAATAATACACTTTATCACCACTGAGTTTACACACCAAAAACATTTAAGATAATAAAGTTACTACATATACTCTACATAAATATAGAAACGCATCCTTTAAATTTCCCCTACAAAATTTTACTTATATAAAATTATTAAATTCTTTAATAAATTAGATCCATACAAAATTTTACTTGTATAAAATTATTAAATTATTTAATAAATTATATGCATGTAAAGAGGAAACCAACAAATAACCATTCAACTCTAGTAAAATGCATCTGTGTATTGATACTTATATAAAATTCTTTAATAAAATATATCTAGGTAAAGAGGAAACCAACGAATAACCATTCAACTATTCAATAAAATGTATCTATGCATTGATCATGCTTCTCTTATTTTGAAGAGCTTATCTAATGACGTCATCATATTTAATGTCCCAAGGTCCTCCGAACCAATTGAAAACACGGGATGGCCATTATTATAAGGTAGGCCTAGTAAACCCATTCTAGGAAACATGAGAGACACATATATAATAAAATAAATGGAAGACATGTGAGCCCTGTCCCGGGGCAAACGCCACTTGAGTGGGAAAGCTCCTCATGTGAATCAAAATTACAAACTTGTCCTTATAAAAGTAAGGCAAGGCAAGGCAAGTTGTATTTGGCCGTATGATATACCAACACTTACATGTTTTTACTTTCCTTCATTTCTCCCCTACTTGGTGTTTCCCATTTATGTGGTGGGAACTTTGACACGTTTATTTCATTCCTCATCAACCCTTTAGATATGATCATTTAAAGGGGAGATATTAAGTCATATCGATGTTCATTTTTAAAGTTTTATGAATTTTTTTGAAACATGAAAGATTTCATAATTTAATAATTTCATAGGTCACTTGGAATTTTTATTCGTTTCATTCACCTTTTCTTGTTGCAGGTTTTGAATTCAAGTCTTCAAGTTAATATAAGTTCAATGACTTTAATGTTTGTTGTTAGATTACACTATGGTAGGTGAGAGCTCTTTGAGCTTTAATGAGTAGAGAATACTACAAGTTCAACTTGTTGCAGGTTTTGAATTCAAGTCTTCAAGTTAATATAAGTTCAATGACTTTAATGTTTGTTGTTAGATTACACTATTGTAGGTGAGAGTTCTTTGAGCTTTAATGAATAGAGAATACTATAAGTTCAATTACTTTAATGTTTGTTGTTAGATTACACTATTGTAGGTGAGAGCTCTTTGAGCTTTAATGAATAGAGAATATTACAATAAAGAGAGGAACAAGGGAAGAAGAAATATATACAATATATTAATATTTTTCTACGCCATATATATATAGATTGGTGAAGTGTTTAACTTCTATTAAAATTGAAATATTCAAATTTTAACTATTTTTTTAAATATAAATAAAAAATGCGAACATGTTGGATGTTTTATGGTATCATTTAACACTCTTTCTACAATGATAATATAATTAGTGAGAGGTCATTTAAAACAAATCTCTCTCACAACAAAAGAACTAACAATACATCTCGCCATCAATGTAGCGTTCTATACTACAAGCATTTCTTGCACCTCCTCCTACAACTAAAACTCCTACATGTGCTATGTAATATGCTCACCATATCCTCCACTAGTAGAAGCAAATTGAAAAAGAGACCACCATATAATTTTTCATCTACTTTGGTAATTTCTAAGTGGGAAAATTGGATCTATTGACTTGTAGGGGCCATTTCAAGGGCAAGTCCCATTTTCTTGATTTGAGGTCCTAAAACTTCCAGAGCCCATTTGAGGCACTAAACAACCATTTTTTGGATCAAAACTTTGTGGACATAGTCTCCATTCTCTCAACATTGTTCTACATATCAAGAGATTTACAATGGTGCAAATATCACCTCAATTGGAGTTTGTATGTGGAGGTTATGCTCAGGCAAGTTGACCTATGCTTTTGATGAAATTAACCCATGTTTTTTGCAACCATGGTATTGCATGGATGCCATATAAACTCCCATTACTCACATAGGTAAATCTAATTAGGTGTGGAATTCCAAGAAGATTCTAAAGGGTCCAAAACCATAAACCTAATCAAGAGTTGAGGCATACAAAAGACCTATCCCTAAACATAGGTGTCTTGTTAAATATTATGCCACTAAGAGCTGAAGGGGTTCCATTATTGCTATATTAATTTAGCATTTCACAGTTGAGCAGAGCAAGGAAGTGAGATATTTGACTAGAATAGAGAAAGTAGAAGACCTTATAGTAGCCATACAAGCCACAATGTCAATGGAAACTCCATAGTGAATTCAATTTTCTTTGTATTTGCATTTCATATATAAAATGAAAAGATCAAGCCATAGTCCTGACCTTCTACCTGGTTTTTTCCATATTGGGTTTCATGGGATACATCTTGTATACATTGTGTGGATGATGATGTGGTATTTTATATAGATTTCTTTTATTTCAATCTCAACTTATTTTAGTATTTTGAGCAATTATATAGTAATATTAAATTTTCATCTCAAGAAAAACATTTCATAACAAAGAGTTTGCATAAACTTGTGAGATTTGTTGTGACAAACTGTTCCATTGGAATATTCATGGTGATTTACAGATCATATTGGTATCAAACTAATTTATCTTGGGGAAATTACAATATCCACAAATTGAATTGAAGAAAGAAGTATCAAACTCTATCCATGGAAGATGATTAGAGTAACAATCTAAGGAATGAATTAGACAAGATATTTTCAAAGTTGGAAGCACGAGTCTCTAACATCTCTCAAAACATGGAAATCTTGGAAACTATAGAGAGTAAGTTAAGAGACCTTTCAAGGAGTTTGGCATCTCTAACTTGGAAGCTGTCTAAGATGGAAAATCTAAAGAGAAAGAAGAACTTGAAAATGAGCTTAAGAAATATAAACCAATTTCCAGCAACACCTCTTCCAATATTTGTTCAAAGTTGAAGTGGCAGTGGAAATCAAACCCTATCAAAGTGAGATTGATGTTGTTATATTGAATAAATGGTTGCAAAATTTAGAATTTTAGTTTAGTGTTCATAACATTCTTGGACATCGAAAATAATCATATTCATGATTGAAGTTAGAGGGCCATTCCAAAAATTAAGAAAATCTTCATAAAGACACTTAGGTTAAAGGGTGTTGATATCTTAGTAACTATGTGGGAGGTATTTAAAACCTTCATTAAGTCCCAATTTTACCTTATTGGGTATGAACAAGACCAATCTATTGGCATTTTTGTTTTTACAAAACCAATGATAGAGCGTAAAAGAGTACACCATTGAGTTTCAAAACAACCCATTATATTGGGAATATCTCTCATGAACTTGGATGTATTCCTCAAGTATCTATTGGTATCTAAAGTCATTTAATGAGGCAAGTGATTTTATTTAAACCTATACCATTAATGAGGCATGTGTGTGAGAATAGTATCTATATATGAACAATAAGTAAGGATAGACAAATGGTTCCGAACAAAAAGAGCACCAATATGATCCCAAAGAGGGAAATAGGAAGTGGAAAGGAAAGGATAAGAAGACAACAATCTTTTCACGTCATTGAAAGGATCTAAGCAACCATTGTAATATTAATGTTTGTACTGAAGATAAGTGTTGGAAGATACAATATCCATAGATGAATATAAAGAACCATGAGGAGGAGGCCAAGACGAACAACATGGTAGTTCTGGATTCACACAACCAAGGATATAGTAGCTTAGATGTATACGAAAATATTATTTACACTACAATGTAGAAGGAGGTGAACATAAGTATCCTCCATCCCAACGAAGAGAAGGAGATGATTCAATTCTTCCATATCAAGGTCTAGTTCAATAAGGAAAATGTGGATTCTATATTTGATTATGGTTCGTAGGATAACCTTGTAGTAGAGGATCCAGTAAGTAAGCTTGGATTGAAGTTCATGGCCATCATCTCCCATACCCATTGGAATGGGTAAATAAGGATGAAGAACTGATGGTCACTAAAGAATGTAAGATCAAATTTACTATAAGTACAAATTGTATTAATAAAGTGGAGTTAGATTTTGTACCACTTGATGTGTTTGTGGTAGTGTTTAGAATACCCTATATGTACATGAGGGATTGGTGGTTTTCATAAGCAGAGAAAACCAATACCTCATGATCAAGGATGGGAACACCTTCATCATCAATGTCAACAAAGGTAAATGCAAGATCTCTTTGGTAAGTGACAACCAAGACAAGAAATTGATTAGCTCATGTAGGAAGTTTGTGTTTCTCTTCTTGAGATAGAAGCAATAATGACAAGAGATGATTTAAATGTAAAGAGATAAATTGAAGGATGTACTAAAGAGAAGAAACATCGATTGAAGGAAATTGTGTAGATGATACATAAGTGTTTCGTGAGCATAAAGGGTTATTTCCTAAGACTAGGGAAGTGAAGAACTAGATATAATTGTCACATAATTCCCCATTGCCAAACATAACACTATACAAATAGTCCATACTAAAAGCATATGAAATGAAGAAATAGTTGTAGCAATTGTTGGACCATGGAGTAGTTATCAAATACCTCACCTTGTGGGTCACCTATCATCATAATTCTCAACAAGGATGGGATTTGTAGAACATGCGTATTGACTAAAAATATTTGAAAAATATTACCCTCGAGAATTGGTACCTATGATCAATGAATTTCTAGATCAATTGCAACATGTTGATTACTTCACTAAGTTGGATCTCAAATTAGGATACAATTGGGTAGAAGTAAAAGAAAAAGACACTTGGATGAAGTAAATTTGATCTTCTAGTAATGTTAAATTTTGAGCATTAATTCACAATACTCATAGATCTTTATTGAGAGAATAACATATACAGTATATCAATGCATAACAATCACAATAAGCATGACAAGCATCACAAGAATCAAAAGCATGAGAGACAAGAGACACAGAGTTTCCATGGGGAAAAACCTAAGGTGAAAAACCCCACAACTTCCTCAGAGATAGAGAGAGCAGTGGCTCAACCAAAGTACAACCAAAATACACTTGAGATAGTCTCCTAGAGCAGATGATCCTCCTCCTCACTAGTGTGCCACTTTCTGAGTGAGAGAAGTGTGACTTTCCAAATGATCCAAATAGAGATCTCCCAATCTCTATTTATACTTAACTTGTTTGCCCAGTTACACTATGGGGCCGACTTGTCTATCTAGATACATCCATAATATAATATATATTTCAGGGCCGACCCCACACATGGTGGTCTAATAACCCATCGGCAAGTACACACACTTGCGACACTTGTCAATCCACATGACGACACTTCCTTATAGAGGAATAACACATCTCTAATAAGGGTACAATAAATATATATGAAATACATTCCGAAGTTACATATACATCAACAAGTAAGGCCTATATGAATTATTAATAGATTTGATCTTATATAGGCCTACTTATTACAAGAAACTTGGTGTGTTTTTTGAATCTGTTAAAAAATGGTAGCACTACATGATGGGAAAGGAAACCATCATCTACATTGGTCACTGTCCACTATAATATTTATAAGCCCAAGGTAAGCTTCAACAAACTAGACACTAAAACCAGATGAGATGTTTATAGCGATTTCATCTTATAATCAAATATAAGGGAATTCTAAATAAGTTGTAGACATGATTTCAAGACCACCTACATCAAATATCACAACACTAGTATAAAATGAGAGATAAATGACCAAGCAACCAAATAATTTCTACAATTTACTAAATTTTAACATCAATGTTAAAATTTAGTAAATTGTAGACCCCCTCATGGATTCAATGGGTTATTTTGATAGTGTAGTTAGTGTCACATCTTAGATATTGGTCGTTTCTCGTTAAAAGCATCATCATGTCCTGAATTTTATACCATTGTGTTCAACATATTGCACTTATCGTGCTCATATTCATTTTTCCAAATCATCATCGTTTGACCCTTTCAGCACTTGGTTGAAGTTTCTGTAAGTAAGATCAGTCTTTTGCATCTCATCAGTTGAAATCCGCCTATTTTGTGCCTTTTGTTTAATTTGTTGATCTTGTCTATGGACGCCAACTCAACACGCCTATATCTAGAATGTTAGAAATACTACCTTCGTGTTCCTGTGGAGAAAAAAAGGCCTATATCCTCCATTTAAAAATAAAAATAAAAACCCTCCTTTTTATATTAAAACTCCCATATTTATGATTTACCCCTTCTAAAATTCTATTCCCCAAATGGTAATATTTTAAATCTTTTTTACTTTGCTTTTATGATTATAATTTTAGAAATATACAACAATCTCTTTCCCCGCCTTAGTTAAAAGGGGTCCCTTTTAATTAACCCTCTATTCCTTTCACCCATTCTACATGTTATGAACATCCCTTTTAGAGAAGCCCCCCATTTATGGCATAGCCACATACCCTTCTTCCTTATGTCTCCAAAAGTTTCATTAAAACATAAAGGATAAAAGAAATTCTAAGTAAAAATGCCTTACCCTATACCCCTTTCTACTACTCACCCCCTTCTACATGCCATATTTATGGGGTCCCTTGTCCCACAAACAAGGTAGTCTCATACACCAACTTGGTGCGATGACCTTTAAATAGATTATTATTATTATTATTATTATTATATGCTAATGTATATATCATACAGTTATTAATATATATTAGTAAATATTTTTTTTAGCAAAAAATATATTAATATACTATATACATATTAATATAATCTAGTTAATATATTAATATCTTATATGACGGACGCACAAATTTGCTCCCCAAAACCATTGCAACGGGGACGCGCTAGCAGAAATAAAACAACTACGCACACGCACCTAAGGCAGCGCGCACGTGCATCTAGGTTCGGTACCGAACCGAGGCATCTGCGCATGCTAGGTGCGTGCGTGCATATGGGCGCGCACGCGCTCCTCTTTAAAAAAAAAACAGAGCTGAATTCCCCATTTTTTGTCATTGGAGCCGAAAGCGCGACTTGCCTCCGCGTGCGCATGACTACAGGAACCAAAGGAGGCGATTTCCACTCCAAAACCCCCCAAATCAATCCACCAACTCATCTACACGTCGATTGGATAGGTAAATTCAATTTGTTTTGTCATTTTATTCATTCTTTGTGTCAATTTTTTGATTTTTTTTGTTTATTAAATTGTTGATAATTCCCAATTTTTTAAAACAATGGACCAATTTTCAATTGCAAATTGTAAACTGAGACAATGAGTGAACAAAATGTTAACCTGGAGTCCAATGGAAAACAAGAAAACCCAAACCTTGGACCCAATGCCGAAGAAAACTGTGAACAAAATCCAAATGCCGAAGAAAACCAAAACCCTGAACCAAATTTTGAACAAGATGACCTTAACCATTATGTAAATGAAATGAGAGTGCACACTCGAGAACTAAGAAACTCGGGAGAACCATCTCGATTGTCTCTTGCCACGTCAATTATGAGCTCAATTGACTCCCTCATCCATGCACATTGTCAATTGACCGACATGACTGAATTTAGAGCTAGGATGCGGGAGTATTAATCCATGGGCATTTCCAAGGAAGCAATAAAATATTTGAACATTACAAAAACCCAATTATACAGTATGTTCATCGATCCAAAAACAAACCAACCACTGAACATTAGAAAGCCACATGTTTGCATGGATTAGTGTCATTACCAACCATGGAGAGACAATTGGATGGAGAGGTGGTTCATGGTGTACGATAAACCTCATTGCAATAATAGGGAGGTTCCACAGTACTTCCTTCGGCAACTATGGGCTGAGTTTTTCCTCGGTTTACATGTCAACTATTTTGACATAACCGAGTTCTAGGGTGTTGGGCGTGGCTCTACCCAAGATCGACCTACTGCCAGGAGGAACCCACTGAGAGGGCCACCAACTCCTAGGAGCGACCCCAAACCCTCTTCCCAGCCACCACAATTACCCCACAAGCTTGAACAAATCGAGGAGGCAATCAGGAATGTTGCACGTGGACTCCTCAAACACACCTCCTTTGTAGAAGCGACTACAGTGGAGAGGTCGGGTGACCTTGATAGAGATCTAGGTGCAGGGCCTTCACGACAGTGCCAGGATAGACCCGTGACCGGCGGTAGCCATGCTAGGCATTCAAGTTCGACGGGGACAATGCCACATTTTTGTCCCCATTGCAGGCACACTTTCCCTGGCTCGATCGAGGGCTGTTATATGGATCAAGTCAGCAACTTTTTTAATGTGTTTTCAATCATCACTTCATAACTTGTAAAGTATTTTTAAAGTATTTTTGTTTGACTTAAACTATTATTTCAATGTACAGTTATTCAGAGTTGAGACACCAACATGGGAGAACGTAGGATCTCCCAACTTGGATGCAGCAATGGCAGCTGCAACTGAAATTGCGGCACCTCACACAGAGGTATTTTCAGTACCTCACACAATATTGTTATTACTTATGTCATTTATATTACTTAAGTATTTATATTTATGGCATACACATTGATAGTTCGTACAATGTTTTTGAATATCTTGATTGCCTAAATAATGACTTGTTTAACATGTTCATAACATGCATGCATTTTGGTGTCCACAAGTGTTCCCTGACTACGGTGATCAACCATCCCCTCTAGGGATTGGCATATCACCATATACACATGTACAATGTGTAGTTAAAAGCACGCTTTTAATTTGAATTGTTATGACTTACTATGGTTTAATTTATTGTTTGTTTACTAAATTGTGATATTACAAATGTATATGTAGGTGCCACCAACACCTGTAGGTCCCCATTTTAGTCCTACGTTTCCACCCTCTCCCATGAGTCCCCCCCCCCCCGCTTCCATCTAGACCCCTCCCTCCGTCCACCCCCTCCCTTCCATCCATCCCCCCCTCCCCGGCCATACTCCCCCCTCCATCCATCCTCCCCCACTCATCCATGCCCCCCCCCGTATATACATCCTCCCCAATTTATCCACGCCCCCTTGTCTATCCATCCTCCCCCATTCGTCCATGCCCCCCCTTCCTTCCACCTTCCCCTCTTCGTTCACAACCTCCTGTTCATCCATCCTCCTCCCTCTATGCAGGACCCTCCCATGCACCATCACTCAACATCCCCCCCTAGTCCTTTCTGTTCGATACCCTCTATTGTACAACCGGTAGAGGTTCATCATCCACGACATCCTCCTCCACCCCATACCACCATGTCTTCTCCCAACATATCATCCCCACTTCCCGCCACTATTGTGGCATCTACTCTTCCAGTATCCTCATCTGTATCTCCAGTGGTTGCACCTGTAGTGGCTGCCACTACATCTGCACCCCCCCCCCCATGACTGCATTGGAGCTGGTTTTCCAGCCATCTGCTCCACCTACTATCCCAGAGGCCCAACCATGTCCATCGTCGGAGGTGTTAATGGTGAGAATCAAGCTAATTTATGAAAATATTTTGATGCATTAACAAAAATTAATTTAAACAATTATTACTTTTCAATGAAATGACTGTTATAAATGTTGTAGGCTGGAATTGCTGAGAGGCCCCACAGATCCAGGACACCTGCCTCACGTTTCCCACTCGCATCAGAGGTGATTTATTTAAGATTCGAATTCTATATTTGTTTTATAAATGTGGTAAATGTTGCAAATGCTTGAAAATGACGGTATCTTATATCATTTGTTCAAGATCCCAGAGAGACGGTCTACTCCTAGATGGAGCAAGACCCAAGGCACCGGTAGCTCGAAGAGTAGGAAGATCGACTTTGGAGATGCGCCTGGGAGTGACGGGGGTGGTCACAATGCTTGACACACCATGTTATGTACAATAGCCATGATGTGGCACTTTTGTGCACCAGTTTCCATGTACTTTGTATATATGACACGAGTTGCCATGTATTTTGGATCTATGGCATGAGTTGTCGCATTTTCTATAGGGCACGAGTTGCCATTGTATGTACATTGGGAACCATGTTCCACTATTTTCCAAAAATTGTATATGTTTGGATGAGTTTTGTCGCCTTGATGTACATGGATTTTCAGTTATGCGATCTATATCGATGTTGTCTATTATAGTATCTTGTTGTCTAATGTTGTTGTCTCATGTTGTGTGTATCATGATGTGATGTTTTCTAAATTTAGTTTTTACTTCTATCCGTCCATGGCATGTGGTCTTAATTTTTGGTACCAATGATGTCCATGCATTAGTTGATAATGTGAATCAACCTAAAGCTTGCCTAGATCTTAGAAAATAAGTTGGATATTATAGTTCAGCTTGGTTTATCTTTCCACATGTAAAATCTTGTAATGGTATCTATGTTAAGAAAACATTATAAACATAAGCAAGCTGAAACAAAATCATGTGTGAGAATTAATCTAAAAACAAACGGAATAAATGGATGGACAAATCACACTTCATGGCACATAAGATATATATTGGGAACTTGAGTACTAGGAAAAGAATACTTAAAAATAGAAAATGTCCATTGTTGTCAAAAGGTTAAAATGAGATCCAACATTATTTTTAATAGCTATACATAATGAGATCCAAAATTCCCATACTCTACACAATGAAATGTTGTCACTAGTATTTATATTGACCATTTTTGCTACTTAAGATCATGCAACAAATTAATCACCAAGTTATGGAATCATTTCTTAATCAATTGTCACCATACAAATAGGACAACCTTGAGCACAATGTATTGCTAGCTCATTATTCTCACTCACGGATATAGCCACCTATGATTTGATGACCATCACATCCACTACCATTTACAATTAGGACTTCCTTAATTTATCATTATGTGATAGCGATCTAATATTATGTAGACACATTGACTTAAGCACATATAGTTTACATTACAATAAATGACTACTATGAGGTGTATTTGTGAGGCTATATCCACCTCAACACACCAACTTGTTACCCCAAATGCTTTTGAATTATGTCTGGAAGGGATTGAGGGATATTAGGAAATCCTAATTCATCTAATGGACACTCAGACACTTGTTAAAGACATTTAGGACTTGCATTACATCAATGGAGTCACACATACACCATCATCAAGTTGCATGCATCTAGTGCGCCATCAACACTAGAACATGTAAGCATTACTACATGTTGGAATAAGCTTTACTAATGTTATGATAATATTAGGTTTGCCATCCATTGAGAAGGTTGTCATAGGTGTGCATATCCACCATATAAAAATATTCATGGTACAACCAATTTCAAACCATTAGGTTTCTAAATTAGGTATCTAGTGCTAGGTACAACGATTTTCTAATTGATGATGGACCCTTGCTATATAGATGAGATACTATGCATATATGTGTATAGTGATTTGGATTCAAATGTATGCACATGGATATACATGTACAATGAAAATGATTTAATTTTTATATGTATTATAATTTAGGGCTAGATCTTAGGCTACATAATAGGGTTTCATTGTGATTAGAATACAAACTAGGGTTTACGCTACCAACTAGGGTTTTTAGGCTAGGTTCTCGTGTTTCTGGGATAGGATCCAAGCTCTAGGGTCACCATCTTAATGTTTAATTCCACTATCACGACATCATTCTCACCAATACCATTCCCACTACTATAATCACCATCAAGCCTCTCAATCCCACCTTGTACATTTCCAATACTTACAAGTTAAAATTTATAGGTCTTGTTGCTAAAATCTTTTCATTTATCTATTCACATAGACAAATCCACTTCCGTGCAAGATTTGTTGTAGTTCCTTGGTATACATGCAAGTTCACATGCAATAATAGTTGATAAATCCAAAACATCATATACCTTGGAAAAACAACCTTATTAATCTTCTTTTGACTAAGGAAGGGGAGAACATCATAGTACAGTCTCAATAGCAATGTGTTTTTTAATGAATAGCTTCTATAAAGGGCATACTATATTTATCTGGTCTTTAAAGCCAAGTCATTTGGAATAGAATGTCGCAATTTCAATTACACCATTAATGCAACGTGTTCAAATTGAAAGTTTTGTTTTTTTGCATTACATGTGGCCAACATTAACTTCCACGAATTATTCTTTAATAAAAAAAATTATTAAATGATATTTTTTTAAGTCTAACTTCATTGCTGAAGGGTTATTTTGTCACTAAAACTTCGTGTCAAGGGAAATGTAAAAATTCAAAATGTAAAAAAAAATTAGTTTGAAGGGAGGGGATGAAATGGAATTCCAATGCGAAATGCCATTGCCAATAATTGAAATCTTCACATGATCAATGCTCTGTGCATGTTGTCTTGCATGAGCATTTCATGTTGACCAACTTTTATCTACACATTGCTACAAATACATGCCATCATGAAAATCTCCATCATCATCATTTTCATCATCAACATCAACATCATCATCATCTTCTCCATCATCATCAACATCTCCATCATCATCATATTCTCCATCATCCTCATCAACATCTCCATCATCATCATCTTCTCCATCATCATCATCATCTTCTTCATCACCATCACCATCATCATCAACATCTTCATCATCATCGCTATCTTCATCATCATCACCATATTCATCATCATTGTCATCTCTAGGTGCCTCATCAACATCTCCATCATCATCATCATCTTCATCACCATCACCATCATCATCAATGTCTTCATCATCATCGTCATCAACATCTTCATCATCATTCTCATCTCTAGGTTCCTCATCAACATCTCCATCATCATCATCTTCTCCATCATCATCAACATCTCCATCATCATCATCTTCTCCATCATCCTCATCAACATATCCATCATCATCATCTTCTCCATCATCATCGTCATCATCTTCATCACCATCACCATCATCATCAACGTATTCATCATCATCACCATCTTCATCATCATCGTCTTCATCATCATTGGCATCTCTAGGTTACTCATCAACATCTCCATCATCATCATCATCTTCATCACCATCACCATCATCATAACCTTCTTCATCATCATCACCATCATCATCATCATCATCATCAACATCTTCATCATCATTGTCATCTCTAGGTTCCTCATCAACATCTCCATCATCATCATCTTCTCCGTCATCATCATCATCATCTTCATCACCATCAACATCATCATCAACGTCTTCATCATCATCACCATCATCATCATCAAAATCTTCACCATCATTATCATTTCTAGGTTCCTCATCAAAATCTCCATCATCATCATCTTCTTCGTCATCATCATCATCATCTTCATCACCATCACCATCATCATCAACATATTCATCATCGTCACCATCTTCATCATCATCACCATCTTCATCATCATTGTCATCTCTAGGCTCCTCATCAACATCTCTGTCATCATAATCTTCTTCGTCATCATCATCATCATCTTCAGCACCATCACCATCACCATCACCATCATCATCAACGTCTTCATCATCATCACCATCATCTTCATCATCACCATAAGTGATCGGTGGATATTTTCCAAAGTTGACCCCCATGTGCAAAAATTGCACACTCCCTTACTGAGCAAAACCCTAGTTTCCAAAATGGACGTACAAGGTGACACTGAGGCCACGAGATCAGAGAAGAGGTGCACCCCTATCACTATCTCGACATCCTGAATCCAATGGATTCGACGGTTTTTCTATCGAAGCCACGATCATCATTCTATGGCTCGTTCTGTCTCACATCCAAAAGGCCTTCAGGGACACCTGCTAGATAGCTGTCGAGGGCATAGAACTCCAACCGTGAAACAAAACCGGGTTCTAGTGAGTTTTTCAAGTGTGTCTAGGTAGGTTCCGGTTGGGAACGCTAGGCATAAGTACCCGGTGGATGATTTTCCAAAGTTGACCCCTGTGTGCAAAAATTGCAGACTCCCTTACTGAGCAAAACCCTAGTTTCCAAAATGGACATACAAGGTGACACCGAGAACACGGGACAGAGGATACAGGAACCCCTAGCACTATCTCAATGTCCTGAATCCAACGGATTCGACAGTTTGTAGATCGGAGCCACGACTATCATTCTATGGCTCTTTTTGTCTCACATCCAAAAGGCCTTGAGGGACACCTGCTGGATACCTTCCGGGGGCATAGAACTCCAACCGTGCAAAAAAACCGGGTTCCAGGGAGTCCTTCAAGTATGTCTAGGTAGGTTCCGGCTGGGAACGCTAGCCATAAGTTCCCGGTGGATTATTTTCCAAAGTTGACCCCCTTGTGCAAAAATTGCACACTCCCGTACTGAGCAAAACCCTAGTTTCCAAGATGGACGTACAAGGAGACACCAGAGCTACGAGACCGGAGGAGAGGGGCACCCCTAGCATTATCCCAACGTCTTGAATCCAACGGAATCGATGGTTTGTCGATCGGAGCCACGGTCGTCATTCTATGGCTCGTTCTGTCTCACATCCAAAAGGCCTTCAAGGACACCTGTTGGATACCTACCGGGGGCATAGAACTCCAACCATGCAACAAAACCGGGTTTCGAGGAGTCCTGCAAGTGTGTCTAGGTAGGTTCCGGCTGGGAATGCTAGCCATAAGTGCTCGGTGGATGATTTTGCAAATTTGA
This sequence comes from Larix kaempferi, assembly GCA_027924585.1. Taxonomy (NCBI): domain Eukaryota; kingdom Viridiplantae; phylum Streptophyta; class Pinopsida; order Pinales; family Pinaceae; genus Larix; species Larix kaempferi. Next base: position 2,674,613 of record BSBM01000299.1, read on the forward strand.
CCCCCGTGTGTAAGAATTGCACACTCCCTTACTGAGCAAATCCCTAGTTTCCAAGATGGACGTACAAGATGACACTGGGGCCATGAGACTAGAGTAGAGGGGAACCCCTAGCACTATCCGGATGTCTTGAATCTAACGGAGTCAGCGGTTTGTCGATTGGATCCACGGTCCTCATTCTATGGCTCGTTCCATCTCGGATCCAAAAGGCCTTCAGGGACACCTGCTGGATACTTGCCAGGGGCATAAAACTCCAACTGTGCAACAAAATCGGGTTTCGGGGAGTCCTACAAGTGTGTCTAGGTAGGTTTCGGCTGGGAACGCTAGTCATAAGTGCCCGGTGGATGATTTTGCAAATTTGACCCCCATGTGCAAGAATTGCACACTCCCTTACTGAGCAAAACCCTAGTTTCCAAGATGGACGTACAAGATGACATCGGGGCCACGAGACCGGAGTAGAGGGGCACTCCTTGCACTATCCCGATGTCCTGAATCCAATGAAGTCGACGGTTTGTCTATCGGAGCCACAGTCGTCATTCTATGGCTCGTTCCATCTCGCATCCAAAAGGCCTTCAGGGACACCTATCGGATACCTGTCGGGGGCATAGAACTCCAACCGTGCAACAAAACCCGGTTCCAAGGAGTCCTGCAAGAGTGTCTAGGTAGGTTCCGGCTGGGAACGCTAGCCATAAGTGCCTGGTGGATGATTTTGCAAATTTGACCCCCGTGTGTAAGAATTGCACACTCCCTTACTGAGCAAATCCCTAGTTTCCAAGATGGACGTACAAGATGACACTGGGGCCATGAGACCGGAGTAGAGGGGAACCCCTAACACTATCCGGATGTCCTGAATCTAACGGATTTAGCAGTTTGTCGATTGGAGCCACGGTCGTCATTCTATGGCTCGTTTCGTCTCGCATCCAAAAGGCCTTCAGGGACACCTATTGGATACCTACCGGGGGCATAAAACTCCAACTGTGCAACAAGATTAGGTTCCGGGGAGTCCTGCAAGTGTGTCTAGGTAGGTTCCTGCTGGGAACGCTAGTCATAAGTGCCCAGTGGATGATTTTGCAAATTTGATCCCCATGTGCAAGAATTGCACACTCCCTTATTGAGCAAAACCCTAGTTTCCAAGATGGACGTACAAGATGACACCGGGGCCACAGGACTGGAGTAGAGGGGCACTCCTAGCACTATCCTGATGTCCTGAATCCAACGAAGTTGACGGTTTGTCTATCAGATCCACAGACGTCATTCTATGGCTCGTTCCGTCTCGCATCCAAAAGGCCTTTAGGGACACCTGTCGGATACCTGTCGGTGGCATAGAGCTCCAACCGTGCAACAAAATCGGGTTCCAGGGAGTATTGCAAATGTGTATGGGTAGGTTCCGGCTAGGAACACTAGATATAAGTGCCCGGTGGATGAGTTTCCAAAGTTGACCCCCGTGTGCAAAAATTGCACACTCCCTTAGTGAGCAAAACCCTAGTTTCCAAAATGGACCTACAAAATGACACCTGGGCCACAGGACCAGAGGAGGGGGCACCCCTAGCACTATCTCGACGTCCTAAATCCAACGGAGTTGACGGTTTGTCAATCGGAGCCATGGTCGTCATTCTATGGCTCGTTTTATACATTTTTCTCCAATATAACCACCTTCCCTGCATATAGAATCAATATTCTATTTCTGAAATTCCTTCTCATTGTTAAAAGCTATCAAGGTCACAAGAGCACCTACGCCAGCAACATCTTCAGTTGTAATGACAAATTCCAATGAATGTTCCACATGTGGTTCATAGTCATTGTCCTCTGCATTCTGCACCCAAAACAAAACACTAATCTTACCATGGAAACAGAGAAAACATATAAGATTATAAAATGTCTACTAAAATTGTAACTCAGTAATTACATGAATCAACTCCATCAAAAAATGCACATCTTTGGTGTATAATTCAATAGATAATTGTTTAACTGCTTGATGTAAATATTCTGTAAGTGGATTTTCTTTTTCCCCAACACAGAACTTGTCTTTCATGATCTTTTCAATATGTTCCTCGGGGGTCGCCATAAATGTCACCAAACACAATCCACAGTAAAATCCTTTATCACCAAACAGAATTCACAGTAGAATCCTATTGGTAAAACCTGTCATAAAAAAAATAAAAATAAAAACCCAGTTCAGTATAAGCGGACATGAAGATAAAGAATAGAGTCACTTCCAAGATGCAAGAGCCTCTGAACCACTTTTGGAAAATGAATGGTTACTAGATCATTTTCGGCCTCAAACGCCTCGGCAATGGAGAAACAACTCAGGTTTCTTCTCTGTTGTTACGTTTGGCCTCAAATTTGTGAAAGGCCTAAGGATAAGGCCATACTTATCACACTGCAAGATACTCTTGGTCACTTCCAAGATGCAAGATCCTTTGAACCACTTTTGAAAAATGAATGCTTACAGGATCGACCAAACCGTGGCTCTGTTTGTGAATCTGTTGATTCTGGTGGGTCCAGGACGTCGGGTTTTAGCTAGGGGATCCCCCACACCATGCCTCGAAGACCCGGAAGTGGTGCCAATGATCCATCTTTGGAGCTAGGGTTTTGCTCAGTGAGGGCCATTCCAAATTCGCTCAAGGGGTCCATTTCTCATCCGGAGGCCTCCAGGCAGGCGTGTCCACCATGGACAGGTCCAGTATGGCCACGTGGACCTATGGGAGCCGACGGAATCCAATTCTACTCGCCGGTTTGGGTTCCGTGGCCCCAGAGCAAATCCTCAAGGTGTCCCTGAATGGCCTCGGGGTGCCTGACTAGAATTCCTGTAGCACCCAAAGCGGGGCTCTGTTCGCGACTCCGTTGATTCCGGTGGCTCCGCAACGCGGGGTTTTAGCTAGGGGAATCCCCACACTGTGCCTTGAAGACCCGAAAGTGGTGCTAATGAGCCATCTCTAGAGCTAGGGTTTTTCTCAGTGAAGGCCTTTCGAATATTTCTCAAGGAGTCCATTTCTCATTCGGAGGCCCCCGGGCGTGTGTGGCCACCGTGGACAGGTCCCGTATGGCCATGTGGACTTGTGGGAGCTGACGAAATCCAATTCCTCTCGTTGGTTTGGGGTTCATGGCCCCAGAGCAAATTCTCAAGGTGTCCCTAAATGGCCCCGGGGTGCTCGACTAGAATGCCCATAGCACCCAAGGCGTGGCTCTGTTCGCGAATCCGTCGATTTTAGTGGGTCTGGGACGTCGATTTTTATCTAGGGGACCCCCAAATCATGCCTCGAAGAACTGGAATCGATTCCAATGAGCCATCTCCGGAGCTAGGGTTTTTCTCAATGAAGGCCTTTCAAATATTTCTCAAGGGGGCCATTTCTCCTCTGGAGGCCCACGGCCGTGCTTGGCCACTATGGACAGGTCCACAATGGCCACGTCCACCTGTCCATGGTGGCCACGCCTACCCAGGGGCCTCCAAACGAGAAATGACCCCCTTGAGCAATATTCGAAAGGCCTTCACTGAGAAAAACCCTAGCTCCGGAGATAGCTCATTAGCACTGCTTTCAGGTCTTCAAGGCACGGTGTGGGGGGCGGCCTAGCTTAAACACAACGTCCTGGACCCACCGAAATTGACAGATTCACAAGCGGAACCACGGTTTGGGTGCTACGGGCAACCCAGGCCATTCAGGGACACCTTAAGGATTTGCTCCAGGGCCACGGAACCCAAATTGGCGAGCGGAATTGGATTCCATCGACTCCCACAGGTCCACGTGGCCATACGAGACCTATCCACGATGGTCATGCATGCCCGGGGGCCTCCGGATGAGAAATGCCCCCCTTGAGCAATATTTGAAAGGCCTTCACTGAGCAAAAACCTAGCTCCGGAGATGGCTCATTGGCATCGCTTCCAGGTCTTCCAGCCATGGTGTGGAGGGTCCCATAGCTGAAACCTAGCGTCCCAGAGCCCCCAGAATCAACAGATTCACGAACAGAGCCATGGTTTGGGTGCTATGGGAATTCTAGTCGGGCACCCCGGGGCCATTTAGGGACACCTTGAGGATTTGCTCCAGGGCCACGGAACCAAAACCGGTGAGTGGACTTGGATTTCGTCGGCTCCCACAGGTCCACATGGTCGTACAGGACCTGTCCATGGTGGCCACGCATGTCTGGGGGCCTCCGAACGAGAAATGGAACCCTTGAGCAAGATTGGCATGGCCTTCACATTGGGGTCAAATTTGCAAAATCATCCACCGAGAACTTATGGCTAGAATTCCCAGCCGGAACCTCCCTAGGCACACTTGGAGGACTCCTCAGAACTTGATGATGTTGCACAGTTGGAGTTCTATGCCCCCAGTAGGTATCTAGCAAGTGTCCCTGAAGGCCTTTTGGATGCGAGACAGAACGAGCCACAGAATGACGACCGTGGCTCTGATCGACAAACCGTCGACTCCGTTGGATTCAAGATGTCGGGATAATGCTAGGGGTGCCCCTCTCCTCCAGTCCCGTGGCCCCAGTGTCACCTTGTATGTCCATCTTGGAAACTAGGGTTTTGCTCAGTACGGGAGTGTGCAATTTTTGCACACGGGGGTCAACTTTGGAAAGTCATCCACCGGGCACTTATGGCTAGCGTTCCTAGCGGGAAACTGGCTAGACACACTTGCAAGACTCCCCGGAACCCGGTTTTGTTGCACAGTTGGAGTTCTATGCCCTCGACAGGTATCCAGCAGGTGTTCCTGAAGGCCTTTTGGATGTGAGATGGGAGGAGCCATAAAATGATGACCGTGGCTCTGATCGACAAACCGTTGATTCCATTGGATTTAGGACGCCGGGATATTGCTACGGGTGCCCCTCTCCTTCGGTCCCATGGCCTCGGTGTCTCCTTGTACGTCCATCTTGGAAATTAGGGTTTTGCTTAGTACGGGAGTGTGCAATTTTTGCACACGGGGGTCAACTTTGGAAAATCATCCATCGAGAACTTATGGCTAGTGTTCCCAGACATAACCTTCCTAGAAACACTTGAAGGACTCCCCAGAACTCGGTTTTGTTGCACGGTTGGAGTTCTATGCCCCCGGAAGGTATCCAGCAGGTGTCCTTGAAGGCCTTTTGGATGCGAGACGGAACGAGCCATAGAATGACGACCGTGGCTCTGATCGACAAACCGCTAACTCCGTTAGATTCAGGACGTTGGGATAGTGCTAGGGGTTCCCCTCTACTCCGGTCTCATGGCCCCAATGTCATCTTGTACGTCCATCCTGGACACTAGGGATTTGCTCAATAAGGGAGTGTACAATTCTTACACACAGTGGTCAAATTTGCAAAATCATCCACCAGGCACTTATGGCTAGCGTTCCCAGCCGGAACCTACCTAGACACACTTGCAGGACTCTCCGGAACCCGGTTTTGTTGCACGGTTGGAGTTCTATGCCCCCGGCAGGTATCCAACAGGTGTGCTTGAAGGCCTTTTGGATGTGAGACGGAACGAGCCATAGAATGACGACTGTGGATCCAATCGACAAACCGTCGATTCCGTTGGATTCAGGATGTCGGGATAATGCTAGGGGTGCCCCTCTCCTCCAGTCTCGTAGCCCTGGTGTCTCCTTGTACGTCCATCTTGGAAACTAGGGTTTTGCTCAGTACGGGAGTGTGCAATTTTTGCACACGGGGGTCAACTTTGGAAAATCGTCAAGATGGTGATGATGATGAAGATGTTGATGATGATGGTGATGGTGATGAAGATGATGATGACGATGATGAAGAAGATGTGATGATGGATATTTTGATGAGGAACCTAGAGATGACAATGATGATGAAGATGTTGATGATGATGGTGATGGTGATGGTGATGGTGATGAAGATGATGATGATGAATACGATGATGACGATGGAGATGTTGATGAGGAGCCTAGATATGAAAATGATGATGAAGATAGTGATGATGATGAAGACATTGATGGTGATGGTGATGGTTACGCTAAAGATGATGATGATGATGATGATGGAGAAGATGATGATGATGGAGATTTGATGAGGAACCTAGAGATGACAATGATGATGAAGATTTTGATGACGATGATGAAGATTTTGATGATGATGATGATGATGGTGATGATGTTGAAGACGTTGATGATGATGGTGATGGTGATGAAGTTGATGATGATGATGACGGAGAAGATGATGATGATGGAGATGTTGATGAGGAACCTAGGGATGACAATGATGATGAAGATGTTGATGATGATGATGATGATGGTAATGATGATGAAGACATTGATGATGATGGTGATGGTGATGAAGATGATGATGATGGAGAAGATGATGATGACGGAGATGTTGATGAGGAACCTAGAGATGACAATGATGATGAAGGTGGTGCTGGTTGTGGAGCCTGATCTCCAGATCCAGAGATATTATTATTCAGCTGTGTCCGTACCCTAGGTTTGGTTATGATCCCGGCATGATCCCTAGGGGGTCCGCGGGCCAGCGGACCCCCGTTAGGGGTTCGGGGGCAGTGCCCCCGAGAAAGGGGGTTTGGGGGCAATGCCCCCAAGTTATGGGGGTTCAAGGGCGAAGCCCCTGAGGAAAATGTTTGGGGTTGTTTTCACCACCAGTTTTCGGGCCCATGGTTTTTGGTAACCCGTGGTATTTTCCCATTGTATTTCCCTTATAAAAGAAAGTCATTGTAACACGACTAGGGTTGATGTATTAGGTTTTATGCATTTTAAATATCTCTGAGATTAGGAAGAGATACCGTGAGATAGTGAAGAGGAAGTGCAGCGGTTGTGTTGTAGGTTGTATCCCTTCACTTTGTTGGAAGGAATAATAATAAGGACTGGAAACTTCAGTGTGGACGTAGCCCAAGTTGGGTGAACCACGATATATCTGTGTCTCTCTTGTAATGTGAATGTGTAATTATATTTGCATTTTTGTTTATTGTTATTGCTCTGCAATCCTGTTTTTCTAATAGATGGTGATGATGATGATGATGATGGTGATGATGATGAAGATGTTGATGGTGATGGTGATGGTGATGGTGATGGTGATGAAGGTGATGATGATGGAGAAGATGATGATGACGGAGATGTTGATGAGGAACCTAGAGATGAAAATGATGATGAATATGGTGATGATGATGAAGATGGTGATGATGATGAAGACGTTGATGATGATGGTGATGGTGATGAAGATGAAGATGATGATGATGATGATGATGATGATGATGATGATGATGATGGAGAGGTTGATGAGGAAACTAGAGATGAAAATGATGAGGAAGATGTTGACGATGATGATCATGGTGATGATGATGAAGACGTTGATGATGATGGTGATGGTGATGAAGATGGTGATGAATATTATGATGATGACAGAGATGTTGACGAGGAACCTAGAGATGGAAATGATGATGAAGATGGTGATGATGATGAGGTAGGTCTAAAGCCTCCCTCAAGGACATTTCCAACCATTAGGTGACAATGATGAACATGTTAGTGCTACTCAATTAGATGATAAAGTAGCTCAAGACAATATGGAATTTGTTGCATCACATGAACCACATACATATTCTCTAGAACCGATTCAAAATGACACTATTGGATTGAATATGATTGAAGGTTGTCAAGTGGCAAGAAGCCTCAATGAACAAATGACATTGCAAATCCAAAAACCCTAGCAATGAATGGTTATTATAAGCCATGATGAATATGAATATGAATATTGTTACTAACGCTAATGAAAAAAGCCTTAACATGCCCTCGTTTCCAACATATTTGAACAACAATGAAATTATCCATTATTATGTGGATGAAGGCAATGAAGAACCAACTCAAGAAGCCAATGAAGAAGAATCATAGCTCAAAAATGATCCTCATATTCATCCAAGTTCTAGATTAGTTTCCGAAGGTTAGATTAGTGTTTCTAGGGCTAGTTTAGGTTTCTAGGACTAGATTAGATTTATAGTATTATAGCTTAGTTTTCTAGTGTTAAATTAGTGTTTTTAGGGTTAGTTTAGCTTTCTAGGATTTCTAGGGATAGATTATGTTTGTAGGGTTATATTAGTGCTTCTAGGGTTAATCATGCATGAATAAACAATCACATGGCTATAAAACAGAACTTAATCATAACTCATGCATTAAATAAACGATATAAGATATAAGATATCAAATTCCTATCTAACATGAATAACATTAATCATGCATGAATAAACAAGCACATGGCTATAAATCATAACTCAGACATCAAATAAACGATATAAGATAATGATATCAAATAAACTATCTAACATGAATAACATTAAACGTGCATGAATAAACAATAACATGGCTACACTATGTACCTCAATCAATTAGGCCTCCTGGATCCTCTCGGTTTTTTATTGTCTCGGACAACCTCTCATGCTCTGCATGAGGTAGTAAGTAGCGTACCTTATTTGATGTCTTCATTGACATTGTTTGCAGTTGGATGTTTTTACCGACGATGAGGTGCGTAAAGTGATACACCCGTGAACCTAGTCTATAATCCGTGTATGTGTAGCCATTGCTCTTTGGTCCCTTTCCATCTACTGTAAGATATTCCCCCTAAAAAACCATCGAGCCAGTCGAAAAGGTAAGGCATTCACAATCGGTTAATGATGCGAGGAGGGTTTTCTTCCCCTAGATGCATCGTGCCAACCAATACTTCGTCCCAATTGCGCTGTCTGTCGGGGCGACAAATGCGTAGATGTGTCCTGCAAAAATACATTTTAAGGTCATATTCTAACAAGTAGTGGTTTGATAACTTGGATAATTACAAAAACAAGAAGGGAAGCAGGATATGCATGCAGAAATGTTTACCTGGCTGTACAAGATCAGATATATGATCATATCCATTCGAAATAGAGGATTGCCCTTCCTCTAACTAGATTGTTTCAACAACTGCACATGGGTCCACTGCAAGTGATACATGATCCCATTCATCAACCCAATCCATTGATTCGCACTCATCCCACTCACAACTGCTGCAAAAACCACAAAAGCAAGCAAGTTTTCGCGTCCATATTTCAAATAAGGGGTTGTTTGAGCTTCGAACCGAATGAAATCCACGAGTGTTGCTCCGTGGTTCGATCTGACATTTTTGCTTTGCACTATCGAACTATGGATTCGACATTTCGAATATGAGGGTCTCTCATGCACCTCATCTCCTCCCTTCGTACGGAATTTTTGAGACATGCTCCAGCCCCGTCGTGCTCTCCCTTTCTAGGCCTGGTCTCAAAATAGTTCCATACATGCAGTACATCATAAGTCTTGTGCAAAATACTCAACCACTGGAAAACACGTGCATTTTTGAACTAGCTTGCACAACCATCTGACCATATCCAATGTTGATCCATCTATATACCTCTCTCCTTCAGCTGATTATAGAAAATGTTGAAGCAATGCTACACATAATGCAGGTCGTGGTACCTGTCGTCACTGATGTATAAGTTGGTCTCTTTCAATATTATCCTCATGTCATTGTTTCTCTCTGGAGCGTGCCTATACGTGATATGGGCCATTATGCTAACTTGGTCTGAATGGTATTATTGACTTTGAATCTCATTTTGTGGCTGTAGGGTGTAGTTTTCAGCAAAGTCCACAACCGACAATATTGTACCATTGGGAAAGGTGTCCCTGCACTATCTGTATTGTTCATCCTGGCATCGTGCTACATGGACATGCTGTACATAATGCTCGGTCTTTTGGTAGAATTCCTTCATGAAATTGCAAATTTGTACCTGGTGCCACAAGACCAAGGGCATTAATACAACGTGACATTTTCAATATGAATATATATGTACAAATTCAACATGTACAGTATGAAAGTATGCAAACTTAGATTACCTGTGACTTCACCAATGCATTTTTTTTGCTTTCCTTTGAACTATCTACTTGATATGTTATGTACTGGAAGTTCTGCATTTCTACTAACATCCTCCCAAATTCGTGCTCCACGGTTTCCTGGATGCAGCGGCTCAACAATGCAAATCCACTTCAACTGGAACATGTCCCATATAAACATGATCTTTTATAATATTTTTGTCCTTTAGGTCTTGGACACATTATGCTATGCATAAATTCTCTAGATGCATTCGGTGGTTGTAACGATGGGAAATCCTGCACAATGTTAGTATGCAAACCACAAAATATATGTCTATATGTATCATAATAGTAATCAAATTCTACATGGTATCTACAACAACATGTATTGCGATCAATGCAAATTCTAACATACCAGGGTTTTCATTTTTCAAAGGAACTTTGGCCCAAGTTCAATTGTGTGTGCTCATTCTTGAACCTCTCATAGAGTTCTGTTTGTGTCGTGTCAAGGAAGTGCTTGAAATGGGTTCACCCCCCCCTAACACCTTTTCTCAACTTTAAAACATCTCTTTGATTTGATGACGGTCTAGTGTTATCATGCCAAAACTTTTGGCATGATAACAACATCAATGAGCTTCATGTCTGAATGAGGTAACCTACCAACAAAGGCCCAACAATATTTTTGGCCTGGGGTCTCAACTTTTTCTCTAATGGCAGAATACTTTTGAAGAGTCTTTCTATCTACTTTCAATATTTTACATGTGTGTGATAGTAGCCGACGTTGCCTTGTGTATTTGTCTACAATCGATTCCGACAATACACGATGGGCCGCATTAAAAATATTTTGTACGAGAACTTTTTCCAATCAAATTAAATGCAGATTGTGTATTTCTAACAACATGATTGTTGGCCTTTGAACTTATAACTACCTTTATGCCAAAAATTCTCCTAACATGAGCTAGACAATGTGATTTTAACAAAGCAAGAAACAATTGACATTTTGTTGCATTGTTTTTGGATTCAAAAAAATCTTTGATTATATTGCTACAATGGAAATCAATAGCGCGTTTGGGCATCTTACCTTCAAGTTTTGAAAATGAACTTTCATCCACATGGAATAATACGTCTAGGAGTGCTTTATCGTCCAGTTGATAGTCGATGGCAAGGGATTCGGAAAGGAAGTACGAGTCTCATCAACAATTTGTTGTGGCCCTTTGTTCACAAATTGGTCCTGCAAGGGAGTGTTTCGCCATGTGTGTGCTCTTCTTGGGGAGGTTGCCAATTAAGAACTTGTTCAACATCCATCCCTTCATACTCGACATCAAGCAATATTTGATTGACTTCAACCACTTCATCATTTCTTGTTGATGGATTTAAGGCACTAACATTGTGATTTCTATGGTTTTGCATGTACAACCTGGCATTTTCTCTTATCTCATGGGCCTTTTTAGGGGGCATCTCCTTCCTTCTAGACTTTATTTTATTATTACGTCTGTTGCCCATATTCAATGCGTTTTTTAGAAAAACAAAAATATCACCCCTGCAAGATTGAACAACAAACAAGATATTAAAACTCGATGTGCGTGATTATTAAAGCTCGATGTAGCAATTGATTATGTACAACAAAATCTAGTGAGAATGTTTTCATATAATCTTAAAAGCTATTGGGAATGCCCTACATATAACTACAACATCACCTCTAGGAACTCAATAGGATGGTGGTATGGGATGTTAGTACGAGCAAATTCCCTACAAGGGAGAAGCTCATAATCACTTCATTTTCATGGTATGGATGAGGGAAAATAACCCCAAAAGACTAAGAGTTTTCAATTCTTTAGGTGTTTGTGTGAGTTGTTGTATTGAAACCATGAGGAATTCAACAATTGTTTGTCTACTAGATGGAGGAATGTGATTATGAAATCTTATTGGTGGTGATGCAAGTAATTTTTGTTATTATCTTCATGAAAGGTTGAAAGCATTGCTTGGTGCATGTTGTAGTTTTTTTTTTGGTAAGATGTTTTTATTGTCTATGTTGAAGATTAAGAAGACTAAAATATATCTATCATACAATTCATGAGGAAAAACCAAAATAGATTCCATTCAAACAGGTGAATGAAGACTAAAATACATTTAACAAGATAAAATTGTCACCATACCTCAAGGATTATGATTGCTCTTTGCTTCAAATGTAAAATGCTCCTTTGATGTGTCCACTATATGTAAGAAGAGTTCATGTGTGTCCAAGTAGCATGAGAATTCAATCCAAGGAGCCAAATAGAGTCCAACTGTTGTGTATTCACTCAAATGATCCAAATAGAGCCCAAGAGGCATGTCATTCAATCCAAATAGCCAAATAGAGCCCCAAATGTTGTGTATTCTATCCAAATGGTCAAGGAAGCACCAAATGGTGTATGAATTCAATTTAAAATTTAAATGCTTGTCGTATTGTTCGTGAAAACAACCAACAAAATGTGATGAAGCAGGGAGAAAATGCGGGAGAAGAGCGCGGGTGTTTTTCTAAATTTCATCTTCAACAGGGACGCGCATGCGCCAGCAGTGCTTGTGCGCCCCTGCTGAACATTGTACAGTTCGGTGGGTAATGTTCACTGCATTTATTACCCAATAAATCTAAATGTGTCGGTTTATTCCTAGAGCCCCTCCCCCATAAAATCCTTTAGGCCCTATTCTAACCCATAATCCCTAAGTGCATTTAAGTGCTTCCAGGTGTTTAGGGGTTTTGGGGTCAGGGTTATAAGGACTGTAGATTAAGAGTTAAAGGTTATAGGGATTATAGTTATGGGGTTAAATGTCATCATCATCTTCATCTTCATCAGCGTCATCTAAATAGTTTGCATCATCATATGGAGCTTGTCTAATTTTGGATATAAGGAGGATATAAGATGATGATGATGATGATGATGATGATGATGATGGAGATGTTGATGATGATGAAGATGTTGATGATGATGGTGATGGTGATGGTGATGGTGATGGTGATGGTGATTGTGATGAAGATGATGATGGAGAAGATGATGATAATGGAGATGTTGATGAGGAACGGGGGGATGACAATGATGATGAAGATGTT